>JAVJIF010030410.1:0-63078 GCA_038442645.1 Agave tequilana
TTTTTTAATATTTAACATTTTTAGTATTTATTTATAATATTAAAAATTTTAAATCACCAAATAGTTAACTTTATGGTCAACTTTTTCACTTACAACTTATACATTATGAAATCAAACACAGTAAAACCCAATACACTTTCTCACTTATAAATTTATATTACCAACTAAGCACTGTAAAACTTACATGCACGTAACTCATTTACAACTGTAAAAGAATTTATCAATTACGGCCTACGAATTACGGCCAATTAGGCAACCAAACAGAGTCTATATCTTAACCTTAAACTGACTCCCTTCAACTACCCAGATCCAAGCAAAAGTCTTCCATGGAGACGACCTTCTACCCTCAACCATATAAAGAAGCTCAGTCACCTTCTCCTCCCCACATCTCACTTTTGAAGACATGAAAAGGCCTACTTAATGATGTTTGGCAGACGCAGTGCACGGTTCGTTGGGTAGAGGATGATGCCCTTGTCATCAGCTTTGCTGAGCATGGCGAAATAGCAAGAGGAGAAGCATGATCAACCGTGGTCGGTGATAGGTTCCTGCTTTTTTTCTCCAAAGGTGGCGAACAAATGTTGATCTGCTGCCCTTCAACATGAAGATAGTACCAACAAAGTTCGAGCTGAGAGGAATTGCCTTCGAAGCACTGCGATGCATCTTCTCCCACAAGAATCCTCGCAACAGTTGGGGATATGTCTCCATAAGCTCAACTACTCAAAACTATGGTGAACTGAGGTGTGTCCAAGCAGTGGTTTAGGTGGATCTTAATGAACCACTGTGAATGATATCTTCGTCAAGTGTGACAAGAACAAATATGGTTACAATTGCTCATGAGGGTGTTGTGCGCAGCGGGTCGGGGTAAACACAACAAGCACCCTTGAAGAATCCGTCCACATGATGGAGACTCGATGCAACCGGAGAAACAACCAACACAAAAGGAACAACAACCAATAGAGAAAAGCAATCAACGCACAAATTTAACGAGGTTCGGCCAACGTGCCTACGTCCTCGGGCAAGGGAGATAGAGATTTTATTGATTCAATAATCAATACAACTAATACAAGAGGGAACTTGAAGAATTCTTGGAGATATTTCTTGAGATTTTTAGGGATACAATACATGAGAGCTCTTGCCTCTATTTATAGTCACAGAGTCCCTGGATTCATGAAAACACAGGTTGGATTCGATCCCATCCAGAAAAGGAATCCGAATCCTAAAAAGAAAGTCGAAATGCACTTGCCGGTCGATCGACCCATGCCACGGTCGACCGCGCCCAACCAAGACTGGCCTGCTTTCAGTCGGTCGACCGGGCCGGTCGACCGCTCCTTCCTGTGCACGCTCGTGCACGCCGGTTGATCGGCCTCCTCCATCGGTCGACCGGGAGATCGACCGGGAGCACAATCTGGCCTGCTCAATGCGTCGTTTCTCGCTTCCTTTGTCGTCCGATCTCTATGCTACCTCCTTCCATCTCCTCTATTTCCTCTCTCCCACAATTCTCTACCTCGATGAAGATTTTTCAAATCTGAGCCGATCTCCAACGAACTACAGTCTATCACCTAGCGAAATCGACACACGATTTCGGCTTGCGCGCTCTGGATGAAATTGACACACGATCTCGACGAAATGAAATACGATCTCGACTTGGAATCTATAACTCAGCTATCCACTAGAATGCACCACACATGCCTTCCCTACACTTCACCTTAGGAGAACTTTCATACATGCCGATCACCGAACGTGTCTCCAACTCAGCAACTACATGACCTCACGAAGAACTCATCATGAGCCAACACTGACTCTCCAACTGACTAGCTCTATCTAGTCTACATGTCTTCAACTGATGGTCCAACCAAGTCTAAGTAGAGCACACCGAACACCATCATCGGCTTCAACAACTGGACGCACACCCCTCCTATGCAAGCTCAACATCTTCTCACCAGAAAATCAATCTGTTCATCGAGATCACAATGTTGGCCCAAAGGCCTATCACCCTAGTTTTGATGATGATCAACTCATGAAGTTATGTTTACTAATGATCTTGTGTTTAATTAGTGACAGATTCATTATCAAGATCTTAGTAGGTGCATAGCTCAACAAAGGATAAAATGTTAAGATTTGGAGCTAGCACGGTGTGATCCAAGGAGCTTTTGGATCAAGCTTGGACCAAGTCAAGAAGATGAGAAGCCTTCAAGTGAAGACTTCAAGAAGATGAAGACTTGTGTCTAGGTATAAGATTTTATTTTTGTTTTAGTTAAAAATGTAAAGGATAGAGTAGTTGGTGGATTGCTCAAGTATACCATGCACACACACTCTTGATAGAATTGTTTTCATAAAAGATTTTTTAGTTTTGAAAAGATTTTTCATTTTGAAAAATACAAGTTTGGTTTTTGGTGTTTCTCATATACTTATCTTTTAATCCAAAATCAAGTTTAGAGCTTAATGTCAAAAACTTAGATATTTCATCTTATTTGTGTAGTGGATCATATCCATACACACTATGCTTTAATGAGTTCAAAATATCTAGTTTTTATTTGAAGATGTTTTGAAAAAAAAAGTTTAGAAAATATTGTTTTGGAAAAACAGTATTTTATCATGAGCCAATATTTTCAACTTACAAAAATAGACCAATCTTTTATAACATGTCTTGATTTTGTGCAAGCATGTTTGTTTATCAAAGTATATTGGTAAATATATTTTTGAAGATTTTATGTATTTTATGGGATTTTATTTGAGCCAAAGAGACTAACTTTTTAATCCCAGAAAACTGTTTCAGGCTTCAGATAAGTCGACTTGCTTCCTTATAGTCGACTATACCTGAAGTCGGCCGACCGGACTGGTCGACCGACGTGCACGGACGTGAAAAACACCTAGAGGGGGGGTGAATAGGTGTTAGTGCTAATCTAAAACTTAATGCAAAACTAAGTACGCTAAATGCGGAAGCTAATGCAAATTATGCACAAACTGATACAATACAACAAGTGTAACCGAATTCCCCTTTCGAGGCTCTGAACTAACTCCCCTTGATTCCCCTTGAAATGGGTTGAGGCGCTATGTGAAGCTCTTGTTGGATGAGTATAAGTTGGGCACACACACACAAGCAATCCAAGCAATGTGCACACACAATCAAGCCAAGCAATCAAGGATATAGCAATATGGATTATGCAAGGCACAACACAAGCAAATAAATATGATATGACAAGATGAATTATGCTCAACACAAGAAATATGATATGAATGAAGTATGATGCTTTGCACAAATGTAAAGAGAGAGAGTTTAGAGACAAGTGGATCAAACGCAAACACAAAGATATGTTTCGAGGTTCGAGCACCCTTACTCTACATCCCCGCCTACACCACCGTGTAGGATTTCCAATCCACTATACCGTCCACCGAGGACTCCCACCGAGGGAACCTTCACCGAGAAGGATTTTTACAACAATGGAGTACCCAACTCCTCTCTCAAACAACCACCTCACAACCGAGGGGTAGGCCCGTAGCCAAATACAACAACCAACACCTCTACCGAAGAGGGTTACAACAAATCTCCACCTCTCACTAGAGGGAGCAAACCAATCACCCGATCACCTCTACCAAAGAGGGATACAACAAGAATAAGGGTGTTTACAACAAGTGGTTCCAAAACCACAAACTCAAACTCTCTTTCTTTCTCTTTTCTTTTCCACAAAAACAAGATCCTAATAGATTAGGATAGTATGATAGCTCAAGTGTGAAAAACTAGGTGTTTGGAAAACAAGCAACAAAGAAAAACACTTGGGAAAATTCTTGCAAAAGATATAGAATGAAAACCAAGACAAATCTCCCAAAATATTCTTTTCTTTGATTTTTCCAAAACCTAAAACAATAAAGATTGAAAGATTAAAGCCCCAAACACTTTTGAAAAACTTGTTTTAAACACTTCAGAAAACCAGAATTTTTTCTCTTCAAAAACTTTTCCAAAATCCCCAAAGAGATGGGGTTTTTATAGCCCCAACAGAAAACTAGCCGTTAGAGCTGAGCTGGCAGCTCTGACAGGCAGCGGTCGACCGGCCCGGTCGACCGCCAATGGTCAGAAATATGACCGTTGGGCAACTGCGGTCGACCGGCCCGGTCGACCGAAACAAACAGAGAGCAGAACTCTCTGCAGCGGTCGACCGGCCCGGTCGACCCAAACAAACAGAGAGCAGAGCTCTCAGACCCGGTCGACCGGTCCGGTCGACCGTTTTTGTGTCTGCCCAGACGTGCACATCTGTGCACGTCGGTCGACCCTACGGGTCGACCGGCTCTTGGTGCGGTCGACCGTCCGGGTCGACCGACCAGCCTGTCAGCACAAAAAAAAGTCAGAAAATTTGGGAAAATATTTTCTAAAAAATCTTAGTTTTATCAAAAACAAAACTTGTATTTTTATCAAACTTGATTTTTCCAAAACATGAATAGGATAGTCAAAATAAGTTTGTCTAGCAACTTTAAAGCATGTATGTATATCTAGAACATATCTAATATACATAGAAATAAAGTAAACTTGTTTTGATCTACTATCCATGAAAACCAAAATTCAAATCATGAAACGTGTGTGTTGTGCACTTGAGCATATCAACTATACTAAACTTTACAAATTGGATCTAAACACACTAACTAAACTATGGATACCTAAGTCTTCTTGATGATCTTCATCTTCAAGTTGACTTGCTCCAAAACTCCATCCAGGGGCTAGACAATGTGTGATCTTGACGCTTTGGCCCTGGAATCATCATGAAAAGCTTCTAAACACCTTGTTGAAGCTAATCACCAACTAATATCTTGGTTAATGATCTGAAACTTAAACAATACAAGATTATTAGTAAACATAACTACATGAGTTAATCATCATCAAAACTAGAGTGGAAGGCCTTTGGGCCAACAATCTCCCCCTTTTTGATGATGACAAAACTCATGGAGTATATATATGCATGGATTAAAGTTAAGCTTCAAAGAAGCTCCCCCTTAACTCATGCATAAACAAATAATAAATGATATGCAATGAATGTACATAAACATGTATGCATCAATATGCATAAAACACAAACACATGTTCTAGAAGCTCTAGTTACCATTAAATTAATAAAGCATTAACAACAAAAACACTAGATGTTCTAGATACCAATAAAAACTTAATACTTACCAATAAAACTTAATATATGAAAAAAATAAGTATGCATATATAAAAACATGTTAAACTCTCAAATAATTCTCCCCCTTTTTGTCAATCATCAACAAAGGGGTAAACAAAGTAAAATCAAATCAAACAAATTTTTCTCCCCCTTTTGTCAAACAAAAAGATCAAGAAGGGGTTACTATAAACAACATGATATAAATAGATAAATATGTCAATGAAGCAACTTGATATCAATTGAAAATAAATAAAGATCAATAGATGTTATATGCTATATACATTCATGAAGAGGAAGACGCTAAGTTAGCTTCCCTACACATATGCATTACATGAAGAGGGATGTTAAGCCCTAATTCACATAACACACATTATGTAATGAATACAGGAGATGTGAAGCTCCCCCTACACACGTGTACCACATAACGAAGAGATGTTAAGCTCTTCAATACAAGATACACTCATCATGAATCTATATGCATATAGTCAATATAAATCAAAACTTTTGTATCTTTCTAAAAAAAAATTTTAGATACCAATTTTAAGTAAAAACACATGAAACATCTTGATATCAATTGAAATTAAACATAATAAATTTTGAATGTCTAAACAAAATTTTGATACCAATTGTAAATAATTTTCATATTAAATATATGATACCAATATGAAATTTTTTCAATCATAAAGTAAGGGAGTGGGAAACAAATACCATTTGAAGAATCACCAATTGAAAGACAAAATTAAATTTTCTCTCCCTTTATGAAATACCAACTAAAATGATGCATAGGCTTGATACCAATTTAAAAGTAATCAATTTAAACAAAATTGAAACTCAAGCACTAGCATAAACAAGATTTTGTGAAAAATTTATATCTTAAGCACAAATAAAACAAGTGTATGTGTATGAAATAGAATGAGTACCAATCACCAATAGATGATACCAATTGAAAATATACATACACAATAAACATATGAGTGTACACAAAGATCAAAATGATACCAATTGAAAGAGTTCAATGATACCAATTGACATAACAATAAAAGCATGGTATAACTCATATAATCTACCACCCAATCAAGGTTCAAGTTTTAAATGATTTTCATTTTAAAGCATACATGACCATGATCTCCCATCCATCCACCCATAGAAGGTAGGGGTTTTCAAAAATAGATTTGAAAATGTAGTTTTGTTTGAAAATCACTACCAAATTGAAGAATACGAACTAGTCAAAATGGAAAAACTTGTTAACTAGTGTGAAATCCTTCAAGCAAGGAATAAACTAAAAATAATTTTCATAAAACATGAAATCCACATGATAATCAACACTCTAATTCAATTAGGCATAAATATGACTCATGAATACAAAACATGAGCAAGCAATAAATGTGAGTGTACAAATAAAGTGTGAATATCATAATCATGAAATATTCAATTAAGCTCAATTATTCCTTAAACATAGAAAACACGAAGATCATCAAAACTTATTTAACCTTCATGGCATATATATGTCTAATACAAACTAAAGTATACATACATATTCAAAACACAACGAGTCCACAAAATATATGCATTAAGGCACGTGGCTCAAGAAGGATAAACATGTATATCTAATAGTTTGGACAAGATAGACATATACATGAAGTTGAACAATTAAACACAAAATCAAGAAAAGCTAAATCTTCACCAAAACACATTTCATTTCAAGGTATATGTATGAATTGTCAACACAACAATTATACATACATATCCCTAAACACAATTGAGTCCAAATATAGATTTACATGAAAGGCAAATGACTCAAGGGGTATACATGTATATCTTAAAGTTTGGCAATACAAACATATACATGAAGTGAAAAACTCATAAAACAAATTCAAAAATGGAATACAAGTTTGAAATGTATGAATCATCAAAACTAGACTATACTAGCACATTTAATGGGTTCAAATAAGCATTCAACTCAAACATATATAGATTTATTTGTGGCCCACTATATATACAAGTATAAATCCTAATCTTAATGAAAACTAACATCTAAACAAGTAATCTTAACAAGAAGCATCAAAACACAATATAGAACTCATCATGATAGAACTAAAACATGATTACTATGTAAATTCACATGTATTAGATTCATGATGTACATTATAGCTTAAACAAAAGTGAGAACACTAAGAATGGGTTCATACAAGCATGTGTGTTTCAAATACTATATATGTATGTCAAGGATCTAATAATCATGGCATTTACATACTAATCCAAAGACAATGAAACATGCTATAAAACATCAAAGATATGAATACAAAACATATATGATCAATGTGTACATGCATGTGCATTAGATCTAGGTCATACAAATTAGTTTTACCAAGGTGAAAACACAAAAATATAAGTCCATATAAAACATGATGTTTCAACCAACTAATAAGTATAACATTAATCTAATCAACATGACATATGCAAGATGATCACTAAACATCAAATCATGCTATGAAAGATAAACATGGAAAGCATGTAAACATAAGGAGTTAGAGATTCGATACCAAAACCAATGAGGGCACCGCTCTATTTCTCCAAAACAAAGGTGGTCCTCTCCACCAAACTTTCCCTTGAAAGTGATGCATCCAATTGATTTCCTTTAAGTCCGGAACGCATCCACTCCAAGGTGTCATCACTCTCACGTCATGTGAGAGCCCACACCTACATCAAAAATAATAGGAGGGGTGGTCTTTGGTACCCATATCTTCTTGGGTCCATGGGGGTTAGTACCTTCTCTAACCCAAACAAACTTCTTTGCTAAATTCTCAACATGTAAACGATCATAGCAAAATTTAGCAAGATGGCCTTTTCGGTCACAATGTGTACATGTGTACACATGAGCATACATGTGTTGATGGTGTCCGTGTGGAGCATGTGTATGCCGTGAAGGGTGTGCATGCATAAAAGTTGGAACTTGTTTCTTACGAACCAAGGTTTCCAAGCGAGTGTGGTTCATGGCACATTGGCTCATAGTGGAGCCCAAACAATCTACTCTCTTCTTTAACATACAAATATCATCATTAATCCTAGAAAAGAGGTACATGCATTAGGAAGACTAGATGAAGCTACACTAGCATGGCAAACATGTGCATCAATTTTATTTTGCAAAACTTCATTTTTCTTTAAACAAATTTCTAAATCCTTTGAAATAGAATCAATTTTTATTTTCAAAGAATTATTTTCTTTTACAACAAAATCAACTTTAGAAGATAAATTTTCATTTTTCTTCAAAATAGCATGGCAATCATTTTTAGTTTTTAAAAATTCATTTTCTTTTAGTGCAAGTTCCAATTGAGATCTCAATGAATCCCTTTCATTATAGACCTCAACCTTCTCTTGCAAAACACAATCAAGTTTAGAATGCAAACTCTTATTTTCTTTTTCAATTTCTAAACTTTTCTTTTTCAAAATCTTATAATTTTCAATTAATTTTTCACAAACAATAGAAAGTTCTTCATTTAGAGCATGGGCATCAAAATTATCACATGAAGAACTAGAGCAATCATCACTATCTAAGTGGGGTTCCGAATGTACCTCAAGGGAGTCATTCCCTTGGACCATGAAGCATTGTGAATCGGATTCTCCACTAGATTCCTCCGGTTGGTTTGGCACTTGAAGCTCGGAGGTGGTGGTGGTTGTTGTTAACTTGTTCCACACTGCAAAAGCGGAATCAAGGTTAGAAACACGTAAAGATAATCTTTAGATAAAGTGCTTCTAATGGCCTCTAGGGCTTGTGCATTGGCCCCTATATGATTGCGATCACTGAGGAAGGGTTCCTTGGTAATAGCAAGATAAACTTTATGACCTAGGGTTTGTAAATAAACGGTCATCCTAATCTTCCAAACATGAATGTTGGAAGGGTCATACATAGGTGGGGTCATGAAGGCCATGGTAAACTATATGTGTGCAAACAAGCAAATGCAAACAATAGATTAGCAAGCAAATAGATCTCACTCCTAGGATGTTAAGCCTAAGTATCAGGAGCACTAGCTCTGATACCATTGAAAAACACCTAGGGGGGTGAATAGGTGTTAGTGCTAATCTAAAACTTAATGCAAAACTAAGTGCGCTAAATGCGAAAGCTAATGCAAATTATGCACAAATTGATACAATACAACAAGTGTAACCGAATTCCCCTTTCGAGACTCTGGACTAACTCCCCTTGATTCCCCTTGAAATGGGTTGAGGCGCTATGTGAAGCTCTTGTTGGATGAGTATAAGTTGGGCACACACACACAAGCAATCCAAGCAATGTGCACACACAATCAAGCCAAGCAATCAAGGATATAGCAATATGGATTATGCAAGGCACAACACAAGCAAATAAATATGATATGACAAGATGAATTATGCTCAACACAAGCAAATATGATATGAATGAAGTATGATGCTTTGCACAAATGTAAAGAGAGAGTTTAGAGACAAGTGGATCAAACGCAAACACAAAGATATGTTTCGAGGTTCGAGCACCCTTACTCTACATCCCCGCCTACACCACCGTGTAGGATTTCCAATCCACTATACCGTCCACCGAGGACTCCCACCGAGGGAACCTTCACCGAGAAGGATTTTTACAACAATGGAGTACCTAACTCCTCTCTCAAACAACCACCTCACAACCGAGGGGTAGGCCCGTAGCCAAATACAACAACCAACACCTCTACCGAAGAGGGTTACAACCAAATCTCCACCTCTCACTAGAGGGAGTAAACCAATCACCCGATCACCTCTACCAAAGAGGGATACAACAAGAATAAGGGTGTTTACAACAAGTGGTTCCAAAAACCACAAACTCAAACTCTCTTTCTTTTTCTCTTTTCTTTTCCACAAAAACAAGATCCTAATAGATTAGGATAGTATGATAGCTCAAGTGTGAAAAACTAGGTGTTTGGAAAACAAGCAACAAAGAAAAACACTTGGGAAAATTCTTGCAAAAGATATAGAATGAAAACCAAGACAAATCTCCCAAAATATTCTTTTTTTTATTTTTCCAAAAACCTAAAACAATAAAGATTGAAAGATTAAAGCCCCAAACACTTTTGAAAAACTTGTTTTAAACACTTCAGAAAACCAGAATTTTTTCTCTTCAAAAACTTTTCCAAAATCCCCAAAGAGATGGGGTTTTTATAGCCCCAACAGAAAATTAGCCGTTAGAGCTGAGCTGGCAGCTCTGACAGGCAGCGGTCGACCGGCCCGGTCGACCGCCAACGGTCAGAAATATGACCGTTGGGCAACTGCGGTCGACCGGCCCGGTCGACCGAAACAAATAGAGAGCAGAACTCTCTGCAGCGGTCGACTGGCCCGGTCGACCCAAACAAACAGAGAGCAGAGCTCTCAGACCCGGTCGACCGGTCCGGTCGACCGTTTTTGTGTCTGCCCAGACGTGCACATCTGTGCACGTCGGTCGACCCTACGGGTCGACCGGCTCTTGGTGCGGTCGACCGTCCGGGTCGACCGACCAGCCTGTCAGCACAAAAAAGTCAGAAAATTTGGGAAAAATATTTTCTAAAAAAATCTTAGTTTTATCAAAAACAAACTTGTATTTTTATCAAACTTGATTTTTCCAAAACATGAATAGGATAGTCAAAATAAGTTTGTCTAGCAACTTTAAAGCATGTATGTATATCTAGAACATATCTAATATACATAGAAATAAAGTAAACTTGTTTTGATGTACTATCCATGAAAACCAAAATTCAAATCATGAAACGTGTGTGTTGTGCACTTGAGCATATCAACTATACTAAACTTTACAAATTGAATCTAAACACACTAACTAAACTATGGATACCTAAGTCTTCTTGATGATCTTCATCTTCAAGTTGACTTGCTCCAAAACTCCATCCAGGGGCTAGGCAATGTGTGATCTTGACGCTTTGGCCCTGGAATCATCATGAAAAGCTTCTAAACACCTTGTTGAAGCTAATCACTAACTAATATCTTGGTTAATGATCTGAAACTTAAACAACACAAGATTATTAGTAAACATAACTACATGAGTTAATCATCATCAAAACTAGAGTGGAAGGCCTTTGGGCCAACAGGACGTGCACGCCTTTGTGCACTGGAGGACGGCCGACCGTATGGGTCGACTGCTCCAGAGAGCTCTGCTCTCTGGAAAGTTCGGCCGACCGTACGGGTCGACCGACAGATAGCTCGACTCTCTACTCCAGTGGCTCGGTCGACCCGGGCGGTCGACCGTGGCTCCAACGGTCGGATTTCTGACCGTTGGCGGTCAACCGCACGGGTCGACCGGCAGCTCTGACAGAGCCCCAACGGCTAGTTTTCCAGACTCTATATAAAGGGTCATTTGGGGGCTGTTTTCACTATGATTTTGGAGATAGTTTTAGAGCCAGTTTTTCCCACTCTTTTCAGAAGTTTTTCTCCACAAAATAGAGAGCAAATATTTCCTATCTAAAGGAAAGTTTTATCAAGAGTGTAAAAGAGAATTTCTTGAGTTTTCCTCCACCATCTCTTTCCTTGTTTTCTCACACAAACACTTGAGCTATCCATTGCTATTCATCTTATAGGAGTGTTGTAGTGAGAGCTTTTGTTGGTGATCAAAGTGTTTAGATCACCAAGAGATCATTTCTTGTACTTTGAGGAGGCGGACGTGTGTGTCCGCGTTGTTTGAGTTCGGGTGCGAACTCCGTGTTTAAGGTGAGGCCTCGGCAATCTTGTGGGGCTTGCGTGTGTACGGGACTAGGGAGTCCGAGGGCTTGTAGGTGTTGCGGCACCGAGGAGAGATCCATTGGGATCTTGCATAGTGGAAATCCTTCGTGTGTCGAAGGCGGGGATGTAGAGCAAGTGTGCTCGAACCTCGAAACATACCCTTGTGTTTGCGATTGCCTTTTCTCTCTCTCCCCCTTACTTGTTTATATCTTGCATTCAATTATTGTCTTACATTTACATGCTTGATATATTGTGCTTAAATTGATATACTTGCTTGGGATTGTTTGCTAACACTTGTATTCAACCAAGAGAGCCAACGCGGCACCTCAACCCATTCAAGGGGAATCTAGAGGAGTTTGTCCAGAGCCCTTCACGGGGAATTCGGCAACACTCTTTGGTTATACGTGGTGTTTTAGTGCAAGAGGTTTAATTTGGTCATAATTGTTTTTAGCTTCCGCATTATTTGCATCATTCATCATTAAGTGACCATTAGATTAGCCATCACCTATTCACCCCCCTCTAGGTGAACCTTCAATTGGTATCAGAGCTTGGTACTCTGATTTATGTCTAACAACCTAGAGTTAAAGATCCTCATTTTTAGGCTAATCACAATATTTTGTACACACACCATGGACTTCATGTCACCACTCATGTTTGACATTGTTAACATCCATATATGGAAGGTGAAGATGTCTTTGTACCTCAAAGCCTTAGGTATTCATGTTTATCTTACCACAACTAATAATGCATATTGTTTAAATGGTAAGAATATTGAGGCTAATACAAAAGCCCTTAATGCTTTAAAGTCTACCCTAAATGATGTTTATTTATCTAGAGTTTCTAACTTTGATTCGTCTTTTGTAGTATGGAATACCCTCATCTCCCTTGGCGAAAATAATCAATACTATGCGGGGAGCGATTCGGACGTTGGAAGCAACACCTCCAACTTGTGCTACATGGTATAAGGGGATAACCCCCTTGAGGTAACTACCGAATCCGAGGATGAGGACATGTCATATGATGAGCTTACTACATTTTGTCAATTATTGCTTGAAAAATATGACATGATTAAAAAGGAAAATAAAAATTTGAAAAAGAAGTTTGATTGCATGCATATAGAACATGATTCATTTAGAAGTAACATTGCATGTTTAGAAAAAGAAAATGAAATTTTGAAAAATGAGAATGTTTCCCTCATGTCTAAATTGAATGATCTTTGTGAAGGAACACAAGTTTGAAAAATGAAATTATTTTGGTGGGAAAACAAAAGGAAATTATTTTGCAAGAAAATAACTCTTTAAAAAGAAAATTTGTTGAAAAAGAAAAAGAAAATGTTTTTCAAAAGAAAAAGGAAAATGATTCTCTATCTCACCATGCTTTACATGCCACCTCTAGTGAGATTAATGTTTTGAAAAACAAGATTAATAGTTTGAGCTCAACTTTGAGCTCTTGTGCTTTTAACCACACTAGATTGGAGTCTATGTTTTCAAAGAAACAAGCTCCACATTCTCATGCACATCATCATGCATATGCTTATGTTGCACGTCACGATCATACACATTCACATAAGCATCCTAAGGTTACATATGTACACATTGTGGCCGCAAAGGCCATTTAGAAAAATTTTGTTATGACAAGTTGCATCATTTTAATTTTGCTAATAATAAAAATTTTTGGGTTCCTTACAAGACTAACCCTAAAGGACCCAAGAAAATATGGGTACCAAAATTCCCACCTTGCGTATTTGATGTAGGTGAGGGCTCTCACAAGACGTGAGAGATTTGGTGCCTTGATGGTGGATGCAAATGAATATGATGGACACACTTATTGATGCATCGCTATCAAGGAGGTTTTGGTGGGACAACCGCCATGTTAGGAACTTTGGAGTTGGTAACAATCTCTAAACTCTACTTTTTATGTACATGCTAGTTCATTTATCATATTCATAGCATGTTCATGTTTTATGTCATTATGTGCTTCATGTGGTAAAAACATGCTTAGATGTAGTTTTTGTCAAAACTTGTTTTATACATGTACAAATAGTGAGCTACATTTGTTTTATATATGATTGCACTTCATGCTCATTTGTACCCACTATATGCATATGTATAGACTAGTTTTGATGAGTCTCATTTATACTTGTTTTGCCAATTTTCATGCTTTACTTCATGTATATGTATCTTTTATTCAAATCTAATAAATATACATGTATATCCATTTTGAGTCTCTTGCCTTCATGCAAATACTATTAATAGACTCGTTTTATGTTTGGAATATGTATGTGTATTGTTAGTTTTAGATAAATCATACATATACCATGAAGATTAGTATTTTTATGAAAAATGAATTTTTATGATTTAAAAATGATACTCACACTTTTTGAGCTTCAATGTCTATTTTATGAAAATTCTATTTACATGACTTTTGAACACTCACACTTTATTTATTTTGTCATGACTTTGATTCATGAACATATTTTTGAGCTTCATAGATCGAGTGTCAATTCTTGTATTTGGTATGATTCATGAAATATATATATGCTTTGATTTCATGTTTTGAAGGATCTTTAACTAGTTTTTCAAAAATTATTTTAACTAGTTAATTGTTCTTCATTTGGTAGAGTTTTTCAAACAAAGCTTATTTTTCAAATTTATTTTTGAAAACCCTACCATCAATGGGAGGATGGATGGGCGACCATGCTTATGTATGCTCTATATTGAAAGAATCTAATGATACATGTGCATGAGTTGGGTGGTAGTTATATGAGATATATACTTGATTTACATTGTTATTTCAATTGGTATCATTGAAATTCTTTCAATTGGTATCTAAATTGATAATTTTTGTATATACTCATATTTTGTTTTCTTATATATGTATGTATCAATGTTAATTGGTATTATCATTTCATACATATATATATATATATATGTGTGTTATTTGTGCTTAACTTACAATTGGCTCACATTTTTAAAAGCACAAAGTTTATGATGAAAAATAAAATTTTTTTGATCATTATGTTTACTATTGGTATCAATATGTTTCAACTTCATATTTGTTAAATTTCAATTGGTATAAATATGTTTTACAATAATGATTATTTTCAATTTGGTATCTTAAAAATTTGTTTGCTTTACAAGAGCTCTGATACCTTTAAAAAAAAAAATTTAAAGAAAAATTAGAAAAATTCAAAAAAATGTTTTGATATGTATTTCCTATATGCAAGGAGAGCTTAACATCTCCTCTACATATAGATTCATGTTGAGTATATTATAAATTGAGGAGCTTCACAACTCTTCTTTATATGATATACGTGTGTAGGGGGAGCTTCACATCTCCTCTTATGCATTACATAATATGTGTTATGTGAGTTAGGGCTTGTCATCCCTTCTTCATGTAATGCATATGTGTAGGGAAGCTAACTTAGCGTCTTCCTCTTCATGAATGTATATCGCATATAACCTTTGATTGATTTGTATTAACCCCTTCTTGATCTCTTTGTTTTTGACAAAAAGGGGGAGAAAAAATTGTTTGATTTGATTTTACTTTGAACCCTTTGTTGATGAGTGACAAAAAGGGGGAGAAAGATTTTGAGTTTATATGCATACTTGTGTTTAGTTTTCTCATGCATAACACAATAAACAATAGATATACATAATAAGATTTTATGTTTATGCATATATGTTTTGTTTTGCATATAGGAGAAAAAGATTTATTTTGTTTTATCTCCATTCATTTGCATACATATTTATGAGCTTCATTGTCATATATTATTATTTATGTTTATGCATGAGTTAAGGGGGAGCTTCTTTGAAGCTTTACTTTAATCCATGCATATATAACTTCATGAGTTTTGTCATCATCAAAAAGGGGGAGATTGTTGGCCCAAAGGCCTATCACCCTAGTTTTGATGATGATCAACTCATGAAGTTATGTTTACTAATGATCTTGTGTTTAATTAGTGACAGATTCATTATCAAGATCTTAGTAGGTGCATAGCTCAACAAAGGATAAAATGTCAAGATTTGGAGATAGCACGGTGTGATCCAAGGAGCTTTTGGATCAAGCTTGGACCAAGTCAAGAAGATGAGAAGCCTTCAAGTGAAGACTTCAAGAAGATGAAGACTTGTGTCTAGGTATAAGATTTTGTTTTTGTTTTAGTTAAAAATGTAAAGGATAGAGTAGTTGGTGGATTGTTCAAGTATACCATGCACACACACTCCTGATAGAATTGTTTTCATAAAAGATTTTTTAGTTTAGAAAAGATTTTTCATTTTGGAAAAATACAAGTTTGGTTTTTGGTGTTTCTCATATACTTATCTTTTAATCCAAAACCAAGTTTAGAGCTTAATGTCAAAAACTTAGATATTTCATCTTATTTGTGTAGTGGATCATATCCATACACACTATGCTTTAATGAGTTCAAAATATCTAGTTTTTATTTGAAGATGTTTTGGAAAAACAAAGTTTAGAAAATATTGTTTTGGAAAAACAGTTTTTATCATGAGCCAATATTTCCAACTTACAAAAATAGACCAATCTTTTATAACATGTCTTGATTTTGTGCAAGCATGTTTGTTTATCAAAGTATATTGGTAAATCTATTTTTGAAGATTTTTATGTATTTTATGGGATTTTATTTGAGCCAAAGAGACTAACTTTTTAATCCCAGAAAACTGTTTCAGGCTTCAGATAAGTCGACTTGCTTCCTTATAGTCGACTATACCTGAAGTCGGCCGACCGGACCGGTCGACCGACGTGCACGGACGTGCACGCCTTTGTGCACTGGAGGACGGCCGACCGTATGGGTCGACCGCTCCAGAGAGTTCTGCTCTCTGGAAAGTTCGGCCGACCGTACGGGTCGACCGACAGAGAGCTCGACTCTCTACTCCAGTGGCTCGGTCGACCCGGGCGGTCGACCGTGGCTCCAACAGTCGGATTTCTGACCGTTGGCGGTCGACCGCACGGGTCGACCGCAGCTCTGACAGAGCCCCAACGGCTAGTTTTCCAGACTCTATATAAAGGGTCATTTGGGGGTTGTTTTCACTATGATTTTGGAGATAGTTTTAGAGCCAGTTTTTCTCACTCTTTTCAGAAGTTTTTCTCCACAAAATAGAGAGCAAATATTTCCTATCTAAAGGAAAGTTTTATCAAGAGTGTAAAAGAGAATTTCTTGAGTTTTCCTCCACCATCTCTTTCCTTGTTTTCTCACACAAACACTTGAGCTATCCATTGCTATTCATCTTATAGGAGTGTTGTAGTGAGAGCTTTTGTTGGTGATCAAAGTGTTTAGATCACCAAGAGATCATTTCTTGTACTTTGAGGAGGCGGACGTGTGTGTCCGCGTTGTTTCGAGTTCGGGTGCGAACTCCGTGTTTGAGGTGCGGCCTCGGCAAGCTTGTGGGGCTTGCGTGTGTACGGGACTAGGGAGTCCGAGGGCTTGTAGGTGTTGCGGCACCGAGGAGAGATCCATTGGGATCTTGCATAGTGGAAATCCTTCGTGTGTCGAAGGCGGGGATGTAGAGCAAGTGTGCTCGAACCTCGAAACATACCCTTGTGTTTGCGATTGCCTTTTCTCTCTCTCTCCCTTGTTTATATCTTGCATTCAATTATTGTCTTTACATTTACATGCTTGATATATTGTACTTAAATTGATATACTTGCTTGGGATTGTTTGCTAACACTTGTATTCAACTAAGAGAGCCAACGCGGCACCTCAACCCATTCAAGGGGAATCTAGAGGAGTTTGTCCAGAGCCCTTCACGGGGAATTCGGCAACACTCTTTGGTTATACGTGGTGTTTTAGTGTAAGAAGTTTAATTTGGTCATAATTGTTTTTAGCTTCCGCATTATTTGCATCATTCATCATTAAGTGACCATTAGATTAGCCATCACCCATTCACCCCCCCCTCTAGGTGAACCTTCACACAACACCTCACCTCACCTCTACGTGAAGTCCAACTCTTCACCTCTACGTGAAGTCCAACTGGCCACAACACTTCACCTCTACGTGAAGTCTCTCCACCTCTACGTGAAGCTCCAATCGGCCACAACTCTTCACCTCTACGTGAAGTTCCAATCAGCTTCTCGAGAACCCAAACAGCTTCATACGGGTTGCATCACCAAATAGCTGCGCCTTTACGGCTGCCTACGTACCTTGCCCAAGGGATCAAGCCAATCGTAGTTCATTCAAATGAGCTCCATCAAGCTCAAGCACTTGTACCCAGATCTGCAGCAGCGAACTTATCTGGCTGAGTCATATGAACCTCCTCACGACCATCATGGAGAACAACGGCCTTCAACTTGAGCTTGTCGCGATTACAAGCTTGAGATTCATGTTTACCCACGAACGTGGTTTTACCTTGGTTTCAATGGTTGTAAACAACTCGACATTCTGATCAATGTCTTTAACCTATTCCGCATCAACCTTGGCTACATGATCTCCACCCTGTGTTACATCCGGTGAAGTCTTCACTGATACCGAACCAACTGGAGATAGTGGAGTAGCATCAACCTCCACCCACTGCGATACTTCCTTGGTCTCCGTCCTCTCCACCTGCTGAGAGACGGTAGACTTCAACACTGAATTCTCATCAAATGTGACATGCCTACTCAACACGATCTTCTTGTTTTCGGGGTCCCACAACCTGTAGCCATTCATATTCCTTTTGACACCTAAAAACACAAACCTCTTTGCTCGCGGATTCACCTTGCCATCTTTGGCACTGAAGTAGGTCAGACTTCCAAATTCCCGCAGCAAACCATGATCTTAAGTAGTTTTTCCAGACCAAATTTTCAATGGAGCTTTACCTTCTATCGCAGTCAATCTATTCATGAGATGGCTAGCATCACAATTACCTCAGCCCAAAACGATTTGTCTAATCTTGCATTAGACAACAACCACCGAACCTTCTCCAGTAAGGAACAGTTTACTTCCTTAGCCAACCCATTTATACCTTTTGTGAAGTGAGTACAAATACCATTGTTCTGGCCAAACCGTAGGAATTGGTTCATGTCTCTTCCAACATTACCAATCTGTAGCTCTTTGATCTTCCTACCCATCTGCTTCTCCATTCTTCTTTTCCACTTCACCAACAAATCTATAGCTTCACCCCTTTGTCTCATTCGGTTATATCCAACAATGCCTAGATAAGCTATCAACAAAAGAGACAAAGTACCTATGACCTCCAAGTGATGCAGTCTTAGCAGGTCCCCAAACGCTTACGTGAACACAATCAAGAAGACCTTCTAAGCGGTGAGTACTGGTGCTGAATTTCACCTTCTTCTTGTCCAGAACGTTGTGTTCACCTCCCAAGTTGCAGGTAGCAGCACCTTCTAACGATCCCTTCTTTGCAGGAGCTTGCAAAGACCTTTCACCTCCATGTCCGACCTTCACCTGCCAGACTTTCGTGCAACCATCATCTGAAGAACTAGAAGTCTCCACTTGACCTGTAACCGTACTACCCTTCAAGTAGTAGAGATTGTCCCGGCGGACGCCCTTCATCACCACCATCGAGCCTTTGATCATCTTGAGAACATCATCTCGTACAGATATCACAAGACCCAATGCTTCCAAAGCGCCAATAGAGATAAGATTCCTTTTGAGTTGAGGTACATACCTCACCTCTTTCAATTCTCGTACTATCCCACCATCCATCTTGATACGGACTGTAGCCATCCCTTCTATATTACACGGATAGTCATCACACATGACCGTGTAACATCCATTCAGCATCTCAAAGCTAGAAAACTAGGCCCTAATCGGGCACACATGATAGGTGGCTCCGGTATCCAAGATCTGTTGGCCCAAAGGCCTATCACTCTAGTTTTGATGATGATCAACTCATGTAGTTATAGTACTAATGATCTTGTATTTATTTAGTTTCAGATTCATGATCAAGATCTTAGTAGGTGTGTAGCTTCAACAAAGGATTTAAAGTCAAGTTTTGGAGCTAACACGGTTTGATTCAAGAACTTGTGCATAAAGACCACATCAAGTACTCAAGAGGAGTCTAGCTCTATGGATCGTGTTTGGACCAAGTCAAGAAGATGAGAAGACTTCAAGTGAAGACTTCATCAGTCTAGATTTGTTTTTATAAGATTTTGTTTTTAGATAAAATGTAAAGGATAGAATAGTTGGTGGATTGCTCAAGTATATCTATACACACACACTCTTGATTTAGATATATTTTCATAAAAGAATTTTCATTTTAGAAAAGACTTTTCATTTTGGAAAATACGGTTTTGGTTAAAAATTATATAAATCATGTTTAGTGTTTAATGTCAAAAACATAGATATTTCATCATGTTTGTATAGTGAATCATATCCATACACACTATGCCTTAAAAGTTGTTTAAATATCTTATTTTTGTATTTGGAGAAGTTTGAAAAAATTAAGTTTTGGAAAATACTATTTTTCATTTGAGCCAATTTTTCCATATTACAAAAATAGTCCAAATCATTTGTAACATGCCTTGATTTTGTGCAAGCATGTTTGTTTATCAAATTATATTGGTAAAACTATTTTTGTAGATTTTTAGTAATTTTATGGGATTTTAATTGAGCCAAAATGACAAGTTTTTCTTTCCCTAAAATCCCTGACCTGGCTTCAGCCGGTCGACCGGGCCGGTCGACCGCGCGACGTGCACAGACGTGCACGAGTCTGGCTGGAGGGCCGGTCGACCGAGACGGTCGACCGCCAGAGAGCTTCTGCACTCTGGAAAACCCCGGTCGACCGAGCGGTCGACCGACAGAGAATCTGTTCTCTGTTCCAGAGGCTCGGTCGACCGGCCGGTCGACCGAAGCCCCAACGGTCGGATTTCTGACCGTTGACGGTCGGCCGGCCGGTCGACCGACAGCTCTGTCAGACCCCAACGGCTAGTTTTTCTAGCTCTATAAAAAGGGGCATTTGGGGGCTGTTTTGATTAAGATTTTTTAGTGGTTTTTGAGCTAGTTTTTAACACTCCATTAAAAGAGTTTTCTCCACTAAATTGAGAGCTAATACTTTCAATCAAAAGGGGAGTTTTATCAAGAGTGTTAAAAGTGATTTTCTTGTGTTTTTCACCACACATTCCATCCTTGTTTTTCTCACAAACACTTGAGCAATCCATAGACATATTTATCCTATAGGAGTGTTGTAGTGAGATTGTTTTTAGGTGATCAAAAGTGTTGTGATCACCAAAGACCTCTTTCTTTGTTCCTTGAGGAGGCGGACGGTTGTGTTCGTGGTGTTTCGAGTTCGTGTGTGGACTCGGTGTTTGAGGTGCGGCCTCGCGCGAGCCGGTGGGCTTACGTTGTGTACGGACTAGAGAGTCCAAGGAGTTCAAGTGTGAACTCGGCTTGTAGGTGTTGCGGCACCGAGTGATCCGGTGGGATCGATTATAGTGGAAATCCTTCGTGTTTCGAAGGCGGGGATGTAGAGTAAGGGTGCTCGAACCTCGAAACAAATCCCTTGTGTTTGCGATTGCTCACTCTCTCTATCTCCTTATTTATATCTTGCATGCTTCTATTGTGTTTATCTTTACATGCTTGATATATTGTGTGCTTAACTGATATATGCTTGGGGATTGTTTGCTAACACTAGTTTTCAACCAAGAGAGCCAACGCGGCACCTCAACTCTTATTTAGAGGAATCTTGAGGAGTTTGTCCAGAGCCCTTCACGGAGAATTCGGCAACACTCTTGTGTTAAACTTGGTGTTTAGTGTAAAATAGTTTGTTTAGGTCATAATAGTTTTTAATTCCGCATTTAGTGACCATTAGATTAGCCATCACCTATTCACCCCCCTCTAGGTGATTTACAAGATCCACTCAGCATTATCTGAGTTACAAACAGTAGGGGTAGTAACAGAGAGAGAGAATACTGATGAGTCCAAGTCTGATCCATCTGCCTATGAGGTACCGCCTTGAGTACTGACCACCTTTGCAAGATTTGCCTCAGTCTTAGACTCCACCTTCTTACCTTTGGCCTTCGGGCAATCAGCTTTTCAGTGTCCTAGTTACTTGTACAAGGCACACTGATTCTTCTTCAGATTTCTGAAGCCTGATCTGGACTTTGATCTCCCCTGATCGTCTCTCCTTTCCTATTGGAACTTCTGCCTCTTACCTCCAATGCCTCTACTGTGTTGTGCTTCCCGAAGAAGACAGTCGGTCCTGTCTCCTTACTTCATAACTCACAAGTGCAGCAGACACCTCATCGTAACTAAGGGATTGTCTTCCATTTAGAAAAGTAAGAGTAAAGGCCTCATACTCTTCTCTAGGAAGAGAGTTCAAAAGAATTACCGCCTTATCCTCTTCACTAGTCTCCACATCCACATTAACTAGATCTGTAAGAAGCTTCGCGTAACGGTTCAAGTGTTCATTGACGGAGCATCCTCTTTGCATCTGAAACTCATAGAGCTTACTCTTCAACTGCAATCGCGATTCTATGCTCTTCGTCAGATACTTCCTCTTCAGGATCTCCCATAGCTGCCTTGCAGATGTCTCATGCAACACCTGATACTTGATGTCTTGTATCAGACAAGACCTAATCAAGCCACACGCCAAACGACTCATCTTGTCCCAATCTTCTTCCGTCGTTGATGCGTGCTTCTTCTCTAACCGTAGAGAGTCTTTGAGGTTTAATGCCGTCAGCGCATCCATAACCTCACACCTCCGCATATTAAAGTTGTTCGTCCCGTTGAACTTCACCATATCAATACTTAGATGTGGATTCATGGATCTCACTGATGTACTTTCTTCAGCCATCTTCTCAACTGATTCCTCAAACCAATGTGGAAACAAATGGAGTTAGATAAAACAAACTAGATAAAGATAGGATCTTTACCTCCACACGAAACCCTCGAAGAGTTTCCGAAGCAATCTACTCCACCAACTTGATTCCTTGAGCAATCTTCACACGCTGTTCTGAGATCGACACACGATCCCACAAACAGTCCCAACTCTAATCCAAGATCGACACACGATCTCCGCCAATCAGTAACAGATGCCCTTGAATCAACAGATGATCCCACGACAAACCTGGGAAGCTTTGATACCACTTGTTGTGCGCAGCGGGTCAGGGTAAACACAACAACTACCCTTGAGGAATCCGCCCACCTGGCGGAGACTCGATGCAGCCGAGAAACAACCAACACAACAGGAACAACAACAATCAATAGAGAAAACAATCAACGCACAAATTTAACGAGGTTCGGCCAACGTGCCTACGTCCTCGGGGCAAGGGAGAGAGATATTTTATTGATTCAACAATCAATACAACTAATACAAGAGGGAACTTGAAGAATTCTTGGAGATATTTCTTGGGATTCTTAGGGATACAATACATGAGGGTTCTTGCCTTTATTTATAGCCACAGAGTCCCTTGATTTATGGAAACCCAGGTTGGATTCGATCCCATCTAGAAAAAGAATCCGAATCATAAAAGGAAAGTCCAAACGCGCCTGTCAGTCGACCGGCCGGTCGACCAACCTATACCACGGTCGACCGGCCCGGTCAACCGCGCCCAACCGAGACTGGCCTGCTTTCAGTCGGTCGACCGGGCCGGTCGACCACTCCTTCCTGTGCACGCTCGTGCACGCCGGTCGACCGGCCTCCTCCACTGGTTGACCGGGAGATCGACCGGGAGCACAATCTGGCCTGCTCAATGCGTCGTTTCTCGCTTCCTTTGTCGTCTGATCTCTGTGCTACCTCCTTCCATCTCCTCTATTTCCTCTCTCCCACAGAGGGAAATCATCTCATTTGTATTAACTGTGGCGAGTTTGACCACCGCCATGGAGATCGTGATGCTGAGTTTGGGAGGGGAGAACATGGCACAGATTTGGACTAGAGGAAGCTGTTCTGCCACCACTGTAGCAACATAATCAGTAAAACCAATCACCACAATAAAATGGACACCACCAGCGGTAGCAGGAACATCACCAGGATGATTTTGTTAAGGCGTGGGGACTGAGAGTTTTGCCTCAGCACTGTCCCCAAACTCAGTTTTATAGATTCAGACTTGGATCATGGAAGCACCAGAGTTCGAGAAGGAGGGAAGCAGAGGGGAAGAAGAAGGTAGAGCGAAAGACACATCAACGCCACTGGCTCCACCTGTTCCAGCGATGGTGGAGCAAGTCAGGGAAAACACGTCAATGTCCACCAGCATTGAGAGGGGGAAGCAATGAGTAACACATCGCTAGCTGCTGAGGATTTTGAAGAGATCTATCGCCTAGAATTGGCTAGGCTAACTCAAGAAACCACAGAGGTACTGATGGATGGATCAGAGAAGTGAAAGATTTTCAATAAAGTTTCAATGGCCTTCTGATGAAAGTTTTGCGGGCGGAAATTTGAAAGAGGATGGATAAATGAGTTAAGAAAAGCATTTGTGCAGCTTTCAAGCCCATCAGGTTTTGGTCCCAACTACTGATATGGATCCACAAATAGAAAGGGCCGAAGAAGCATTGTCCAAGAGAAGAAACCTTAAAAGTTCCCCACAAGTGATCATCCTTGGGTTCGTAAAAGCTCCGCTCGCCCACATGTTACCGTTTTCAAGCTCTCGCACACGCATGACATTGGGTACCTTCATACGCTACTATCAAAAAGAAAAGAAACCTTGAAAAGGCAATCAAAGGAAGGAAACAAAGGAAAACAACAAACCTTAGACATGAAAGAGACTAGGAGAGCAATTTTGCGGAGGGAGCCAAGAGAAAGGAAAAGGCCTAGCTATAGAGGAGGAAGACATTTTTAAGATCTAAGAGGACTGCCAGCGAGTGGTGACAAAGGTAAACAACACTCCAGCTACCATCAAGCCTAGGGTTTGGGGTGACTGGGATAAAGGAAAATCCTGGAAATAACACTGGAGTCACTGAGAACTTTAGCCTCTCAGACTGAGAAGATTGAAAAGGGCGAAATCACTACGTTTAAACCTTACAATAGTGGATCATGAACATCCTTCAATATAATGTATAATGGATCATGAACATCCTTCAATATGCTCATCAATCAAAAGAACAGACCTATGTTTAAACCTTACAATAGGTACTACTTGCTAAGTAATCTTCCGAACTTCTCTATCAACCTGATAACATTAGGGTTTGAGTGATAAAGAACAAGTACGGTTCTAACCACCAACGAACAAGACGGACCAAGGAATCCTGGACATGGAAGGAGATCAAAAAGGTATTGCCAACACCAGTCGTGAAATAGCTGGTCAGACAGGTTGAACTTCACGACTTAGGCTTTCAGTCTTGCTTTCCCCGGCCAATGATACAGAAGGGAACTCGTTGGACTGTGGGAAATGGGAGACGAACACAAATTTGGTTTTATGCTTGGCGAAGAGAGAAGCCACTTATCTTCTACCCCTCCTTCATTGACAGTCAGAGTCTGATAAATGAGGACACAATGGATACGTCGTTAACTGAGAATGGGAATTGGGCAAGGAACAGTCATTAACTTGGCCTGCACATTTTATGATTGTAAGTGCATAACTAGAGAAGTCCAACAATGGGCACACATCAACATATCAACAACAGGGGATACTCAAAACTGATACAGAGACTCACTCAACGCACCGAGTCAGATACATGGAAAGTCCTAAAGAATATTATCGTCGCGACTACACTGTGGTGTTGTTTGGAACCTGTTAACCTGGCAAGGTTTGAACACCAGCACATTGAGCAGCAAGAAAATTTGACGAAGAAGATGATTTTCGACGTTGCAGAACAGATTTGGATCCTTTGGCACAACAAGGAGAGGATATCAATGGCAAAGGCAATGGATTCAAGCGAGATGTGAAATGTAGGGGGGACAACCTTGCTCCTGCTGATAAGCTTTTGGTTATACAGCATGATTGGTTTTATCTTACTGTAATTTGGAGTTGTAATAGTCCTGCTCAGCTAAAAAAACAAAACAAAACACAAAAAAAACGCGGTTTATGGACTTCACTCCTACATGATATTCACTCCCAAACAAGCATAAAAGCATACAAGAGTGGTGTGAAATTCCTCAGATGACAAATGTTCTCAATGTCAAACCAAACAGCAGGGGCCTAATGACTCCATGTTCCTGCTTGTCCAGAGGCCAACCAACACACACACACACAGCTCGAAAGGGACTGTGACTCTCTAGGCTTTTTTTCTCTTTTTTGCACCATTGTTTTCCTCTTGTTCCTCCAAAGCCCAGCACAAGAGAGCTTCACAAGGATTCATTCAGCCTGAGGTCAAAAACTTGCAGCAGGCACAACTAGGTTAAGATTAAAAGATAGGAAGCAAAGAGAGAGGAACAAGGCTTTTTATCTGAGTCTGACAACAAGAAGTCTCAAGATCACTTGCAAGCAAGCAAGCAAGCAAACAAAGTGGCAATATGATTTCAAATACAAAACAATAATAATAAAAGAAAAGTGAAGGCCCAGAGAAGCACTCAAATCAAAAGTCTCCTTTTTCTCCTTCTTGGTCCCCCATATCCGACGACGCCGTTTTTAAGGATGCTAATCTAGTCTAGTGAGTCAAAATTAGACCACTTCATTGATGCACTTGAAGAGCAAACAAAACACATAAATAACAATAATAAATATATTTCAAAAGCAACAAACAATGCATCCAAGAGACCCAATTCATTCATGAATGAGAGAGAGAGAGCAATGAATAAAACTCATGGGTTGGTATTCCAAATTCCATGAGCTGGTCCTCTTTTGTGCCACTAAACAGTGCACCACGGCAGATTCCCAATCATCCTTACCCCTCCAAAGGGAACACCCATCATTGCCTTCCCTTTCAGTTTGGAAAGATTGAGCTCTTCCATTCTCCTTAAATTCTCCTCCCTTTTCTCTCCTCACACAAAATCCATTTCATTCACTGCCCTCTCTCTCTCTCTCTTCTTCCTTCCTTGTCACAACCAAGCCATGAAGCCTTCCTCCACCTCGGTCGCTGGCTTCTACTCCTTCCTCGCCCACGGCCTCGACGACCTCGACCGCTCCTTGGCCTCCCACGCCTTCATGTCCCTCCACTTCCTCCAGAGGGCCATCTCCCTCCTCCGCTCCCTCCACTCCTACCTCACCAACCTCGTCAAGAAGCTCCACCTCCCCCCGGGGGACAAGTGGCTCGACGAGTACATGGACGAGACGGCGCGCCTCTGGGACGCTTGCCACGTCATCAAGCTCGGCTTCTCCGGCATCGAGACCTACTGCTCTGCCGGGATCGACATGGTCTCCTCCCTCGATGACTGGCGCTGCAACCCATCTTCTCACCTCGCCCGCCAGGTCCTTTTCTAGTTTCTCATCCTCTGTTTTTCATGTCATTCAAATCTATCAAACCTACCTTTTCTTCTCATCTGTTCAGGTGATGAGGGCAATCTCGAGTTGCAGGAGGCAAGCCATGGCGCTGGAAGAGGAGAACAGAGTGCTGGTGGAGACGAGGATCCAGCCAATGGACCTCCGGTTCGACGATAGGACAGCCGTAGACTCCAGGGTCAATGGATTCAATGGCTTCAGGGGCGTCCTTTACGACATGAGGAATGTAAGCTCATTCCTTCTCACAATCCTCGTATGGGGCACAGTCTCATACTGCTCGACTCTGAGCACAGCAGCTGAGAGCTCCGTCTTGTTTGGCACCGGATTCATGGCGTCCGTGGCGAGGCTGCAAGAAAGACTGATAGGCGAGATGGAAGGGATGGAGGGGCGACCGAGGATCGTCATGTACGAGCTCCGGACCGTGAGGGCAGCGACGGAGGAGCTGAGACAAGAGCTGGAGAAGATCAATGGTGGCATGGGATTTGAGATGGATGGGTTTGGAGGCATGAGGGAGAGAGTAGAGAGCTTGAAGGGGTGGTTCGGTACATTGAGATCCGGAACCGATAACCTCATCCGGCAGCTGGATGATTTCTTCGACGAGATTGTGGAAGGAAGGAAGGAGCTCTCTGATATCTGCAGTCACAGGTAGGGAAGAAGAAGAAGAAGAAAAAGAAGAAGAAGAAGAAAGCAGAGCAAGTGGAGTTAGAAACAGAGGAAGCAAAAAGAGAGTTGGTTGTAATATTCTTGTTTTAGTTTGTTCTTGTTCCTTGTCTGTCTTTGTGTTTCCTGTAGGTTGAGAGAGAAAGAGACAGACTAAAGATCAGTTTTCTAGAGAGAAGAGAAGAGAGAGTCAGATACAAACAGTACTACTGTAAGAAGTTTCTGTGGGAAGAAAGTGCTGCAACTTTTGTTTGTCTTAACCACGACAAAAAGCTTAGATCTCACAGTATTGAGATCTGAGCTTCTTGAGATTTTAACTTGACAACAGAAAAAAGTAAAAAAAAGGGACCTTTCTTTCTTATTATTCTACTTGTTCTTCTAGTTCTCTTGTGCTCTGCTACTCTCTATTCTCGTTTCCATCCTCTTTTTTTTTTTCTTTTTTTTCTCGAGGGGTGTCTCTTTACAGCCTTGTGCATGATTAATGATTCCACTTGTGGAAGACTGAGGGAAAAGGGAAAAAAAAAAATCCTAAAATGAAAAATAAAGTGAGGACCTGTACCTTGTTGTGTTGTAAAAGCTTTGGCTGATTGATTCCTTTGCTGCCGCTGCTGCTGCTCACGACAGATGGCTGTGATGATGAAAAAAAGTTCCTTCTTTCTGTAGAAAAGGCAGCCTCTGACGTTGTCAGTTACTTCATCACTGACGACTGCCTTTTCTCCCCTCTTTTCTCCCCTCTTTTCTCCATCAGCCACCCTCAAAATAAACACTCATAAATGTTAGTAATCAAGAAGACAGATCTACAGCCACCCACACAACAATAACGGAATCTGGAGCCTAGTCTCTATCAAGAGACAAGATCACAAGTTATTAGCTCCTTTGCATTCAATGACAGTGATCAAAGCATTTTTCATAAAGCTGTGTGAACAAAACCAGAGAGGAAAAATGGTCAAGCAACAAAAAAAATGACATTCTAGCGCGGAGCAAGCAATTCAAAGAGCAAGAGGGACGGGGGCAGAAGTAGACCTGGGACCGATTGGAGCAGATGCCGACTGGAATCTTCCGCGAACTGATTCGCAATGGCACGAGCATTCGAGCCCTTTCAAGCCGCCCCAATAAACAGTACACAGCTGCAATTGCACTTCCATATCGAGCAATAGTGGGGCACTGGCACTGAGTTTTCAATCTTGAATGAATTGCATCCATAAAGCTAATATCTGCATAATGTCCTCATAGATGGAAGTAACACATGTAATGTTTCTATCGCACAGTGACACGGGCAGTTCCAACTGCTGCAAGTTAGGCAAAGTAACAAACAGATCGAGAACAGATGTTTCTTGTTCAATTCAATGCAAGTTACAGCATCTTACAATTTCAATGAAATCTTTCACACTGAGGGAAGCATAACCTACCTAAAAAATCCTTCCACTTATTTCATCGCAAATCATAGTAAATATACAGCCTCCATAGCTTAAATTCTCTTGAAACCAAGAGATGGAAGAATGTATAACCTTCCCAGATACAGGTCCGTACTTTCCTTGAAAATGGAAATAAGTATGTACAGTCTCTGATTTAAAATCTTCTAAAAACCAAAGCTGAGGGAGAAGAAGTCTACAAACTCGCAAAAGTAGCCACCACACTGATCGCAAACCTAACAAAGGAGGTGGCTCTTGATAGATCTGAATGAAGGAAAAGGAATCCTACAATTAACACACAAAATTTGGGATAAAGGTTGTTTTGTTGTCACATTGTTTCAAAAGCAGAGACCGTTAGCATAAGAACCAGCGATATAGCACGAACCTGAAGATTTCCTAAAAAGCATTAACATGCACGGAGACAATAGTAGAACTGAAGATATTAACAATAACCTGCAGTTCAGCAACAGTTAAGGGGAGAACATAACTATTCTGTATTTGCACGAGATGAAATAATTATGCTCACGGAAGATAAGATCCAAAGTCACCAAGGAAATGCTCTTACCCTTATCAGTCAGTGATGAAACTAGAAGCCGAAGATAGTGCAATATATACCTAAAACAATTGCAACAGAACGAGATAATAATAATTAAACTTGTGTTGAACAAGGTAGAAAACAATAATCTTTTATTTGGAATACATGACCGACAATGGTAAGCCAAACTAGGCCCAGTTACCTTTACTCCATGATTCATTTTCCCATATGCAGCAACTTGAATACCAATTTAATTATTAGGACTGAGGAGCATCAAATTTAATTATTAGGACCGAAGGGCATCAAATTTTATAGTGATGCAGCAGAATCTGAGGTGATGAGGAAATTACATGGCATTTCATATAAAGGTTCTGCAAATGGCAGAAGAGTAATCGACAATTTGTCCCCAAAATTCTCATATATCGAACCCAGGCATAGCAAATTGTGAAGCAAAGGTCTCAACACGAGTTCGAAGTTCAATGACATCCCTGTTGCTCTCAATGCCCTTCAGAAGTCCTTTTGCAACTTCCCATGTTCCCTCTGCACAGTGCTTGCAATCTGTACAGCCCTGAGAAGAAATTCTGCAATCATCTCAAAGTCTCCCTCTAAGCATCCTCGAGTGGTCATGGCAGGAGTACCTGACAATAAGTGAAATCAAGGGAAATGGCAAATGTTTCCCAACGTGGTACAGCTGTGAATCCAAGTAAGACACATCAGAAAAACTTACCTATCCTCACTCCCCCGGGAGATATTGAGCCATTGTCACCGTATATAGGAGTCTTGTTTAGAGTGATTTGGCATGACTCACAGACCTTCTCAAAGTTCTTGCCTGTTCAAATTGAAAATAAAGATTCAAACCTGTTAATCAAAAAAGCTTCCACCTCAGGCTGACAAAGATTTGAATCAATAACACGAAAGATTTGCATCTACAATACCATAACCCAAAAAGAGGATGTGAAACGTGTATGCTGCAATATAGAAATAAATAATGTAACTGAAATGTGTAACGTGTCATCAAAATTATGATCATGGGCAGGAAAAATAGTTAAAACTTGTAGCGTTGAACAAATAGACTTAACAAAAAGTGTAGGCGCAGGTTATACCATTTTAATCTCAAATAATTAATTCAAGTACTAAGTTACGGTAGCACAGTTGTACAATCAATATCAATGACGAGCAATTACAAGGATAAAAAATTCTCACAATCTCTCTAGTATTTATGGCAGCAGATAAATTGATAAAATACTAGAGAATTATTATCAAGACTCACAAATAAAGATTGTGCCCAGAAAATGTACTTACTGAGGATCACGTCGACCTCAGTGTCCTGCTGATGCATAGCATTGTCTTTCATGAGTCCAACGCCTCGAGAATGACTCAAATCAGGTTTCGGACGGCTGAGAAACAACTGAAAACAAAATCCAAAACTAGCGGGTTTGGCTGCAGCTAACGAGTCTGCACTATATCTGTGGGTTGGATCTATTGCAAACGAGTCGGGTCGGCTCTGCGGTAGAGAATCGGGTTCGGGGCTGCAGACTTGAGCAGGTCGGGTAGCAGTCGAAGCGGGTCAGAGTAGGCTACAAATCTGGGTCAGGTTCAGTACTAGCGGGTCGGGTTGGGCTCTGTCACAAGCCCGATTCTTGATCAGCTCTCGCCGGGAGTGCTGGGATGAGGGTGGGTGGAGCCAGTGGTGGGGGTGATGCGGGAGGGTAAGAAGAAGATGGCGGGCAATAAAGGGAGTGGGAAGAGGTCGGACGACGACGACAGCAGCTGCGCGGGGAGAAAGGTTTGCAGGTGATGGAATAGCGCAGAGGAGGAGGGCGCGGTGACGTAGTGGTGCAGCCGCAGAAGGAGATGGGGAAAAGACGGGTGACAGTAATTGCGCGACGGGGAGGAGCAGGCAGCTTAGAGTTGTCATTGGTTTCAGCGGGCGGGGGGAAGACAAGGGGGGAGAAGAGAGAGGGAGGAGATCACAGTAAAAGGAAGAAGAAGAGAAGGCCAGAGGTTGGGTGTTGGTGGTTGTTGGCGGCGGGGTGAGGGGAGAGAGGAAGAAGGGCCTATGGGGGAGAGAGAGAGGGAGAGATATTAGGGTTGGGATTTTTTTATTTAAAATTAAAGATAATTAGAATTTACTCCTAAAATTTAAGAGAAAATCACTCACAATATTTTTTTTATCAAAATTTTGCATTCCTTTTATTCATAGTAGAAGAGCCTTTAAATAAGCTTTACAAAGTCTAATTTTCAGTCTACAACCGATAAGGTACTAAACTTCAAAGTAAAAGAAAAATAACTACAAAATAAAACCAAAAATAAAAAAATCGAAAAATGCATAATGACTCGGACTACTCGAACCATACCATATCGATGCAACATGTCTTTGTATTCTCTGGTGTACGCGCTAGGGCTAGATGTTCGCATCGCTAAGCATATAAGACAGGTGGGTTTACATTTAATTTCAGAGCTAATACTATAGTTTAATATGCACAATGATATTATAATATAGACAAAAACATGCAGCACACTTTCAAAGTGCATTCTGCAAAACTCACATATAAAAAATTGAATGACTTATTAGTTAGTCATGACAAACTGCTTCAGAGATCTGTTAGTCGTCTACAGTTTATTTTCCAACACATTTTACGCAATACTTCAAATAGTTAGAGTTAAGGAATCACAACTTGTGGTTTATTCCAACAGCAGAAACCAAGATATTAATTCCTAACTAGATGGCTAACCCAACAAATCATAATAGTACCATATTTATACCATTAGCATATTTTTCCAACATCTTCATGATATTTGTTCAATTTGCATGGAAAAATCATATGACAATGGTCTTTTTGTATGAGCTACTTTCAAAAGAGTATTTAGAAATTAGTTAATGTTAATAAGAGAACTTTTTTGAAGAACTTTTGGGACAAAACTTGCATCAATTTTGAAGTTTAAAGATTTTGTTAAAATTTGTTGAATGAAAAATATGTATTGAGAATATATGTATGTATGTATGTAGTACATGTCCGTGTATGTATAATACAAAGAATTATATTTAAATAAGCATTACACTTAATCTTTTTCCTATGTTTTTCAAGTTACACCCATGCTTCGTTCTTTATAATACTTATTTCTTAAGAATTTTTTATAGAAAACTCTAAATTAGCTTGAAGAGTTTGTTCTAATTTTAATTTAGAATTGAGTATTATACATGTACAAACATACTGCATACATATATGCATATGTACACACATTTCCCATGTTTTTTGGGGCTACATACCACATATTCCTGTCACATCTCATATCCGCTTTCATGTCTGACCGTGTGAACTATAGTTGTATGTACTATTTTAGGATTATTTTGTGGGTCAGTGTGGCGTGTTATTTGTGTCAGCGTGTCCATCCTTTTTATTATATAACTGAGTGCATAATCATAGTTTCTATGACCTACAAGTTGCAGAAATCCTGAGGGAAGTTTAACAGTCAGGTGAAGGAAAAAGAGAGTGACATGAGATAACACAAAGAACTACAAAGCTGTTCCTCCCAGCAAGTTTCGCTCATCAAATAGAAAGCCCTAGAAACAAGAAACAATGAAAAAACAACAGTATCATGACCATTAACATGGGCCTGGCCTGAGAAATAGAAGTTACTCTAGCACCTCTTCTATTTAACCAATATAACATTTAAGACCTTCACAAATTAACTCAAGTGGGTAGAGCAATTGGTATAGAGTAGACCTTGTGAGATAATCAGTCTTCCCAAAAGCTTAAGCCTATGTGTTCTGGGCTACCAACATATTTCAAGCATAAGTCACATTTAACGGTCCGTGGCACGACGCCTTCGGGCCACACGGAAAGGCAATGTCAATATGACTTGCTTGGAAGACAATTAACGTGTCTCTGTGTGTGTGGTTTTTTTTTTTTTTTGGTGGGTTGGGAGGGGGGGGGGGGGGGGGGGGGTGTTGTTTAAATGAAACATACTTAAATAGCATGATGAGTTTTGATGCCAATACCTCTTGAAACTGGGTGCTCGGGTACCATGTGAGATAACAACTTCCCCCAAAAAATTGAAGTTTATGAGTTGTGGGCTAATAATATACACCAAGCAAACTTGACACTTAATAGACCTAAACTACAAGCAAACAAAAGAAGTGTAGGAGAGATCACAAGGAGTAACATTGTCAGAACCAGACCGGTCATTGTACTGAAGACAAGCAGTCTGGTCTTTTGGTTAAGCTGTCAGTTCACATACATCAAACCAGGTTTATTTAAAAGGAGATATCTCTAGCAATATATCAAATTCATATATATTAATATGTTGCTATTTGTCAAAAGTAGTGACTGGAACTCTTGGTTGGTGCATTTGGCTAAAGATGGTTTCTTTCCCTATTGGCGCATGTTTGAATTCCATTCCTAACATTTTTCACTAAATTAATAGATTTCAAAACCATTTTTATCAAACTGTGATTTAGTCCGGTTCACCTGAAGCAGTCGTTCAACCAGTTCTTAGACTAAATGGCCTGTTCAGTCTGGGGTTCAGATGGTTCTGACACACTTTCGCACTCTTTACTGAAGGACAATTTAAGTTAACGGTTTAGTCAAACCCAGTCTGACGGGCCCGGTGTGATATGCTTTCCAAAACATTGACGAGGAGAAGCCAAAGATTAATGTCTCTACATTATAAGTATATTACTCAAAGCCTACAAATATGACAATTATCTATACAGTATAATAATGTCATGAAATTCAAGAAAATAGTTTCTTCTCAGCTTGACCAGAAGTTGATGAAGAAAGTATATAAAAAAATCCAAAAGAAAACTAACTAAAATTGTCAAGCACCTGTCAACCCGAAAGTTCTTAGGTCCCATAGCAACAGATGGTTATCTGTTCCTCCAGTGACTAATCTGCATTTACTTCTCAACAGTGCAGATGCTAATGCTTGAGCATTCTTCTTGACCTGTAGAATATATGCCTTGTACTCTGGTGTTGCAACTTGTTTCAAGGCTATTGCCAGAGCAGCAATATGACTGTTGTGAGGTCCACCTTGGAGAGATGGAAAAACAGCAAAGTTTATTCTATCCTCGTAATCATACTGCTCGCTTTCATCTGCTTGGCAGAGATTAGCTCCTCGCATCTTCAGCTTTCTTCCCTTTCTGAAGAAAATTATGCCACCCCTAGGGCCACGCAAGCTTTTGTGGGTAGTTGACGTAACAATATCACAATAATCAAAGGGGCTCCGGCATTCCTGCAAAGGGCATTAATCAAATATAACTGTTAGCACTGTCATAAATATTAATCAATGAAGGGATCTTTGTTATACATTTGATTGTAAATACTTATATATTGAATTACTTCAGAAGAATTCCACATTAGCCAGTGATGACTAGAAAATATCTAATCATTTTCCTCATTATCTCAACACGCAGTAAAAAATATCAAATCACAGCAATCAATATCAAGCAAATGCATCCTTATGCTTCCCATTAAACTGTAGCAAACATTTACTCTTACCAAAGGGGAAACTATTACAGAGTAGAGAACTATGTCTGGTACAAATAATGCAGGAGTAAACACTAGAGCAGGAAAGTTTATTGCGATAATAGATAAGATACTGCAAATTTTCTTCATAATGAGAGACCATCAACATGATGCCTATGTGCAAGGCTTCATCACATCTACTTGTCCCAAAGATGTTTCACAATAAAGATGAGCGCTGATCTACTGCATCCCTAAAGTAGGCATTAGATATCTCCTACATATCTCAAAAATAAAATCCCCAGGAACTCCCATTCTTTCCATGTATAGAGGTTAATCTACAGCATATTTGTTCAAAATCAACTCGCCGTCCATGTCAACCCAATATTAAATTTCAGCATCCATGTCAGATCCATAAATACGCAACTCTCCAACAGAGCTAAATTAAAGGATACAAGAGTAATTAAGATTAATTATCAAGGGGAAACCTTTATGTTATTAGAAAATATTCGTGTTTCCCTTCAACATGCTTCAAAACTTTGATTGGAGCAACTACATGATCAAATAAGAAATTTTGACAGAGAGACATCCTGACATGAATAAAGATAGTGCAATACCTAAACTTGAAGTAGGTTATGTATGCTACTACCATCAGATATCTTCCTCTATTAACTACATCGCAAAGTGCAAACTGCTGCAGCATAGTACGTTCATGCGTCCGTGCTGCAGTGTGCATGTCTATGTGTGCACGCGCACATGCGCACGCGTGTGTACGGGCGTGTCTGTTGAGTCTGCTGGGTAGATTTTATGAAACAATAGCACATTGAGTGAGTAAAATTAAAGAATCCTGCAAATGGACATTTAACTCAGTTAAGAGCCAAATATTCCATGTCAACTCTAGAATCACATGAATAGCCTGTCATTTTCCACTTCCGCATTAAAGTAGTGCTTATCTAGCTCCTCCACAGCCACATCCATAACAGTGACCATTCACATCTGTTCCGGTCTTACAGAAGAGGATTAACAGAGAAACTTAGCAAGGACTATAGCTGAAGAGTATTGGCAGGCAGGTTGAGTAATTAAACAATAATGTTCGTATTGCAGAACAATAATTGACTCACATCAGCAGTGAAAAAGTAAAGCAACCTTCTCGTCGCAGATGAAATCACTAGGGATAAAGAATAATTTTCTCCTCTAAGCTCACGCAAAAGCCAAACTTGACAAGGCTTGCTTGGCAAGAGATGGCATGCATAGAACCAACAAGGCCTGTTAGTATCATGGTTGACAGTCGCGGTCTCAGTCGCCGACTCGGCGGGCACTAAGACGGATAGGTCTCAACGACTCGGATCGGTCTGGGCGATACACACAAATGTTACATAAAAAACTCAAAAAATTCTGAAAAAATCACGACAAATTATAAAAAAATGTAGACACCACATTCATGTATCACATGTCCAAAACATATCACTTAGCACACTAAACATAAAGCGAAAGTATAGATACACGCGTCATCGGTAGAAGCATATCAAAATACATGCACAATATAGTAAATTGCACAAACTACATTCATAAATACATGTTAATGTAATTATTTCCACAATAAATTGCGATAAGGCAAAAATTATCATCATAATCATCTTTACGGTAAGTAGATAAACCGATACTAGTGCTCGTAGATCTCTCAAGTTGTGATTTGTAGTCATGAACATATGCCACACTATAATGTTGGCCTGATGTCAAACTCAACATTTTCATATGACCTTCAAAACAATAAGTTCCTCCATCAGCACTATTATTGCCCTCATTATTGTCATCATCACCACCGCCGCCATCACCGCCATCACTGTTATCATTATCATCACGTTCACCATCATCACTAGTAGAACTGAATAAAACCCTCATATCTTCACCACCACCACCATCATTAGCTTCTCTTATACCTCGGAGGAGGGAGGAGGGAGATCGAAAACAGAGAGAGGGAGGGGGAGGAGAAAGAGACAAAGAGAGACGAGAGATGGAAAGGGAGAGAAAGAAAATGGGTGAGAGAGGGAGGGGGAGAGAGAAACAGAGGAAGGGGGAGGGAAAGAGACAGAGAGAGAGAGAGACGAGATGGAGAGGGGGAGAGAGGGAGGGAGAGAGAGAAACAAAGGGAGGGAGAGGGAGAGAGAGAGAGAGAGAGGAACATCACCTGGGGCTGGGGAGGAGCGGTCGGCGGCGATCGGGCGACGGCGGAGTCTGGATCTGAACGGCGGCGATCGGGCGACGGCGGAGTCCGGATCTGAACGGCGGCGATCTTCAGATCTGAGCGAAAGAGAGGTAAGTTTCTTTTTTTCTTTTCCTTTTTTTTCCCTTTATACCCGTTCATCACGGGCGAATATACATTTCGACTCGACTCGGCCGAGAATCAGATTCGACTCGGTCGACTCGGCCGAGTCACGACTGATTCGGCCGTGAATCGGCCGAGTCGACTGAGTCAACTCCAATTCATAGCCAAGTCGGTCTCCTCTGAGTTGAATCGACCGACTCGTGACTCGGACTCGTCTCGGAGCGGGCCGAGACGGATACGACTCGGCCGAGTCTTTGAATCGTGGTTAGTATACAAAGGTCGAGTAAGTGATATACAACTTAAATTGATGCAACTACTGGCTGCTAAGCATTAGACAAGACCTGGAAGGTGTCCAGATTTAGGAATAAAACAACGCTTAATATAGGTAGCATACTGAACTCTATAATGCTAATACAAGACATGCGTAATCTTAATGCTGCATAGGCAACTTTTAGGCATATAAAAAGCTGAAAAAAAAGGATTGGGGCAGCAGATGTTCATTCTGAAGGGCATGAATCACATTTATCCCTAACCCACTGGATCACACACAACATGTCATCACCAAAGTGGTAAATGCTTAAATCTTACACCTTAAATTTCATAGGTACATCATGGATTAACAAGAGAAGGGAAACCCTAACAAAATCCTCACTGAGCCCAGGATCTAGTAAGCAAGGAGAAAGAGAAGCTTGTGTTTGATCTTTTAAGGTAAATAATAGTTATTAGCTCGGTTTAAAATCTAGCTATCTGTATCGGTATCAACCAGTGATTTCAGTATCAATGTCAATATCGGTTGTCAATATTGGCAACATCGGCCATATTGACAGCTCCGGTATTGACTGATATTATAGGGTGCATTGTATTTGCTACCTCAAAACCCGATGCGACAATCAGAATTGGCCAATATTTTGAACCATGGTTATTATGATTCTAATTTTCTTATAATTTCAGATTTCTATCACTTTATTGTTGGATTTTGAACATGATATGTTGATTTAGATTTCCCTAAATAGAATTTTCAAGGCAACTTTAAGATTTACAAGTAGATGAAGAAAATGAATTTAGAGATTTCATGCAAGATGTTGACATTTAATCATAATTAACCTAAATTTTCAGATATCACTTTTGAATTGATGTTTCTTTAATTAAACTATAAAGATTCTATCCAAAATGGACAAACTTTTGGTTGGTTTAGTTCAAATGTCGAGATAATGCTATGTAGACGGGTACTCCTATCATGAAGCCCTACCGTGTCGAACAACCCGTACCAATTAGGGCTGGTAAAAAACAGAATTAATTCGGTCGGTTCCATTCGGTTTTAAAAAAGTTATGGTTCGGTTCGTTTGAAATTTTTGCAAAATATCGGTTCAGAAACCGACCAAAAAATCAAAATTTGTTAAAGACAGGGTGTTTTTTACAAAAAACCATGCATTCTTTTATTTCTTGCAAAGTCATCGGAGCCCACGTGGGCTCCGCCTCTCTCTCTTTCTGGGTCTCTCTCTCTCGATTAACATGAAGAGATCTCTCCTCTCTTCTCCCTTCAGTTTATTAAACACAAAAGCTTCTCCTCTTCTTTTTTCTTGTCCCAAACGCAAAAAACATGAAACCATTGTGACTCATTGCTGCGAAGCTCGTTGTCGTGAAGCCCATCGTCGTAAGCCCCTTGTCCCTGAGAAGCCCTTCGTCGTCCTTCGTCATCGTGAGATCAAGTAAGGAAAGGTAGGGATTGTTCTTTGTGAGATCAGGTAAAAAAAAATCTCATTCAATTTTGTTTTTCCCCTCATCAAAACCAAAAACCGAAACTAAACCGAACCAAAAATTTCGGTTCAGCATGGTTAGGCTACTGTCCTCAATTCAGTGCGGTGTGGTTTGAAATTTTTCGACAAAAACCACACAGAACTGATTGATGCTCACCCCTAGTACCCACGTCAGACGCTGACACTTCCTGAACACTCCTCGAACATATGTCACTCCTCGAACATATGTCAGATACTTCTCAAACTTTTCCCTAATTATATATTGCACTTTTTAAATTAGGGAACCTGTCGAGTACTTTTTGGACACAAGCTTTACTTTTCTCATACTCTCTTTTGTTCACGTGACATATTTAATAAGTTTGTTTACCTTCATTATTGTATAAATACTATACACTATTAGGTAAAGGCCATCAAGGTATTGGTTTGTATTAGACTATTATAATATATTTCACTAGACATCGAACTGCTCTATAAAAAGGTAAAGAGCCAAGGGCTATATCTTTTGTGAAGTCATAATATGTATGATAGATTTAAATTATTGCATGTTATTATTATTCGAATGTATCTCAACTTCTCAATGAATGGACATGTCTATGTGTGCATATGTACACACTGCCCATTTATTATTTAAATATTTTCCAGTGTCATGTTGTCGTGTCCCGTGACCTACATTTTAAGAAATTATCATGTCACTTATTTGTGTCTATTTTGTGCTCATGTCTCTTTTCCCAATCTATGCTTTCTAGGGAAAAAAGAGACCAGAGAGCAACAGCTACAGTGGCTTTGCTGATTTCTCCCTCTTTACAAGAAAAGTACCACTTGCCCTTGCCGACACAAAATATTTTACAACCCCATTGTGATGTAAATCTCCATTTTTGGTCTTTTTAGCCGCATGATCCACCATCCAATTTGCCAAAAACTTCTAGAAAAGGCCAGAATATATGTAGTCGGCTTTGGGGTTTGGAGTCATGACTGTCATGTAAGATAGAAGCCTATGTATCACTTGGAGATATGTTTAGAAAGGTTTAACCTTGTGTGATCTTCAATATATGATGCATTGTTGTTTCTTATACTTATAAGAGATTGAGTTGGAGATTGGAAAGAAGCCATGTCTAAACTCTAAACACTGTTGTGATAAGCACGGTAAATGGTGGAGTCAGGTCTTGTAATTTATGCTTTCTTCATTAGACATGCATTAATATGTAGATACCCCTCTCTAGTTGTCAAAAGTCATTGTTTTCATATCTTGAAACATGTCGAGATGCGACATGCAAGAAAGATAAGTGATCCATGTTTTTGGCACATACTATAGGGTGAGTCTTTAATACTCCAAAGGCATAACTAAGCTAGTTATGCCCCTACAAAAAATGTGTAATATGTGAAGATATTGGATAATTCACTCTATTTATCTTGATCTACAAGTTTTAAAAGAATTATAAAAGAAAAATCGTGTGTTTTGAAGCTCAATTGCTCATGCATCAAGTAGTTGTAAAATGAATGATTTCCAACTGTCAGAAAATCATTCATTTTACAACCACTTAAAAATGAGCAAATGATCTTCAAAATTCATCATTTTTTATGTATAGATCTTTTAAGATATGTAGATCAAGATAAATAGAATGGATCATCTAATTCTAGTACATAACATGCATTTTTAAAGGTGGGCATAGTTATGCCTTCTGAGTACTAAAACCTTACCCCCCCCCCCCAACACACACACACACACTTGGGTGCATACGGAAGGATACGAGCCCAAATCTTTCCCACTCAAACTTAATCCCACGATATTCAAATACAAGATCCACTCCGTTGAAATTGATAATAGCATTTTACTTAGATATATGACTTTAGACATATAAATTCTCGATCCGGCCATTTGATCATGATCTAAATATTTAAAAAAAATCTCACACATTAAATATTGTTAGGTTTCAAATATTATACACCGTAAACTAACCAACTCACTATTTCAGCCGTTCATTTTGTGCCTACTTGATGGATGGGCAAAAAATATTCAAAACACTTAATTTTTTATTTTTACTTTAAACAAATATAAATCAACTTCAACATAGTGGATCTTGTATTTGAATGTCGTGGGATTGAGTTTGAGTGGGAAGGATTCGGGCTCGAATCCTTCCGCATGTACCCAAGTCTATATATATATACATATATATGTATATATATACATATATATGTATATATAAATACCTACATACATACATACATACAGAGAGAGAGAGAGAGATATAGAGATGTACCTTAGATGCCATCTAACAGAACTTGGAACTTTGTCAGATGACGCATCAAAACTCCAATCTCCTTATCATTGTTTTAGATCCGGCCGCACATTCTGATCTTCATGTCACAAGACGTACACATATAAAAAAGCATGTGTTGGGAGTTCGTTTACTCATGTATAAAAGGGTTGAAAATTTAATAATTTACTCATGTATAAAAGGGTTGAAAATTTAATAATTTACTCATGTATCAAATGGTTAAAATTTAATAGTTTTTCAACAAGAGAACAAATAAAAACATTAGATCAATGATTAAAAGAACTCCAGTTCAAGTGATTTTTCATAAGTCTTGGGACAAGAAGATTATGATGTGCGGTCGGATCGTGAAAAAATGAAAAGGAGATGAAGTTTTGATGCATCATCTGATGGAGTTCCGTTGAATAGCATATGAGGTACATATTCCTTATATATATATATATATATATATATATATATATATATATATATATATATATATATATATAGAGAGAGAGAGAGAGAGATAGACTTGTGTTCTTCCAAAAGAATTTGAGCCTGAATCCTTCCAACTCAAAAGCAACTATCCGACATTCGAATACAAGATCCACTCCATTAAAGTTGATCTATATTATTTCAAGTATCTATAAACAAAAAATCAAGTATTTTGAATACTTTTTGCCCAACTATCAAGTGGCACAAAATGAACGGCCAAAAGTAGTGAGTTGGTTAGATCTATATCTTTAGATATACAAATTCTCGATCCGGCCATTTGATTATGATCTAAACATTTAAACCCCCCTACAAACTAATTTTTATTAGGTTTCAAATATTCTACACTGTTAAACTAACCAACTCACTATTTAGGCTGTTTGTTTTTCCCCTACTTGATGCATGGGCAAAAAATATTCAAAACACTTGATTTTTGATATATAGATACTTGAAATAATATAAATCAACTTCAACGGAGTGGATCTTGTATTCGAATGTCAGATGTTGGTATTTGAGTGGGAAGAATTCGGCCTCAAATACTTTTGGAAGGACACAAGTCTCTCTCTCTCTCTATATATATCTATATATATATATATATATATATATATATATATATAGAGAAATGTATATCAGCCTGCGGCTGAGAGAACTCTCTCAGCCTGCGGTGACGTGGCTCAATTTTGTCACCCCACTAACTTGCGGCCCGATTATAGAAAGAAGTTAAATTACTAAATACCCCTTATGAAAAGCTACTCTTTCGGTAACTTTCGTTATTGTTTATTATTATTTGCCCACAAGGCAATTTTTGGACCGCTCGTTGTCAGATTTAGGTTATTATTTACTATTATTTTTTCCCTTTTTTTGCCGCTCTTTATAGGATTTAGGTTATTGTTTATAAATTATTTACAGTGCAAATGTAAACAATGAACGACATTGCGACCAAGGTCGCATAAGTCTACAGTGCAAACATAGACATCTGCGACCATGGTCTACACTGCGACTAAGGTCGCAATCATCTACAGTGCAAATATAAACAACTGCGACCAGGGTCAATAATGCGACCAAGGTCGCATAAGTATACAGTACAAACATAAACAATTGCGACCAGGGTCGACACTGTGACCATGGTCGCATAAGTATACAGTGCAAACATAAACAACTGCAACCCGGGTCGACACTGCAACCAAGGTCGCATAAGACTACAGTGCAAACATAATCAACTGCGACCCGGAAATTAAAAAAATGACGTTAAATACACTGCGACCATGGTCGCAGGACACTACAACGCATATTGAGACAACTGCGACCCATGTCGCAGTATGTAATAAAAAAAGGACCTTTCATATACTGCGACCAACGTCGCATTCGTATAAAATAAAAGACCAAAAAAATTAAAACTCTACAATCTAAGTCGAACAGATCTGCAACTATAATTTTAACTACCGCGAATGAGTTCGACAAATAGTGAATGAAAAAAAAATTTGGCTTAAAAAAATATTAGCAAGGTCGCATACATATACATCGCTTTTTCAAAAAATACTGCGACCATGGTAAAAATAAAAGGAAATGTTTTTACATTAGGTAAAAAGTTGTGAGTGAGGGTATTTTCGGAAAATACAATGTTGAGGTGACTGACATTAAATTAGGCGGGATTGTTCAGGTTTTTGTCCGCCAAAATTTATGACAGATTTGTGGATCTGATGTTGCCATGTCTCGCCGACTGAGAGAGTTCTCTCAGCCGCAGGCTGAGGTACAGTAACCCCCCCCCCACACACACACACACACATATATATATGAGAGAGAGAAACTTGGCTCGGATGTAGAAGTAAATCCTTCCCATTCAAATTGATATTAGAAAAACTAAGTTAAAGATCCACTCCATTATAGTGTCTAAAGGCACAAATATCAAGTGCTTTAAAGGTTTTTTATATGCGCATCCAAGTGGGTATAAGATAAATGACCTAAATGCCATTTCTTAGTTTAATGGTCTAGAATGTTTGAGACCTAAAAATAATTGGAATATAAAAGTTTCTAAGTGTTTAGATCAAATCAAATGACTGGATCAAGAATTTGTACGCTCAAAATCGTAGATCTAGGCAACGTGCTACTTCCAGTCATCCATTTTGTGTCTATTAATACATGAGCCAAAAAAAACTCTAAAATAATTGGTTTTGCTTATATAAATGATATAGATGGATTTAAATGGAGTAAATCTTCCATTTAAGTGACCTAACATTGAATTTATATAGAAGGAAATCCTCCTTTAAGGTAGCCAGAGTGCCAGTGTGTGATGATTCATGTCGCACAGACATGACTGCCAACATGGGCATGACACAACAAATGCGATAATTCTACAAAATATATAGGACACATGTGCCTAGCACGCGTGTCTGACATGTATCCAACATAACACAGTTCACGATAAGAGTGTTCATCCAACATAGTCAACGATTTAAAACCAGGAAAAAAAACGAAGCAACGGTTGAGTTGCCACTTACTGACCGCCTTTCACATGTTTTAAGATGGCTCCCTTTCTCTCCCTTTAAATTATTAAGTGATTACTTCAAAATAAAATGTGGCTATTAGGAAAAAGTTTACTCTAAGTAGGCTCTAATAACAAGTCCAACAAGCATAAAACATATCAAATTGCCAATTCACTATAAGAAGCGAGTCATGCACAATTCCAAATTGAAGAGGGTCAAAAGAGAAACAATAATGAATGGAAAAGAGAACAATATTGGGAAAACAAAAGGAAAGAATAAAAATAACAACTTTATTCTCAAGGGTCAACATCTGACAACCACCTACGTTGGTGCATAAGCAGCTTGGAGCCATTTTTAGAAAGTGATCAAGCTCATGTATATCATGCATCTCACAGTCATGGTAAATCACATACTTGTGCATGTTTGGAAACGTGAGTTAATCACATGCCTATGTCAAACACTATAGGAGGTTGGCAGCTGCACAACACTTGATTATTAATTGCATTGGGCCAGAGATATATTTGCTTTCCACAAGCTTGAATCTCAGTTTCCTATGTCTATCGAGTACAATGAGTTAATTGATTGAGATGTGTCTACCGCTAAAGTCTCCATCGAATTGGAGTCCATTACATTGCAATATTTCATAGTGTCCAATGCACTTGTATTTCACATTGCATGGTGCCAATACAATTGTACTGTTCTTACCACCTTTTCTTCTCCATGAGAAGTATCAAATCCAACTCACGAGAATTTTTTTGTGTAATTATCTCGTTTACTTCACATGAATTACTTGTCATAGACTCATAATACATTACTTGCTTAGCTTACAGCTTCTCTTGTATATTATACGTGTTTTGAATTTCATATTGTGGTGGAGATTTTCCGACGATTAATCGAACGGTCAATTTCGTAGCATGAGTTAGGGTTGTCTCGCTTATAAGTTGACCATAAAGATTTTAGTACAGAACGCAAACAAAGACGAGATTTTACGTGAAAACTCATATTGGAAAAAATCACGGGGAGGAGAAAGAAATTCACTGGTTTGCGAAGGTTACAGTGAACTTGTAGATCTATCTTTTGTTTACAATCTTTCTGGGCTAGATCGGCTTGGATCCCTTTTCTTCTAGTTCTCAGTGTATGAATAACCTCAAAGTCATAACTGTTAGTGCGGGTCGTGCGGATCTTCATTACCGCATGATTTGCACATTGTGATTCTCTTGTAACTACCCAGATTGCCACGCTTGGTTGTTGAGATTGACATGCAAAAATATCTGCCTCCGTTCGTAATGATCTGCGCAGGATTGGATGTATTACAGCGTTTAAAACGTGGGAGTGATTTGACAATGTGATTGACTCCACAGATCACGGAATCTCGCCCCTGAGATGTATCCAGTAGTGGAAGTGGAAGACTTCGTAGTGTGCATGCGTTGTGGGGATCGAGACTCCCGACCCGCAAAGTGCTTTAACCAAAGTTCTACATTTGGATGAATGACCCGGGCTGAAGTGACCTCGGGGGGCACTTGAGCTTTCTTCTCGGGCCTGGTTGAAGTGGTCTCAGGAAGATGCTCGGGCCTCTCCTCGGGCCAGGTTAAAGTAGCCTCGAGAAGATGCTCGGGCTTGCTGTTTCACTCGGGACGATCCTGATGAAGTGAGACACGTGTCACAATGTTGAAGATTAAAATCTGACCACTACATATGCCCCCTCCGCCCCTTTTCTGAGACTCGGATAGAGGGGAGTGGACTAATCCATCTCCTGACATGATCTTTCTCCGAGAAGTAGCGGCATTATTTGTACTTCGTGGGGGAGAAGTCGAGGTGTCTTTGGGAATTAGACTAGACGCATCGAGTCTGGTGGACAACTGGTAAATTAATGAATGAGTGATGTAATGATGAATGAGATCGTGGAGCAGAGGCGGTTGATATCTGGGTGATTCAATATGTCGTAAATTGCGGAATACGAACTGACTCTCTGGGGTGGTTAAGAATTTGAATATCAGACAATTTGGTTTCTCCACCTATAAATAGGGTGGATCCCTGTATCTTCTCAAGAATTTATTGCCCCCAAACTTCTTGTTCTGGTAGATAGCGATATTGTTCTTCTTCGTCCGACGAAAGGAGAGGGAGAAAGATATAATTGGTGAAGACAATTGGCGCAACACATCAGTCTACGTGATTATCTTGTCACAAAACAACAATTTTCGCGACAAGATCATGCTGCCAGGGAAGGTAGGGAGGGCTCTTGCTTTGACTTGATTTGCTCGTCTGATCTCCAATCGGGCCAAATCAACTCTTAGCTTAGTGCTCTGAGATCTTTTCCTAATGGCAGATGAGATAAGAATGGGGGTTGTCCTGGGCAGTAGCGGAGGTGGAGTGCTCTGGGATCTTTTCCTGATGGCAGATGAGATAAGAATGGGGGTTGTCCTGGGCAGTAGCGGAGGTGGACTTGATTCTATCGCCGTCTTTCATGTCCGGCCGTCTTCACTCCTAGCTGGATCCTGACATCCTGTCACTCTCGTCCTGGGAGACTCTTTTCTTAAGGCAAAGCGCGGGAAGGAAGCATGGGGGTGCCTCGGGATGCCACCAATGAAGCATTCCTCCTTCTGGAGTTCTGACTTCTTCAGGATGAAGGGCTAGTGGTGTGATATCATTACTGTCTTGTATGTGATGGGGGTCCATCTGGCTTCCTTGGAGGCGTGTTTTGATCGGAGAGGAGAAAGTTCTTCATCTGAAAGATTTTCTATTTTTGTGCAGGAATCTCCTCGAGCTTCCTCCGAGACATGTGAAAGATTGGCGTGAACAATAGGATTAGGGTCGTGTCCATGTGAAGCGCTCTCCGACAAGATCTTTGTTTGCTTCAGTATCGGGAACTTATTCGATAGGTCTGGATGGGCATGAGCGAATTTATCTATATTTCTTTTCAAAAAAGCAAACAAAAATGAGTGATAAATCTTGTATTACTCTTGTTAGATATAATCAAGTGTGTATTTGAATGGATGTAATCGAAAATTTATAATAAAAACATTAATGGAAATGTTGTTTAGATCTTACCTGATTTGTTTTACCATTATTTTCGTCTGAAATTGGATGTCTCCTCGAAGCGTTTGCTTTGACTCCGAGACATTTGGTATCGGCATATGGATGTCCTGGAATGTCAAGTGCTGATTTGGCGAGTGATTCCTGAGTGAATGTTAGCCCCACAAAAGTATATATAAATTTGTGTCCTCCGAGTGAGGGAAATCTCAGATGCAGAGCTGAGCCTCCGAGAGGAGGTAATCCCTACAACATAGTCGGGTTCACATTTGCTTCCGAGTGGGAAAAATTTCACAGTGGAGTGTCTTGAATGGCCGTAAAGGAGCTTGTGTTGCCGCCTCCGAGTGAGAAAAATCCCATCTCGAGATGTACAGACCACGTATTGGAAGTAATAAGGTGTGCACACAAGCATACAATGAGACATTAAATAAAATATTAGATGCAAATGTGGGTAAATTTGAGTGTATGAGCTTAACTTATAGATTCATGAGATTAGTACGTCGAAGGAGTAATCCAGACAAAGAAACCCTCATGATATACCTTACATCTCATGGAGCCTTTGATCGAGCAAATACAACCCAAGTTAACCCAGACTGCCAAATCATCAAGCACATTCAAACTGAAATCATACCTGAAGCTTTTCGTTCTAGAAAGCAATTGGACTTATGACCATACGGGACTCGTACGTTGAGAGGGTAATCCAAACAAGGAAACACTCATTAATATACCTTGTGTCGCGCATAGTCATAGTCATGTTGGACCTGCAAAAATGGTCAAAAGTGGGGGCATTACCCAACGATAGATTGGACGCGTCTGTTCCAGATAGGGGCTCCTATCTCGTGTAACGATCAGGTACCTCCAACATGGGACCCATCAGCGGAGTTATCCTCTGGTGTGGGGGATATCCCATCAACAGCGTTGTCTTCTGAGTGTGAGAAATTTCATCACCAGATCATTGAAGGAACCTGACAGAGGGAACTAGCGGGGTTCACCCGCCTGTGAGTTCAATGAGGGAAGCTCGTAGGATAGTGTCTGTGCACCAAGTGGGGGCAATTCCATCAACGAAACAGACGGGGGCTCTGAGAGGGGAAACCCCTCCGCATAGTGGGGGGACTCCGAGTGAGAGCAATCCCACAGCGGAGGGTTTCGACTCCTGTTAAACGATCGAGAAAAACATGTAGGCAAGTCTGCAGTAACACTTCCTGGTGGGAAAAATCTTATCAGCAGAATGTACAGACACGATCCTCCGAGTGGGGGAAATCCATCAGAGAGTGTAGTAGGGGAAATCCCATAAGCGAGGCGTGTGAATGGATGGATGTTGTAATCGCCTCCGAGTGGGGAAAATCCTATCAACGGGGGGTTCTCGCGGCCACCTCCGAGCAAGGTTTTAAATATCGGATATCGAGATCATATCGGATGGGATTTTTTCATACCAGATATCAAGGGAGATATCGGGGATATGCGCGCATATCGGGCGTTCATAACAGACACTATATATAATGAAAATTGATAACTAAAAGTTGATTTAGTGTCATAAATATCATCTACCTAATAAAAATGATGTAATATGTGTGCAAAGACATTAAAAATAATGTACATTTGCACGCAATCATGCAATAAACAAGTTATTTCATATTGACGATATATCGGGCGATTTATCGACCGATATCGGGTGATTTATCGACCGATATTTCAAATATCGGTCGTTTCTTGCTGCAAACGATATGGCGAACGATTTTCCCATATCGCATCAGCAGCAGATAAAAAGGAGATATCGGACAATATCTCGGCCGACTGGGCCAATATTTAAAACAAGACCTCCGAGTGCGGAAAATCCCATCAGAGGACGTGTGGACGGATGGATGTTATAACCGCCTCCGAGTGGGAAAAATCCCATCAGCGGGGGGTTCTCGCGGTCGCCTCAGAGTGGGGAAAATCCCATCAACGGGGCGTGTGAACGGATGGATGTACTGCAAAAATTATGAGCATAGAATAATATTTTATTCAAAAAAGCAATATATAGAATTAGGATGGAAAGGAAGTACGCTCTGTATGTCTAGAATTTGGGAAGTCAGTCGATCTTGTACTGGGCGATCAGGTTCTGCTCCCGATGAGGTTGAGCGTTTGGATGTATGAAATTGCTTCAGGAGTAAGTATGTACTCTTTGAGGAAATCTTGTTGGACGAGTTCTTACAGGTACCTTCAGAGGGCCCAACAGTGAAAGGTTTGGTGCTCTTTGCAGTCGTGGTAGGAGCAATATTCTTTCGATCCGGAAGTGAGGGATTGTGCTGGATCAGTTTCGAGTGTTAGACCTGGCTGGTCTTTGATAGTGTTGAAGACTTCATTGATCGTGAGCTTCAGCAGAGTGAAACGTTCCATAGATTTGTAACTTCCGAGTGGACTTGGTGGGTGGATCGGAAGCGCTTGCTTCTTGTAAACAGGTTGCCCCCGATGTCGGTCTTGAGCGTGGTCGGGAGCTTCATGAGTGAATTTCAACTTTCCTCCACCTTCGCTTGGTTTCGCGGAGTGATTGGAGAAGGCCTTCATCGTCTCTTCTAGCCGGATGTAAGCTGAGCTCAGCACTCATCTTGGCGACGTGCTTTAGGAGGTGCTTATACAGGGGGTTAGTAACTTACAGCCCCCACTGATGAATGTGAGTGCCAAGACCTCTTCACCATAGTTTGAGACTTTGGTTAGTAGGCTCTGAAAGAAGTTGATGTATGACTTGAGGCTGCTCCCTGCCTTATTTTGATGGAGAGGAGGTGATGGTTGTTTATCTTGGTATCTTGGCGAAAGGCGTACTGGTTGAGGAATGTCTCGATTACCTCCAAGAAGCTATAGAGAGCGCGGTGGCAAGGAGTAGAACCAATATGAGGCCGCGCCTTTCAGACTGGAAGGAAAGGTGAGGCACATGACAGGATCATTGCGGGAGTATATTACCATCTTGTTTCAGAAGTGTCGGATGTGTTGAACTGCATCACTCGCTTCGAAATTCACACTCTTGAGTATCCTTGAAGAGAAGAGAATCGTGAATGTGGATAGTTGGGATTGGGTGGTGCGGTAGCTTGGCCTTCATAATCCGCTTCTGGATCAACTCATCGAAAACAGAGATCGGGAGACCTGTTGCTCTCAGGGGTACCCTCAATTTGTGTAGAGTTGTTTTGGAGGGCTACGACTTGGGTCTGCAGTTGTTGGTTGAGCAGCCTCAACTCCTCATGTGCCCGGATGATGTTTTCGCGGTCGAGAGTCATCTGCTCTCGCTCACGATCAAATTGCAACTGTTATTCTTTCATTTACTCTCTCATCTTGGAGCATCTGAAGGAGTTGATCTTCTCGTTGCTGTGATGGTTGAACATCAGCGGAAGGCTCATACGATGAGGAGTTGGTGTCCTCGATATGGGGTTGATTGTTAGCTGGAGGAGGGGTCGTGCCCCCAGTGGTTGCGATGGCCTTCCCTTTAGATGTCGCGTCGTTGACGATTCACTTTCGTGGGGCCAACGTTGATTTGGAAGAGGCTTTTGAGGAAGGTTATGAGGGGAGAGATCTTGAGTGTAGGGACTCAGCTTTCAATAAAAACACCAATTTCTAGTGGAGATTTTTTAATACGATTAATCTAAAGGTCAATTTCGCATCACGGGGAGTTAGAGTTATCTCGCTTATAGGTTGACCATAAAGATTTCAGCACAGAATGCGAATAAAGACAAGAGATTTTACGTGAAAACTTAAATTGGGAAAACCACAAGGAGAGGAAGGAAATTCACTAGTTTGCAAAAGTTATAGTGAACTTGCAGATCTATCTTATGTTTAGAATCTTTCTAGGCTAGATCGGTTTGGATCCCTTTTCTTCTAGCTCTCAGCGTATAAATACCCTGAGTCATAACTGATAGTGCGGGTCCGAGTCATGAGGATCTCCATAACCGCATGATTTGCATGTTGTGATTCTTTTGTAACTGCCCAGATTATCGCGCTTGCTTGTTGTAATTGACATGCAGAAATTTATGTCTCCGTCTGTAACAACTTGCGCTGGATTGGAGGCATTATAGCGTTTAAAATGTGAGAGTGATTTTGCAGTGTAATTGACTCCACATATTGCGGAATTTCGATGCTAAGTTGTATCCAGTAGTGAAAGTTGAAGACTTCGTAATGGGCTTGTGTTGTGGGGATCGGGACTCCCGACCCGCAAAGTGCTTTCGCCAAAGTTCTACATCTGGATGAATGATTCAGGCTGAAGAGATCTCGGGAAGGTGAGTCGGGCTTTCTCCTTGGGCCTGGCTGAAGTGGTCTCGGGAAGGTGCTCGGGCTTGTTGTTTCACTCAGGACGATCCTGATGAAGTTAGACACGTGTCGCAATCCTGATAAAGATCAGAATCTGACCACTACACATATTTTTGTTAAATGAGTGTAAGAGAAATGATAATGTTGAGATGGATGAGCGGCAATATGCTAAGAGATGGGATAAGAAAGAAGTACATGCTTAAGAAGTTAAAAGGTACTCCTATTGAGAATAAACAAGGGAGAATCAGCTAAGATGGTTTAGGCATGTGTAATGCAAACAAATAAATGTGCCAGTGAGGAAAAATGATAGAACCGTAGCTATAGATCAAGGAGGACTAAAGAGGCCTAAGTAAACTTGAACGGAAGCAATTAAAAAGCATATGATAATAATTCATGTACCTAAGAAAATGATCCTTAATGGAGCTTAATGGAAGAAAGGATTCATGTAGGCAACCTAAAATTTGGTAAACACTTTGTTGTTGTTTCAGCTTACTATGACTCCAGTGAACTCAATATACATAAAGACTTTTGTATGGACCAGTGATGTTAACTTTATGGGTTCTCCCCACATAAATTTTGGTTTTGTAAACTATGTAATAGTTTGCATTTTGGGAAGCTTGTGTATTAGGGAGTTAGCTATCTCTATGTAGTGAGATGTATCTAAGAATTAAAGTTAGGTGTTGTAATATGTAAATATATGAATTTGAAATGGTAATTTGACATGAAGAAAGTATGAGTATGGACTCAATGAGATTTTAGGCGAGTGAAGTACTTTCGGTAAATGATATAGCTAAGTTGACCTTGATAATATATATATTGTTGCTTGTGAAATTTGCAATAAAATGTATCACACGGTCCTGCTATATCTATATTATTGTGCAGGTTATGTTCTCCGAGTTTCAAAGCTCTGGTAGAACCACTTTAGGGGCATCGCTTGTTACAAACATTACATCTAGGATGTGCATCATGAAAAAGATATATCAATTAGAACTCTTGCAGTGACTCAATGTGGCCAATTGAGCATAGCTCAATATTAATACACTTCCTTCCCTCGTGGAAGGTTGTGTTCGAATCTCCCTATCTGCAGTGGACAAGGAGATTTTTCAAACTAAATTTTCTGGTGCATATTACACGGCGACTCGACTTCACGGTGCAAGCCACTAAGCCCGTAGCGGTATTTGAAGGCTCATTCATAGCGTACGGAGACTACGTACGGAGGCTACCGGCAGTTCGTGGTGGCAATAGTTTGTGGAGGCTAGATAATTGTGATTTCTGTGTGCAGTAGTGTTTCATTCTCCTCTTATGGGAGTTTCTTTCACCAGTTATGACAAAGGTTCCTTTCCCCTACTATTGGGACTATGATGTAAGCCTTTTTTTTTTTTTTTTTTTTTTGGGGGGGGGGGGGGGGGGGGGGGGGGGGGGCTATCCCTGAAAAGTAAAGATTAATGTGTCTGCATGTAAATGTCAAATAGATAAAAAAAAAAGTTTCAACTTGATAAATTAATTAAAAGGTACTTTGATGTTTAAATTATATTGATGCATGAAGCACAAAGAAGTTTATATATCTTACGAAGATACAATTTAAACCTTCCCATCTCATCATCATATTAATTTGAAGATTTGCCCACTTCAAAAGGTTAATAATATCCATTACTCATGCCAACAAAATCTAAATATTTTATAGAGTATACCTAATGCTCTAAACTGCATAGTGGTTTTAAAGAGAAGTAGCCTAGAAACGTTTCTGCAGTGGTCATTTTCGACCTCCCTGAGATCACGTCACGTGTCCATCCAGCACCAAATAAGCGTGCGACATGCGACCGCTTTCAGAACCTTTGAGCAGGAGACCTGATTCAATTCAAACTCTAAACGATTTAGGTAGTTAGAAGTAAGAGATAGAATCGATTGTGAGAATCCTTATCTCTAAGCCAAATCTCTATTTGAACTCAGCAGTTGCAGCTTAAGAACAGATCAACTACATCAACAACTGGGCGCAGACCACCAGATAAAGATGGACTCTTACTTAATCAGTTCAAATCAGGATGTTCAGCTCTAATCGCCTCTGAGATAAGCGATTGAATGTTTAAACAGAACTGGACACTACAGCCTTATCCAACAGACACGACATGTACAAATAGTATATCACTTCCAACGTGGAGGAGGATGATCAATTGTATCCAAAAACCCTAGTATACCAAAGAATCCCCAACTATAATTCCCATTGATATAGTGGAATCTCTCTCCCCCTCTTTGTGGTTTTTCTTATTCGGATTTTTCACGTAAAATCTGTGTGTTTGAGGTGGTTTTCTATAATTTGATTATACCCACTCTATTATTTTGGCGCGTGGACTGATTCCTTAAGAATTACCTATAACATTTGGTGCTTTCGTTGAGAGCCTTGAGACCATTCTTTGAGATCTCCCTATTCAATACCATAACCCTTCCAAAAAATACCCTCGCATAACGATCATGGCACACAAGAATGCGATCCGTCATGACGCCAACACTGCTGACAAAATCGATCTGTCGGTCCTCTCCCGCGAGCAACTCATTCAGATGGTGATCGATCTGTGACAATGGTTGGGTGAATAGCAGGCCAAGGCAGACCGCGAGAGAGAACTAGTCGTCATCAATCGCGATACTGTAGAACGCGAGCGAGAGGCTGTAACACAGGTCAACCATCAATTGCTCACGCAGATAAAGGTTCTTCGAGAAGCGCAATGAGCGATCGAGTTGGGCGCCAGGGACACCTCCCCGAGATCAACCACATCCAGTGGCCCCGACCGACTTACGTTTTAAGCTAAACAAAATGCGCTCTAAAATAACCTCTCTGCATAGTGACCCCGACCCCGAGAGCCTTCAAGCTAATAGCTCGTGGCAGCATGCAAGGGGACATCACGCCCTAACTCGCAAGGAGAACGCTTCCCCGACAATGGCGAAGACCTAGGACGCCTCAGTCTTCACCCCCTGAAGTTGTCGATTGACCAAAGCCTCTACATCATCAAGCATCAGCCATGAGTGAAACTTCCTAAGATAGCCAAACATGATACAGATCTCCTGAAAGCAGGGAACTGTTCTTTTCACGACAATCGGGAACACGCCACCCTGCATTACTGGGCCCTCAAAAGACACCTCGAAGACCTAGTGCAACGTGGATACCTGGACGAGTTTATCCTCAACTTGGAGGAAGATTCTGAGGTCGGAGAAACCCTGGCCGAAACCGTCGACTAAAGCGCTCGCGCTCTTCAGCACCATTAGGGACAGGAAGACCCCAGCATGCAACGGAGTTATTCTCACCCTAAAAGATACTATGTGTTAAAACTAGTGTTTTAAATATCAGATATCGTAGATATAGCGGTCAACAAAATTATGTACCGGATACCGGGTGATATATCACAATATTGTACTAAATACCGGTTGATATATCAATAGTAAATACATATAAGACGTTATTAAAAGAAATAAGTTATTATCCAGACATCATATAAAAACATCATTGAAATACCATAATGAATATAGAATAAAATAAAACAACCTCTCAACCAAAAAATAATTATTATTATCCAAATAATGGCCTATATATCGGATATTTCATCTCGGATATCGGCCGATATATCGGCCACGTGGCGATATATAGGCCAATATCGGTCCAAAACGATATCCGATAAATTTTGAAACTTATCGTATCGTTTTGGATAAAATACCGGTATCTCGGCTGATATACCAGTATATCGACCGATATTTAAAATAATGCTTAAAACCATGTAATATCCAATAAATTATACAGGCTTATTGACTTTGATGTTCATTATCTTCTCCAGATACGACAAGCTCAATCAACAGCCTACACGTGTCCTACCCTGACGGCTACAAGAAAAAACAGCTCATGCAGCTATCCCTCGGGAAGCCTCCTGAAAAATAGAGACTCGCCACAATGGCTGCTCGGAGTCAACCCATACGGGTCTTCACCCTGACGACCACCCGAGTAAGTCAACAGCCTACATGGGTCCTACCCTGACGGCTACAAGGAAAAATAACCCATGTGGCTATCCCTCGGGGAGCCCCCTAAAAGAAGAAGACTCGCCCACAATGGCTGCTCGGAGTCAGCCTATACGTCTCTTCACCCTGACAGCCACCGAAGTGAGTCTACAGCCTACATGGGTCCTACCCTAACGACTACAAGTGAAAAACAGCACATGCGGCTACCCTCGGAGAGCCCCCGAAAGACGAAGACTCGCCCACGACTTCTCGGAGTTAGCCTATATGGGTTTTCACCCTGATGGCCATCCAAGTAAGTTAATAGCCTACACAGGTCTTACCATGATGGCTACAAGAAAAAAATAGCTCATGCGGCTATCTCTCGGGGAGCCCACTAGACGGGGACTCGCCCATAAAGACTGGTCGGAGTTGTCCTACACGGGTTCTCACCCTAACAGCCACCTGAGTTAGTCAACAGTCTACACGGGTCTTACACTGACGGCTACAAGGGAAAAATACCTCGTGCGGTTATCCCTCAAAAAGCCCCCTGAAAGACGGGGACTGGCCCATAACGGCTGTTCGGAGTAGGGGTAACAGGTATTCACCTGGACGGCCATCCGAGTGAGTCAACAGCCCATACGGGTCCCCTGGACGACAACCCCTCGGAAGCCCCAAAAAACAAGGATCCAAGCGTCACACAAAAACATCAAGTGCAGCAATTCAAACACACAGAAAATGGAGGACATAACTCCTTACTTCATCAGTTCTTACAAAAAGGGGGCAAGTTATTTAGCCCCGCCTGGAACCACTGCCTCGGTCCTCCGACCATCCACGAGGCCTCCTGCGCTAATGGCCAGAGCCTTCAGCCTGAGCAATCGCTCTCCCCGACCGGGTACCAAAGACCCCAAGCCAAAAGTCAGGCTCCTCGGGATCGAGGCTCGCACCCCCGTGCCATCTTTCGGAGCTCTCCACTGAACCGCCCGAGCTAAGGAATGTGATTCGAGAGCGCAGCTTCTGTTCTCTTTGAGCAACACCTCATGAGCCTTCTAAAGTTCGTCATAACGGTCTGACTGACAAGAAGCCTCGACTCTCAACTCCGCCACTTCCTTATCCCGATCTTCCTATTTATTTTTCAGCACACAAATTTCATGCTTCTGCGCCAGCTTCTTCGCACGATCCTTCTCAACCTGCTCCCGAACCTAAGAGACCTCCGACTGTGTGTAGGGCAGACACCTATTCCCACGCCTTCTGCAGTTTCTCAAACCTGCTCAGGAGCCTCACTTCAAGATTTAACTTCTCTCCCCTCAATTTAGTGGTCGCCTCGAGCAACTCGCGTCCTTTCTAGAGCACCCCACTCATCCTCCCTTCAAGACTCTTCACCACATATTGTGGGAGACGAGCTCGCGATCCAGTTGGGAGACAAGGAGATCAAGCAGCTTGACCTCTACAGGGTGAGAAAGCCCGAGACTTCCCCAGAACAAACCCGCGGCAACCTTCTCCCGCCAGCCATTCAGGAAGTCTAGGAGCTACCCAGGTTCATCGTCCAAATCTATCTTCACCCACGCATCTCTGCCCTCGGGAACAAAACCTTCAGCCTCTTCGGAGAACTTCACTCCAGAAGAGGCAGCTCCATCGGAACTCATGTAGGTAAGGGACCTCAGATGCCCCACTGAGGAAGCTAAATGAGAAGGGTCCGCCAAGCCAGCATCCACAATGGCCTTAAAACACAACGGAAACGAGATAATCAACAAGAGGTGAAAGCTTAAGATTAATTCCATTCAAAAGGATTACATCTGATATTTACAAACAACAAAAGGAAAAGCCACAAGGCAAACTCTCAAGCACTCACTTTGTTTTTGTGAAACGCCTCGGAAGAGGGAGTCGGGGGCGAAGCACCTTCAGAGGCAACAAGAGCCACAGGCCCAGCTACGTGAGCAATTAACGGAGGACTCGTTCCAAGGGCATAGAAATGCTAGATGGAACGCTCGGGGAGGTCACATCCACGGTAGCAGGTGCACCACTGCCTTCAGGAGTTTCCTGGTCATGACTCCTGAGGAAGGCTCCAATTTCAAGTGGGAACGTCGAAGATACACCTCGTTTCGCGTCTTCGTACCCCTCTTTATACTTCTTAAATTTGAAAACCTTCACCGCCCGTTGACAATGATCTATCGCCTTTCGCTCACAGACTTTTGCCTCATCTTGGGCAATCAGCGCCCGACTCAAGTTATCCTCGAGGCACTCCATCTTCTCCTCGAAGGCGTTATGCTCCGATCTTAGGATAGCCTCTGCCCTCTCGGCGCGCTGACGCATCTCCTTAAACTCTTGTTGAGCCGTCTACAGTACAAACTCTTTTTGTTGCAGCTCGGAGTCCCTCTTCAGCATCTTTGAGGGACCTCTTCTCTAGCTTCCCCTAAATTAGGATAGCTCCTCTCGACTTGAACAAACCCCCGCTTTGTTGTCCAAGTCTACTTTGAGCCGACTAATCTCCTCAGTCGCCGCCTTCCCCGTAGCGATGAGCTCCTCCATCTCCCGGTGCACATTAGCAACTTCGCCCTCCTTGGCCTTCAGGGCATCCCAGTGGTCGTCTAGCAGCTCCGAGATGAGCACGATATTCTGAAATGGGAGCCAAAATTAGACAGCACATAAACAGCTAACTCAAAACAAAGTTGTGGCGTTACTTACCATGAAAATCTCATTCTTCAGATACCGCCTCCGCTCCTTCAAAGGCAGGGCCTCGAGTTCCTCACCCCTTCGAGGAAGTCACCATAACCGGGGGCCACCTCAACATCTCCTCTCTGGAGAAACAATCCTAACTTAGAATTTGCAATGGTCTGCCACGAAGACAGTTTCTGAGACTGAGCGGCAGTCCCCGAGGAGTCGGTAACACCAGTGACCCTCGAACTGTCTACAACTTGAGAATGTTCAGCAATGCCTACCCTCTCAAGCCCGTGTGAGGACTCAAACTCAGCATCATCCAGAGTAAGGAGCATCGTTGACTTAATCCCATCCTCGGGGAGTAACTCAGTAGTAGATGGCTCCTCCGGCATTTTTCAAGGGCCCGTCCGCAGCCTCTTCAGTAGCCTCGATGACTGGTGAAGCCTCCCGAGCATCGTCCACACGGTCGGAGGACTCAACCGAGCTTCCTTAACCACAGGGGACTGTTTCGCGATAGTGGATGGAGGAATGGTCGTGACCTCGAGCAAGTCCGTCATCCCCTTATCATCTGACTCGTCTAGCTGAAGCCTGCACTTCTTCTGCCAAAAAAACAAGTATCGAGAAACAGTTTCCCATACAGAAAGCCAAAGATATCAAGAATTTATCCCAGGACGTGAAAGATGCGAAGACTGAGCAAGAGCCCTCTTCTTCTTGGTGGGAACCATCTATGCCCGGGACCCTCGACTTCCAAGATCGACAGCTGGTTGGCTTTCCTCCCAAGCAAGCTCCCCCGGTTCGGAGGCAGGTTGGCTCTTACCCGAAGCAAGCACTCTCGGAATGACTAGGGGCATTGGAGGTCTCTTCGGGCCAGTAGCCAACTCCAGTTACGATAATTATAGTTGATGGTTGTCAACTTCAGCAACTTCGCCTCGATACCAGCGGCGGGCAAGGCCGCTCCGCGAGGGACGGGGCCCGAGTTCCAGACGATCGGGATTGCCCCACGCTCATCCTCCGATTCAGCTTCCCACGGACCCTCACTCAGACTACGGTATCTCACACGTCATGGTCATTATCAACCATATTGATTATAATCTTTTCAACCCCGCTCTGGGTGACAAAGTAACGCACGCCTTGAATGGTCCCCCTTAGCGCATATGCAGTGTTGATGACCTTGCGCTGACACGCCTCGGGAGCGTACAAAGCGCAGAGGGCCTCGAACTCTAGTACCGTACAGCAGGCCACTGCCGACAACTGAAAGGGGACGACCCCGTAAGTAGTCAAAACACTGCGGACGAACCTCATCATCGGCAGCCTCAACCCAGTGCCAGAACCTGAGGATGCATATATACACCACCATTAGGCGCGGCCAATGAAAACGTCAACACCATGCGGGCAAAATTCGTTTATCCACGGGTTCAAGCGAAAGCTATAGTTCGTCAGATATTATTCACCTCCTCCGCCAACCACACCGGATTTCTCTCCCTTCTTCATCGCAACAGAAATGAAAAAATGACTGAAATTTGAGAACCAGAGGATCAGAAGAAGGCAAGAAAGAAAAAGATGTAGAGATTTTGAAAAAAATGCTCAAAGCCTCAGAGCCCAGCTTCTTAACCCTAGGAGAATGAACAGTCGCTCGATCAGAGCCTTACAAGTATTACGACGAATCAGATCAAAATCATCATTTCAGATCGTGGTGCCCACCTTGAATGACGAGTCCACAGAAGTGACGGTAATCTGATCAATACTACAGCAGATGGGATGCACATTAAAGGCTCTGCCAGCCTATAGAGACACGCCACTACAAGACAAGAACTGAAGCGACAACAACCGACTCAAATCCAGATCCAAAGTTCCCTTCTCTGTCTGCTCCCCACTCAATCTCTCAAAGTTTTCGGGAACCCATACCTCTCGAGGGAAGGCTCCCGTCCTCCTGCAAAGAGAGAAGCAGAAGGGAGCATCTGCAGTGGTCAGTTTCCTGCTTCCCTGAGATTACGCCACATGTCCATCCAGCACCAAACAAGCATGCGACACGCAGTCGCTTCTAGAACCTTCGAAATGGAGACCTTATTCAATTCAAACTCTAAATGATTCAAGTAGTTAGCAGCTAGAGATAGAATCGATTGTGAAAATCTCTATCTCTAAGCCAAATCTCCATTTGAACTCAGCAGTTGCAGCTTGGGAACATATCAACCACATCAACAACTGAGCACAGACCACCAGATAAAAATGGACTCTTACTTAACCAGTTTAAAGCAGAATATTCAGCTATAACCGCCTCTGAGATAAGCGGTTGAATGTTTAAACAGAGCTGGACAGTTCAGCCTTATCTAGCAGATACGACATATACAAATAGTAGATCCCTTCTTATGTGAAGGAGGACGATCAATTGTATCCAGAAATCCTAGTACACCATAAACCCCAACTGTAATCGCCATTGATATAGTGAAATCTCTCTCTCCCCCTCTCTGTGGTTTTTCTCATTCGGGTTTTTCACGTAAAATTATGCGTTGCAGTGATTTTCTGTGATTTGATTATACCCACTCCATTATTTTGGTGCTTGGACTGATTCCTTAGGAATTACTCACAGCAGTTTCCTAATAAAAATATAAAAACACTTCCATATTGCATATTATACCCATGCCACGACGAGATTTCACAATCAAATTTATCAGAAAGTTGTAGAATAAAAGCAAGCATCTGCTCTAACATCAAATAATACAATCAACATCATGTGTTAAAAGATTCTACTAGCCTATCCTAGAGCATTGAGCATACCTATCCTAGAGCATTGAATTTTAGCTTAACTGCGAGAACATCTGCAAATTTGAACATCAAAAATTACCAAGTCCCCAAGGAAGACTAATACATATCTTTCAATGATGATTCTATTTGTTTTGGTGTATTATGCATTGGATGTGGAATTAATACCAGATAAAGCAGTGAATAATTTTTAAAATAACATGGAAACATGCCAAATTACTCGACCGTGAAAATGAAAAGGTTTAGCAACAAACTCATCAGCATTCAGCAACCCGTAAAAGTTTACTATTTCATCAAAGAATCAAAGAAAAGCTCTCACCTTTGCAGCAACAAGGCCGCTAATATGCGCCATATCACACATCAACACCGCACTGCACCGCTCCGCAATCTGTCGGATCCTCCCGAAATCCCACTCCCTCGGATACGAACTCCCTCCGCAGATCAACACCCTAGGATGAAAATCCACTGCCCTCTCCTCAAGCTTCTCATAATCAATGTAACCCGTCTGCGGGTTCACCTTATAAGGAAAACTCTCGAAGAATATTGAAGCCCCCGACACCTTCTTCCCACTGGGCGTATAATACCCATGGCTCACATGCCCGCCAGACGGCGAGTCCAGGCCCATTATCCGATCATCAGGCAGCAAGAGGCCCGTGTACACCGCGAAATTCGCCGAGGTGCAAGAATAGGGCTGTACATTGACCCCCCAAGAGGCCGGATCGAGATCGAACGCCCTGAGGGCGCGTTCCTGGCAGAGGCACTCGATCTCGTCGATGTGCTGGTTGCCGCCGTAGTATCGGGCACCGGGGTACCCCTCCGAGTACTTGTTGGTGAGGTGGCTGCCGAGGGCCTCGAGGACGGCGCGGCAGACGAAGTTCTCAGAGGCGATGAGCTCGATGCCCTTGACCTGGCGGTCCCTCTCTTTGTCCATGATGGAGGAGATCTCGGGGTCGGCGGCGGAGATGGGCTGGTTGCCCCAGGACCGGACGGCGGATCTCCGGGCCTCGAGGTCCGGGTCCGGACCGATAAGAAGGGGCACTTCGAGGACGCCGAAGGGGAGGGCGATCGGTGGCGCTTGAGGGACATGGGTAGCCCAAGATGCTGAATTGCTCGTCTTCGTCTTCTTGTTGGGGTTTGGGTTTGCATTCGGATCCGCTAGCTGAGTGGTGGTGATCGAAGAGCTGGAATTGTAAAGGGATGGGATCGGAAGGAGGAGGAGGGGGCGACTGAGGAGGTGGAGTTTGATGGAGTCGTCGGGGACTGGGTTTTGATTTTGGAGGGGAGAGCGAGGGAGAGGTCGGAGTGAGGGCGAGAGAGATCCATGAATCAACGAGAGAGAGGGGGGGGCCTAACGATAATAATTATTAATTAATAATTTGAGATTGGAGGAGAACAACAAGGGGAGGCGACGCCATTAGAGGGAGAAAAGGGGGATACAGCTCCATTGATAGACGCAACGGCCGAGACAATGAATATGACGGTGAAGAGGGACCGGGATATGACCGGAGATAGCCGGTTTACAGTAGCCAAATGGCACCTGAGTGAACAAGTCTCTTCAAACTGCTAGTTATCAAGCAAATGAGTCGTCGTGACCACGAGGGGCTTGGGCTGGTTCCAATATGCACCTTCATGCTCTAAACTGTTCATCAGCAGCTGTGATGGATTGCTCACAGAACAAAGGATCGTCACTTGATTTTTCACGCGTTAGAGCCAACATGTACCCGTGACGGGAACATTTCATGCGTTATAAACGGGCACGTTTGATTCAATTTCTATTGAAGATAGGAAGTAAAAGATGACCCAAAATCTATTCTTTGTGATGGTTAATGTCGAAAAATATCAAGTTAGTTCGTTGTCTTCTTTATGTTGATCG
>JAVJIF010030411.1:0-295889 GCA_038442645.1 Agave tequilana
TTTTAGGGGGCACGATCACCCCCTAAGACCCCTATAAATAGCCCTGTTGGCTATGAAGGTGGGGCGAGCAAAATTAAATCAAAAGGGAAGGATTATTCGGGCAAGAGAGAGAGAAGCCTGACACCAACAAGAGAGAGAAGACTCTTCAGCGAGCTTACTGAGTACTAGCCGCTCTTTGCCTACCTCCTCTTTGAGAGTTTGGTAGACGGAGCTGAGTTACTCCCCTACCGGCCAAAGAGAAGACCCCCGACGGTCCAGGACGGTCATCTGGTCAACGGAGAACAAGATTCACTCCATCGCCACACGAAGAACCCAGCACTAAACAAAGGGAAGATTCATACATCCTCCCTCCCTTGTAGTCGGAGCATTAGCTTGTTGTAATCTTTCAATTGATTCAAGAAATATTACACCTTCTTCTCCGCACCGAACAAGAGATGGCGACTCCGCTGGGGACTACATTCGTGAACGATGAGCACATCGTGGTGCAGGATGACGTTCTCCGTAAGGGGAAGATGGTCGAATCACTCGTCGTTGAGTTCGACCAGGCGAAGTACGAAGAGTTTCTCTCTTCTGGCTCCAAGAGCCCAAAGACCCGCGTCTGCCGCAGGGTCTCGAGTGGACAGCTTCCCGAAGCCCTATCTGTGGCTCTATGGACGCTGCTGTCACCCGCTGTGCTGCGTCCGGCTCACGCGTCAACGCCTCCCCGAAGGCCGCGTGACATCCAACGCCTCTGCTGCGATCAACCGCGACGCAAAGAACCCACGCGCCAACGCCTCCCAGAAGGCCGCGTGGTCCCCGGCACAACTACTGCTACGACCAACCGCGTCGCGCAGAAAACCCCGCGTCAACGTCTCTCAAGAGACCCGCGTGGTGAACATCCCTGGTTCTTCAAACCAGGAAATTGTTGGCTTCTCTCCTCCTCCACGACGCAATCGGAATGCCGAGCGTCGACTGAGAAGACGCGCGCGTCAACACTCGGTCGGAACCGATGGTTTTCTGACTGGGGTTGGACGCGGCGTTCAATCTGATGCCTTGCCCGCACCCCGACCAGTGCGAGAGATCCGCGTTTGGCGGCCCAAACGCGAGAGACTCCTCAAGTTGTGTCTGCCGAAAGACCAACTTGCCAAACGCCAAAGCGAAGCTTCTGCGTCTCATCAAACGCAGGACGCATGCGCCCCCAGGCGTAGGGCCCAGCAGCCCACTATCTCCCAAGTTTCTCTGCTCCAACGCAGCAGACAACAGTGCGAGGACCGCGTCTCGTCTCAACAGAGACGCCAGACGCGCGTAACGCCTCAAGTCTCTCTGCTCCAACGCAGCAGACAACAACGCGAGAACCGCGTCTCGTCTCAACAGAGACGCCAGACGCGCGGAACGCAACAGCGTGACCACCGCGTTTCTGAGACCTGCGTTCAGACAGCGCAACACACGACTGCCCCCCGTCTTCGACGTTGTGAGGCCAGTATTTAATCCCCTCCCACGGATTTGAGGGATTATTGACAAGGAAAAGAAGTGCCAATCAGGCCCACTTTCTTGCTGCTGTCAACAACTCATCCAGATGCTCTCTGGATGCCATTGCGAATCAGGCGTGCACCAGCCGTCTTTGATTAGACAGCTGACCCTGATTCCTCCGTCAGCCAAAAGAAGACGCTCCCACCGAAGGAGAAACTTCCCTGATGTCGAATACCCGGAGCTTACTGCATATATGACAAGCAGAAGCAGGGGAAAACAACCAAAGGTCAATTCAGAGGGGTCAAAATCTGAGACAGAAGGGGTGTATCGACATACCCGTACCAGGACAGGGACATCCCCCCAATTGACTATAATGCCTTATCCCGCGGCATTAGAATGGACGACTCTCACTCCGTAGTGATAGAGTCGCAAGATTCGAACTCTTCCGGTGAAAGGGGAGTTTTTGCCTACATGCAGATGCTCCTGAGGATAAAGAAGACGCTCCTGAGGAGACAACTAAGCATCTAGTGCAGATGCAGAAGCACCAAATGCAAATACTCTCCTCTCAGCAGAGAACCATTGACGGTCTCAAGCACATGCTTGAGAAATTGCTCGAAGAGAGAGAGAGATCTCCTCCTAGAAGGCCAAGAGCAAGAAGGGGAAGGAGAGAAAGTCCACCCTCCGATCCTTCCGAAAGGACACGACGATCTACTCAGATATGTCCCAGCCTTCAGCGCATGCAGGAAGCAACCCGGACTCGAGAAGGCTCAAGATCAAAGAATGAGCCTACTGGAGCAACGACTCAACGCCCTTGCCAGTCGTAAAGATCTCCAAGAAGCTGGAGTGGTCCGGGGCCCTATCCGGCCGAGTGGGACTTAGTCCCGTACCCTCCTAAGTTCAAGGCTCAACTCTCCAAGCATTTGACGGAAGGGATCACCCAACCAGCATATCTACTACTTCAAATCCCAAACTGGGGAATGTGGTAGATAACGACGCTATATGGCGCGACTGTTCATTGGCACCCTAAAGGGTTGGCCTTTGAATGGTTTATGAAGCTCCCGGAAGGTTCAATCAAGAACTGGGGCGACCTGGAGAAGCTGTTTCTAACACGCTTCTTCGAGGATGATTCGGAGGTTACAATGCCTACCCTTTTAGCTACCAAGCAGCGAAAGGGAGAGTCCGTTAAGTCTTTCGTAGAAAGATTTCGGAACACGGCACTCGATGTCCGAGCGGCATGACCCAGGCCACCCTGTGGAAACATGTCGCCACAATCTCCAAACCTCGCTCCTTGCTCAGATAGGAGTAGCTGAAAGCCGCACCTGGAAACAACTAGTCCAGCAAGGTGAACAGGCTGAAGAGATTGTCGCCCGCGTCAAAGCGGAAGAAGGCAGGCCCAGGCCAGAAAGGTCAACGAGGCGTGCGCCAGACACATCCCTCCAAACCAAACGGAAGGATAACTTGGCGACGGAAACCAAATCTCCCACCAAGCCGCAAACCAGGCAGAGCAAGTGGCTCTTCAAGCCAGCCACGCCCCAACAAGCAGTATTCCTTCAAGGAGGAACACGTCGATTCGCTCTTCAAACTACTCAACAAGAGCAATCGACTGAAGCTCCCTGAAATCAGGCGCCCGGAAGAAGTCGGCAAGACCGACAATCCCAACTACTGCCTGTACCATAGGATGCTGGGCACCCTACCCAGGAGCTGCTACATCTTCAAGGACGTCCTTCAAGCCTGATTGACGCGGAGGTATTAAAACTCCGACCAGAGCAGAAGAAGATGACGGCCAACATGACGTCGATGCTCCACTTTGGGACACGACCCCCGATGCCCGTGGGAGTGATATCTGTCCCGAAAGGAGAATTGAGAGTGGTCAATACAGACCCTCATCAGCAGCAGGAGAAAGGCTTGGTACCCGTCCCTACACCTCAAGGGGAAATCATGTGGGTCCACCCTGACCTCGTCGACGAGCAACAATGGACGACTGTGACCAACAGGAAGTCCAAGGCAAAGGGGAAGGCATCATCTTGCCACGTGATCTGCGCTTCTTCCCGGAAGCAGACGCTGATGTTCCTTCGCTGACCGACTCAGAAGAGGAAACAATAGTCCTGGCGGCAGAGCCAACCAACCGACAGAAGGCACCCGTTCAGGGCAGGCGTACTTGAAGCAGTACGGCGAAAAGGCGGTGGTCCCTCCTCGACCAGCTGTAGAGCCAGCTCAGCCCTCCACAAAACCACCCGTGGAGAAACAGAAAGAAACTCAGTTTTCTCGGGGTTCTTTCAAGAAGTGCAGCGGAAGGATCTTCGACACCTTCGACACCTTACCGCTTCGATGTACTGGCTCAGTTAGCCAACATCCCAGCACGCATTACCTTGTATGAGCTCCTGAGGCTATCAAAGTCAACCAGAGAAGCTCTACAAGAAGCCCTAACAAACGCTGAGGCCTTTCTGACCACGTACCGAGGGAGGAAGATGTAGAAGATTGCCTCCACACCTCCCCAAATGCTCCCTGCATCTCCTTCACAAAAGATGACATGCAGGTTAAAGGGAAGCATGACCGACCCCTATACTTTACAGGGTATATCGGGTCATCCGAGGTGAACCGCGTTCAAGTAGACCCTGGGTCCGCCACTAAGCATCATACCTCGCCGGGTCATGCAATTTCTGGGCATTCCTACCCATCGTCTGAGCCCTACTCAGACGACTATTTATGGGTTTAATGCCAACAGCTCCCGCCCGATGGGAAGATCAAGCTCAAATGCCGGATCGGGAGCCTCAAATCGGAAGTGACGTGTTATGTCATTGACGCTGACACTTCCTACAATCTGTTGCTGGGACGACCATGGATTCACCAAAATTCCATTGTTCCCTCCACTCTCCATCAAGTCATGAAATACATTGACGAGAGCGGACAGGTTCGAACGTTGATTGCCGAAAGGCATCCGTTCAAAGGGGTCGAAAATTATTTCACGGATTCCCTCTTATATGAGGAGAATAATGGAACCCCGCAACCAGAGGAGCCAGACTCTGGTAATGAAGCTGACGTCGAGCCTGAGGAAGAAGAGTGCCTGTGGGAGCTAGAACCACTTGTAAAGAGCACTAATAAGCTCGATGTTGATACCACCGACGATGTAGGCGGTTGGTATATTAATGAAGATTTAGATTTCGCGTACTTTCCTGTGTGTGAGTCTGATTCAATACCGTCGGATACCAGTACCGGCGTAGACGAGGATGTATGGTCGGCAATGGATGCCTTGACATCATTGCAGGTACCAATAAAATCATCCTTCGGACGTACCAGGATGATGGTGACGCACAAAAGTCTGTATTCCTGGTCCAGCCAGACGAAAAGGCAGAAACCAATCCTCTTTGGACGAATTTCGTCTGAACCAGCACCCTATGAAGAATCAGAAGGTGAAGAGGAGCCCCCGCAGTTCAATCACTATGAACCAAAAGCGCTCAAGATGATGAAGCGTATGGGGTATGATCTAGCCAGCGGACCCGGGTTGAACTTCGGCAAAGGAGGGAGATCGTTGCTCCGATCTTTTGTGCCAAAAGGGAAAGCACCTGATTATTATCATCAGACCGCAGGGGGTTGGGCTATGTATCAACTCCAGTGCCATCAGCCTCTGATTCGGAGAGACTGTCAGGCCACGACCACTCATCAGGCACGTCATCGTGGGAATCGGATGTCAGTGTCGGCAACATCTTCAAAGAACTTTCAATAAATATGGTTTCAACAAGCCATCTGGAAGATGAAGATGAAGAAATAATCCAGTCAGATACAGACCCTTGGATCAAACATTTGAATGCTCTTTGGGATATCCGCTTTGAACAGCGTGAGCCACACAGAAGACAAGGTGTTCAGATCAACCTAGGAGATGATGCTAATCCTAAGCCCATCTTCATAAGTGACGGGCCTGTCACCATCAGAGAAGAAGGATCTAATATCTCTTATACAAGAGTATATAGACGTCTTCGCCTGGAATTATGAGGACATGCCTGGACTCGATCCTCAAGTGGCTATGCACCGCCTCAACATCAGTCCGGATGTAAAGCCCGTCAAGCAACAGCAGCGACGGTTTCGTCCAGAAGTAATGGAAGCCATTCAATCAGAAGTCAAAAAGCTCATTGACTCTGGCTTCATCAGGGAGGAACAACATCCCGACTGGGTAGCTAATATCGTCCCCGTTGCTAAGAAGAACGGGAAGATCCGGATCTGCATCGACTTCCGCGATCTAAACGAGGCCTGCCCCAAAGACGAGTTTCCCGTTGCCAATCACAGATGTCATGATTGACAATACATGCGGGTTCGAGCGAATGTCCTTTATGGACGGATTCTCAGGTTACAATCAAATCAAGATGTACCCTGACGACGAAAAGCATACCTCCTTCAGGACACCTCTAGGAGTATACTGCTACACCGTCATGCCCTTCGGACTAAAAAATGCAGGGGCGACATACCAAAGGGCTATGAATGCCATTTTCCACCAGCAGATACGCAAAACGGTGGAGTGCTATGTCGATGACATCGCGGTGAAAAGCCGCACTAAAGGGGATCACATAGCGGACCTAAAAGCGGTCTTTGACATCATGCGGGCTCATCAATTGAAGATGAATCCTACCAAGTCCTCCTGGGGGTAGCCAGCGGAAAATTCCTAGGGTTTGTTGTAACCTCTACCGGAATTCATTGGATCCAGAGAAGGTTCGCGCCATTCAGGAAAGCAACCTCCAAGAAGCCTTAGGGAGCTCAGAGGATTGCAGGGACGACTGGCGTACATCCGCAGATTTATTTCAAATCTCTCCGGAAGATGCCAACCCTTCGCCAAGCTGATGAAGAAGGGCGTTTCGTTCATATGGGACGATGCTTGCCAACAAGCATTCGAGGAGATCAAACGATACCTCACCCAACCACCAGTCCTTGCAGCTCCGGTATCCGGAAAGCCTTCCTGGTGTACGTCCGATCGATGGATCATTCTTTGGGAGCTCTACTAGCTCAGAATGATGACCAAGGACGAGAACGAGCAATCTACTACCTCAGTAGAACAATGATCGGGGCCGACCGAACATCGGTACAACCCGATCGAGAAGGAGTGTTTGGCCTTGGTGTTCGCTATTCAGAAAATGCGACACTATCTGGTAGGCCAAACCATAAATGTCATATCAAAAGTCAACCCCTGAGGTTACTCATGACAAAGCCTTCGTCATTGAATGGCGGCTGGCGAAATGGGCTATATTGCTCTCTCAATATGAGATGCACTTCCTGCCACAGAAGGCCATTAAAGGACAAGCGGTGGCGGACTTCTTAGCCGAACACCAGATCCGAGGGCAGCCAAACTTTATGAGGATCTCCCAGATGAGGTCACTGAAGCTGCCTGAACAGGCAACATTCGAAGGACAAGTATGGCAACTTTTCTTCGATGGTGCATCAAGGGCAAGCCCAAAGGGACACACAGTAGCGGGGGTAGGAGTAGTACTCGTCTCCCCACAAAACTACGTGATCCCCCGGGCTATCTCGTTAACCGAACTGTTCCAACAATGTGGCGGAATACAACGCTCTCCTGATTGGGATGCAATTCGCCGATGAGATTGGCGTTAAAAATCTCGAGGCATACGGTGACTCCAAACTCATCGTCAGCCAAGTTCGCGGAGAGTATGAGGTCAGACATGAAGATCTAGTACCCTACTACAACGCGACAATCCACATGGCGGAGAAGAGAAGTTTTCAAACTTCTACATTGACCATGTGCCGCGAAGCCAAAATGCGCATGCAGATGCCCTCGCATCTCTTGCTGCTCCTTAGCTCTCCCAGCTTGAGCAATGGAGAAAGTATTCGTCTATAGCCACGACCTATACTGCCCAAAAAGTCCCCTTGGAGACTACCAGAGGTCAACGGGAGATCGTCGCGGTAAGGAAACACTTGAAGTGTCAACCGATCCAGAACTTAAAGACTGGCGATTCCCCTACATTGATTTTGTCTTGTACGGCATCTTGCCCGAAGACACCAGGGAGGCGGCTGCCATCCGAAGAAAAGCCCCAAATTCTACTACAATGCGATTTCGCGAACATTGTATCGTCGATCGCATGACGGGATCCTGCTCCGATGCCTCTCATCAAAAGAAGCCCAAGGAGTATGAAAGAAGCCCACGATGGTACTTGTGGAGCTCATCAACCTGGCCCGAAGCTGGCAAACCGACTCCAAAGATTGGGTTACTATTGGCCCAAGATGGTTGCCGATGCTGTTGCCTACGCAAAAGATGTCATGCCTGTCAAATACATGGCGATTTCATCCATCAGGCACCAGGGTACCTCCACTCTACGACCTCTACTTGGCCGTTTGAAATGTGGGGGATGGACGTGGTCGGCCCCATCAGCCCACCATCATCGAAAGGACATCGGTTCATTCTAGCAATAAACGATTACTTCTCCAAGTGGGCCGAAGGTTCCTCTAAAAGAGGTAAAATCGTCTAACGTGATCAAGTTCGTGAAACATCACGTTATCTATCGCTTCGGTGTGCCTCGGCGGATCGTCCATGACAATGGACCCCAGTTCATCAGCCAGGCTTTCCAGAGATTCTGTGCCAAGTTCAGAATCCAGAGTGTGTCTTCAACGGCATACTATCCTCCCGCCAACGGCTCGCGGAAGCTTTCAATAAGACTATTGGCAAGCTTCTTAAGAAATTCGTCTCGAAAAGTCAACGAGACTGGGACGATAAGCTGGGTGAATGCTTATGGGCATATCGCACGACCGTGCGAACCCCAACTAAAGCCACGCCATTTTCTTGGTGTACGGATGTGAAGCTGTCCTCCCACTGGAAATCCAAATTCCATCTCTACGCGTCGCCCTGACCGCCGAGATGACAAAGAGGGAGAAGCATCGACAGCGACTCCAAGAACTGGAGGCTTAGACGACAAGCGTCTGCAGGCCCAGCAGCAGATCGAGCTTTATCAAGCTCGCATCACCAGAGCCTTCAACAAGAAAGTCAAGACGCGAACTTTCAAGAAAGGCGACCTTGTCTTAGCCGTCCGGAGACCCATGGTCATGACGCACAAGACGAAGGGAAAAATTCCAACCCAAATGGGAGGACCATTTGTAGTAGAGTCGGTCTACTCGAATGGATCGTATCGTCTCATAACCTCTAATGGCGATACACTCATGATGCCAATCAATGGCAAATTCCTGAAGAAATACTATCCCTAGATGGTGTTCTTCTGTTGATCAAGTTAAAATTACACCTCTGATCAAAAACATCCGACGCCTTCGACGGCTAAGGATAGAGGAAAAGGTTGGCATCTAAGCCCAACATAAATCCTCGACAACTCATCATGCTGAGGGGAATAGCATGGCTAGCCCAACTCAAACGGTAGTTGGTAAAGGCACATCAAATCCGTTGAGAGCTGAGGGTTTGCTAAAAATCCTGCCGATCAAGTTAATACCACACCTCTGATCAAAAAAAATCCAACGCCTTCGACGGCTAAGGATAGAGGAAAAGGTTGGCATCTAAGCCCAACATAAGTCCTCGACAACTCATCATGCTGAGGGAATAGCATGGCTAGCCCAACTCAAACGGTAGTTGGTAAAGGCACCTCAAATCCGTTGACAGCTGAGGGTTTGCTAAAAATCCTAAGTGGCCCTGATTCCACTCTCTCCTCCAAAATCTCTTACCAATTCTCATCCATAGAATGGTAGGACCACAAAATACAAACATTACTACGTTAAACACTATACCTCTGGTAATGAATACTCCTTGTCGAGTACAAGCCCCGCTTGTCACCTCTACATAGAGCAGCAAACTTCAAATTTGCCAAGTTAACACTATACCTCTGGCATTTCAAATTCCACTTGTCAATTCTCATCAATAGAATGACAGGTCCTCAAATTGCTCCTATCAAGAGCCAATCTTGTCAAGTTAATATCACACTCTGACAAACTACTGTTTAAGTTAACATTACACCTCTAAGCAGTATATCAGGTGCCCGTCAAGTTAATATTACACCTCTGACAGTCACCCTTTCTTCAGACTTCCATATCGAAGCTGAAATGGACGATGCCAAGTTAACACTACACTTCTAGCATCCGAGTCATTGCTAAGTCAACAATACACCTATGGCTATGACCTTTCTCGACTTCTTCAAGCCGAGACGACTAATGCCAAGTTCAACATTACACCTCTAGCATTACCCTCACTGTTAAGTTAAAATCACACCTATGACAGTGACACCCTCAGTTTTCCCTTATAAAACTGAGATGTCGATGAGTAAGTTAATATCACACCTCTAACTCATGTCCTTGTCAAGTTAACATTACACTTCTGACAAGACTATTTCCAACCCGTTAAGTTAATATCACACCTCTAACGGTAAGGACTTCCCTAGATTCCCCCGCGAGTCTAGTTTCATTTGATATTCTCCCCAACAGAATATCGAATTCATTTTGGAGGCATTGTTGTTTAACATTACACCAATAAACAATGTTTCCATCAACATCCCCAGCTGATCTGAAATCAAGTTAAGCACAAATCCTTGATAAAAGTTCATCTTTCCTGGGGGTACGAACTCCACTGTCACTTTCTTCCACAAAGTGGCAGGTCCACCAAAAATCACCTCTGTCAAGTTAAGCTTACACCTCTGACAGTGTCATGAAAGTTCTTGGAACAAGATCTTTCCTCAATACTTTTGACTTATTAAGATTATGATTATAATTTTGATAAAGATCAAAAGACTCCTTGCTCCTACATGTCCAACCAAAGGCAAAGAGTTCGAGACAAAAGAAGTAAAAAGGAGGGTGTCACTTTATTTATATCCAAAAATATGAAAGTGATACAAAAACGCTCTCTTATACAAATAAGATTGAGCGTTACAAAAAAAAGGGAGGAGAAGGCTAAAAATCTCGATCTGGTAGGGAACGGATGCGCTCCCTGAGACGATGCATCTCATGCTGACGTGCCTTCTCAGCCTCCATCATCGCCTGGACCCGCAGCTCCTCTTCAGATAGGCAGGGTTTTTCAGCCAGCTGGGCTCGCAAAGTCTCCAATCTGGAGAGATGAACAGACTGGCTCTCTTCAGCCCGTACCCTTGCAGCCTTCTGCTCCTCTAGCTTCTTCTGGAGGGCGACGAGCTTCTCTTCATTGACAGCTAGCATGGCTTTGGCCTTAGCAATGGCAGCCCGAGCGTTGGTAATAGCAAGCTCTGTGTTCTGCATGATAAGCTCAGTATCCCCTGAGTCTTCAATCAGCCTTGGCATTCAGCCTGGGAACGCTCAAGGTTGCTGACCTCTTCGGCAATTTGTACTTCCACTTCCTGTCGCTCTTGCCTTTGGGCAGAAAGGAGGCTATCCAGGATGACTTGGGTTTCGTGGAGGGAGTCAGCTTCGTCTAAAGACTTCAGCTCTTTCAGGTCACTCTCCAACTGATCCACCACCCGCATACATGCCTGAGCAAGAGGAAGGCCCCCGACTAGCTCGATGTTCTCGGCCACATTCCCGAGAAATCTCCGGGCAAAGTCAAAGAACGACGCCCAGAAAGGATAAAGTCGATGCACGATCGCATCGCTTCAAAGAACTGCCGCACCGTACTGCGCGTCAGGAAGTCCATGCTGTCATCACCCGGAACGCTCCCCGACCCCCTTTCTATCTCGGAAGAAGGGGTTGTAGGCCGGCTCTTTTTGCGCAGAAGTCATGCTAACCGCCGATACGGCAAGAGCGGAACCAGCCACTGGTGCTTCCGGAGGTGCTATCCCTGCGGGAACTTCCGCGACCAATGATGGAGTGGCAAGCACGATTTCCTCAGAAGCTTCACTTGAAACTTGAGCTGTGCAATCTCCTGGGAGTGGACCTGCCGTCGGACCCTCCACCCGAGCCTTCTTGACCTCAGTAGTGGCTTCCTCCTCTGGTAGAGTGAAAGGCTCCCCAGTATCAGCAGCTGCCCCCTCTGAGGGCATCTCAGCAGCTGAGGTCTCAATTCCCTGTGGCCGAGTCAACTCTCCCACCATCTCCTCAATATGCGAGGAGGTTGTAGCCTCGGCATCTCCGGTTGGCCCTGCAATATAAAATGAAGAATGTCAAGACATCTTCTTCAACATGCAAAGAGAAAATTGGACAGGAGGAGGGGAAAGGGTACCTTTAACAGGGATAGCCGCCACTGACGGTGCAGACGATGGCTCGCCTCCATACATTTCCTCCTCTGAGACATGGAAGAACTTGCTTTGATCAGGAGGAGCGGGTTCCTCGCTATAGTCGACGTCGTCCTCAAAGAGGCTTTCCCCCGAGAACGAAGAAGACGACAGCTCAGGAAGCTCCGTAATCGGAGCCTTGCCTCCAATCACCCCAGTAGTAGGACTAGGGTCGACGGCCCTGGAACTAGAGATGAAGACGCCTGGAGACCCCAACTGCTGTGCCTCATCTCTCCCTTCATGAGCAGAAGGAGGTTTGAGCTGAGCTGAGATTTCCGGAAGTTCAACATCTTCATCGCCCATTATGTCAATCTCTGGGGATTCGGCATCAGCAGCAATAACGGGTTGTTCGATGAACTCCCCTTCCTCCACAGCCTCGCGGTGCGACTTAGAAGCACGAACTAAAGGGGGGAAATCCTCCTCATCCGGAGGTTCCTCAACTCTGACGACGTCTTCAGGAGGAGCCTCAACTCCGGCAGAGATAGCTCCGGATTGGGAGACTTCAGCCGCCAAGTCCCTCCTAACCTTCTTCGGGGCAGGCTCAATAACAGAAGTGGGGCGGTGAGGACGCTTACTCACCACCTGCTTACATCTCTTCGTCCGCGGCTCCTCCCTCGTCGCTCGTGGCTCCGTCCTCGTTACTGGTGGCTCCGCCCTCGCCGCTCGTGGCTCTGCCCTTGGCAGTTGTGGCTTTGTAGCTTGTGGCTCTCTTTTCGTCTTCCTCTCGACCTCCTTCCGGGCTTTCAGGTACTGTTCTACGAGTCTCGTTGGCTTAGCGGAATCCTTCCTTGCCTCGAGACTTGCATTGATGCTCTCGATACATGAAAACGCCGGAAGAAAGTCTGGTGTCTGGACGGCTTGGGAGTACCAAGTACAATAGCTTAGACTCATCTGGCACTTGGGCGCTTCGAGAGGTAGACGGAAGGTTGTCCCTGTCCCTCCAGCCACACTATAATACCAGGCCCGAGCACCCTCGAACAAGTTCCCTTCGAAGGCGAGCTGAGCATTGGGGTTCCCGATATAGAGCTGGTCATAGCCGAACTGTCGGGCGGGCGAAGCGATTCAGCATGTATGGCTCAATGGTGCATGACGTCCCTTGTCGAAAAAGCATGTACCCGGGCCGAATATTAAGCAACCACCAGAAGGCTCCCTGGGATAACCTCGAGAAATCATCGGGCCGGCGGAATCGACAAGTAGATCGCCGTAGGATGCATCAGGGATCTGGGGGAGGCAACGATTGAGCTGATAGTTTGCCGGGGCTGAAAGACGCTTCCGGATGTAATATATGTAAGGATCCTGCCACCTCGAACCCTCCAATCGCTGTATGAAGGGGACGGAGTCCTCCTTCCAACGCACCGCCGTCATCAAAGAGGGGCAGTGCATCACATACCAGGCCATAAGGTATGTGTAAGGCAGCTCGACCCGAGGATTGGGATGCTTCACCATTGATTCCCCTCTGAGTCCGTGAGCGGCTTTCCCTCGGAATCCACAGTTTTTGGGGGCTCACAAAAGCTTTTAGCCAGCGCCCGCAGCCCGCTCTGAATACCAGCCACCACGGTCGGGAGAAGAGCTATAGGGTTGCCATGGGCCAGAAGCACCGCCGGGTACACCACGTCGGCAACTATAACTTCATGTGGCAGCGTGGGCACCACACAACGCTTTAGCCACAGCATCAGAAAACCTGCCAGCAGCGCCCGATCGGAGATAGGAGTCCGGGCTTGATGGTGGAAGCTTTCGAAAACCAAGTCGGGGTCGAAACCATCTTCGTTCGATTCCGTGGTGTAGAACTTCTCAGAAGCCTGGTCAATCCGGTCTTCAATCTCCCTATCAGAGCTGGGAGCCAGTCGGGTGATCAAGTGGTCTTTGGTGTTCACATTGTTGAACAAATAACTGGCCCAAGACAGGTACTTGACCCCCTGCGACCGCCATTTGGTGAGCTGACCGCAGATATGGAAGTGACATAGCACTTCCCAGTAGGTCTCGTATATCAGGGGAAACTCCTCCTTCACGTGGCGAAGCTCCACAGCGGTAGGGACATATTCTTCATAGGGCATGTCCCCTGTTACCAGTCCTGAGACCTCGTGCAGCTCGTGTAGGGCAAGGCCCATCTCCCCGACTGGAGTAAAGAACGTCCCCGTCAAAGGATTGTAACGCTCTAAGATCCCAAAGAAGTTCTGAGAACTTTGAGGGATCCCCCACTGTACAGCCCTGACCGCTGGGTACAGTCCTATGCGCCTCAGCAAATCCCCGAGCTCGGTAAGGACAAAGCCAACCATTCTGCCCCACCAGTAATGTTCCGTGGAACGGATCCACCCATACGCACGGAACGCCACGGATAATCGCCCTCTGCTGCCATGAATGCGTTGAGGAAGGTGGTGCCAATGTGCGGTATCTCTCCAGACGGGATCTCCCTCTTGCGCGACCCAGGGAAAAGGCCGATAACAGACCCGTCGTGGCTGTCATGACGATGCACTTGGTAGTGGGAGCCCAGATCGCCAAGAGTAACCTCAGGAGCATATCGAGCAAGGTCAAATTCCATCTTCCGCGGGACGGACATATGCTGGAAATAGAACATAGGGTACATCCTCTCCATGGCCGGGAGAAAGAACCTTCTGCCCCCTATTTGACGGAGCCAAGTGTAAGTCCCTTCGTACACGCGATGGCCGCCATCATGGATACGATCCCCGAAGAAGAAGGCGGGCTTCTCCAGCTTGCTGCCATCATCCGTAGTGAATGCTGCATCGGTCATAAGCACTCGAAGGGTCCTCATATCGACATTCGAGAGTTTCTTCTCACGAGCCGGAGACTGGTCAGCAGTCACAGGAACAGTCCTTTGTAGCACGAAGGTCAAGTTCCGGTCAGCACCACCTACATGCCCAAAATGGCGTATCTTGGGGAGTGAAGTATCAGGTTGCGGCGCTGCAAAAAGATAAAAACACTTTAGTCAGATGCTTTACCAAAAGCAAGGAGAAATACTAAGTGTTCCTAGTCTAAACGCAGAAGAGATACTGGACGCAGGAATTATCAAATCCGCGTCCAGACCTGCGAATCTGCGTCCAAACGCAGAGAGAGATACTGGACGCAGGAATTATCAAATCCGCGTCCAGACCTGCGAATCTGCGTCCAAACGCAGAAGAGACGCTGGACGCAGGAATTATCAAAGCCGCGTCCAGACCTGCAAATCTGCGTCAGGAAGCACAGAGCGCAAGGATTGAAGCCACGTTCTGTAAACCAATACTTATGAAATTCCAAGTACGTGGACTCAGACGCCGGATTCATCAGAATCGGCAGCTGATGGCACAGAACGCAAGGATCAAATCCGCGTTCTGCAAACCAAGACTTGTGGAATTTCAAAGCACTTGGACTCAGACGCCAGATTCATCAAATCGGCGCCTGATGATACAGAACACGAAGATCAAATCTGCGTTCTGCAAACTGCGTCCAGAGACCTTCACAATTAGAAATATTCTAAGTGAAGGACTCGAAGTGCGTCCCGGTTATCATCCCAAAGACTGCGTCTGGGAATCAAACACGTTTTTAATGTGTTAAAGTTCTTAAGGGTTCATGCCTAGAGGGCATACTACCTTGGAGACCTTGGAGGACGACGCCCTGCGCAGAAGAAGAACTGCCCCTCCGGGCTCAGTAGTGGTCGCCTTTGAGGAAGAAGCGGTCGGCTTGGTCTTTGGTGCCATGGCGAACTTGGTCTGAGATTGGACAGAAGAACAGAAAGGGAAAGTGTTTTTTAAAGTTCTCAGCAAACGCGTTCGGAGAAGAAGAGGAATCTCCTCAACTGTTGCCTTTTATAGGCACAGGGATTCGCGGAAGATTACGCGACGCGTGACCCAAGGGACACTGTAGCGAATCGTCGCTTGACGCGTGTGGCAAAATCATTTCTGGTGGCGAAGATCATGCGTCGCAACCCCGCCGCGAGTCAGAAGTGACACGTGGAGCAGTTCATTTAATGAAACCGGGAGATCCGCGCGCCAAAAAGAAAGATTTCACCGTTTCCCCAGGCCAGCTGGCGGCGTAATCATGACATAGCATAAAGTCCGCCAGGAAAACGCACCGGACATGCCCCGTCAGCATTTCCAAGAGTGCGTTCGGAAAATCGCGTCTCCTCTAAGGAGTTCGCGTCTGGCCAAACATCGCGTCTATTTTATGGAAGCTGCGTCTTCAAAGCAGCCTCTGCTTTTCAAAAAGGAGCCTGCGTCCAGTCTTATGCGTCTGCAAGACAGTTCAACAGTACACTGGCGCCAACAGACAACCAACTACTCCCAGCCAAAAACGCACCCGTGACAGACTAAAAGCAATGGGGAGGTCTAGGCTGTGTATCTAGACACTCAACACGATCGACTCTGATGGCTTCTAAGAGTTCAACAGTACACTCACGAAGACCAAATTCGGATAAGGTCAAACCCGAAGCATCAACAGTCCAGTCACAAAGGCGAACGCGGTTTAAGTCCAAAGTATTCCGAAATCCGTCCCATTCAACTGCGGAATATCGGAAACTTTGGAGGGGGTTCTGTAGGCTGTCTAAAAATGACTAACAGGCAAGCCATCAAAGCAGCAGTCTCAAGCACTAGACGCGAGGGATTGATGCCCGCGTCTCAACATCAAGGCGCGTCGGCACAAAGCCCGCGTCTCAGCATCAAGGCGCGTCCGGCCCGAAGCCCGCGTCTCAGCATCAAGGCGCGTCCGGCCGGAAGCCCGCGTCTCAGCATCAAGGCGCGTCCGGCCCGAAGCCCGCGTCTCAGCATCAAGGAGCGTCCGGCCCGAAGCCCGCGTCTCAGCATCAAGGCGCGTCCGGCCGGAAGCCCGCGTCTCAGCATCAAGGCGCGTCCGGCCGGAAGCCCGCGTCTTAGCATCAAGGCGCGTCCGGCCGGAAGCCCGCGTCTCAGCATCAAGGCGCGTCGGCACAAAGCCCGCGTCTCAACATCAAGGCGTGTCGGCCGAAGCCCGCGTCTCAGCATCAAGGCGCGTCCAGCCCGAAGCCCGCGTCTCAGTTGCAACCGCCCCGGATTGTGGGGTCAGTTACCGCACATATGGCGGGTAGTGGCCCCTCGTTCAGGCGCATTTTTAGGGGGCACGATCACCCCCTAAGACCCCTATAAATAGCCCTGTTGGCTATGAAGGTGGGGCGAGCAAAATTAAATCAAAAGGGAAGGATTATTCTGGGCAAGAGAGAGAGAAGCCTGACACCAACAAGAGAGAGAAGACTCTTCAGCGAGCTTACTGAGTACTAGCCGCTCTTTGCCTACCTCCTCTTTGAGAGTTTTGGTAGACGGAGCTGAGTTACTCCCCTACCGGCCAAAGAGAAGACCCCCGACGGTCCAGGACGGTCATCTGGTCAACGGAGAACAAGATTCACTCTCCATCGCCACACGAAGAACCCAGCACTAAACAAAGGGAAGATTCATACATCCTCCCTCCCTTGTAGTCGGAGCATTAGCTTGTTGTAATCTTTCAATTGATTCAAGGAAATATTACACCTTCTTCTCCGCACCGAACATGTGCTTGTACCAGCTTATGATATTCTTAATCTTTATCGTATACCATGCGTGGCCGACCCTTCGTGGTCGTCGGGCTTTGAGTCACTTCCATGTTACTATGTCATTGCTTCAGACTTGTTAGTTGTATGCTCCCTTTTAACACATGTATATCACCTGACATCTAGTATGTTATCACCTGACCACCTGACATGCCACTATCTGGCAAGACCATCTTGTTATGTCATGACTTACCCAGACTTATTATCAATCCATTGTTATGCATGTTACTTGATATACATCACCATTATCATGCTATCTCTTGACACCAAGCATGATACACCGATTCTTATAATTATCACGATAAAGGGAATGTAGTACCTGATTACTGTTATGTACTGACCACTGTTATGTATTACTGTTATGATATGACTCATTCCCGAACTCTGATAATTATGTTAATAAGCGATAAAATGGACAACTTGTATGGTATGGGAGGAAGTGATGGATGCCGGAATGATACCTTGCTTATAGTGACGGAATTAAAGTATATATATATATATACATATATATATATACAATGGCGAAAGTGTTATGATATTACTGATTATACCTACGGTTCCAGGGGTATGGAACTACTATAAGAAAGACTATCAGTTCTCCATCGGCTTCCGTTAACAACCTTGGCTAGCTTATATATGGATGTATGTGGGTTGGCCGTACACCAGGTCACATACCGAGATATATGAGTAAGACAAGTAATAATAATAATAATAATAATAAGTTCATATCTTGATGCCTGTTTGGACTCTTATTATGGACTCCTGTATTTCATGTCATGATTTCCGAGATGTATTCCTGTTATGACTTTCATATATTTGCAACTCTGATTTTATATGCTTGGATATTCGGTGGCATGAGATAAAAGTATATAGATGAGGGTTTCCTGTTTGGATTATTCCTTCGATGTACTAATCTCATGGGACCGTGACCTAAGCATATACAATCAATCTTGCATACAGCTTTACTTGGGATTTCGGTTTCCTGATGGGTTTATTGTACTCGTCACATATACTCCATTTTTGTTCTAACCCTCCTGTCTTCTGTACTTGACACTTGTACTCATCCTGGCTCGCCACCTGGCATCATATCATACTCGCCTGGGGAGTTTCACTGACTCCCCTGGATTCTCATGTCCAGGTCATGGAGCCCGGAGCGTATGGATTTCCCCCCGTTACTGCTCAGAGTGGCGCAGCGGTAGCGTGGATCTCCAGACGACGGTCCAGAGCCACATCCTTCCAGACCCCCTTTGTGCCTCTCGAGTTTTTCCTTAGCAAACTCGTGAGTGCCCTTTTTTTATTCATACTTGTACATTTCCTTGTATACTTGTATGTGAGCGCCCTTTTATGCTGTTCATATATGTATATCTCTTGTACTCTCGCATTTGCGCATATCTGTGATGTATTATTATTGTAATATTCATCACCTCTGGTGATAACTCTGTGATTGTATATATATATGTTGTTGGAATGTATAATGCACCATTTGCTTCCGTACTCTGATTCTTGTCTGTACTGATGCTTAGCGTATATACGGGAGGGTAGTTTTGACTTGCGTATATACGTTGCAGTAATGTCTCCGTATCCGCCAGGATCGGGGCGTTACAGGTTGGTATCAGAGCTTAGGCTCTAACTTCCTCAGTACGTCCAGAAGGCAAATCAATGGTAAAGAGATTTGCAACTGGAATACATGAGTCTTGGTTATACATTCCAACTGCAAGTGCAGAGTTATCTATTTCTTGGCTATCTTTCCTTTGATTTCTAATCCTCCTTGAATATCTTTCCCTTGATTCCTAATCACTCCTATCCTTTCCCTGTTTTGGTTTTATGTTTTGGTTTTATGAAGCCTTATACTATTTTAAGATATGACTAAACTAGAGAGGTAGTGGCTGGTTCAGAATGAAGCTATTATGTGATCTCTTCGGCCAATTCTATGAAGCTTGGTATTCTCCAGATCGATCTTGATCTGGCTATCTTTCAGAAGACAGCAGTCGGGATTCTTAATTATCGGTCTTCTTTATTATGCTCAGGATTTCGGGGTTTTTTTATTACACAGCCACGACATCATCAGTATTCATTTATTTCACAGCCACGACATCATCAGTATTATTCAGCATTATTCTAAAGATTTATTACACAGCCACGACATCATCAGCCGGAAATACAGAGTATGATTATCATTCAGTTGACTTGAGAGCCCTACCTATAGTGCTTCGTATCTTAATTGGTATAGATTCACCTTTGTCCCCTTTGTATTCAATTTGCCCCTTAACGAAATTGCGAGGACGCAATTTTTTTGTAAGGTGGGTGGATTGTAATACCCATTTTCGGAATACGTACTTAGTTGCGTATTCAGATTTTCGGTCGTATTTTTTCGATTTGTTTCCTGTATTTATTCTGTATTATGAATTCCTTATATGACTGTTTTGTTGGATTTGGATTCGTGGATTCGGAGTCAGCCCTAGTCTGAACCGAAGGCCCGATCCTAGAGTATTACTCGATTTAGACATTCTGATGATTAGAATTGACCGATTTTAGTTTTAAATATCATTTTCCAATATTATATATTTTCTATGATTTTCTAGGTTTTTCTGGAATTAAAATGAAAGTCTTCAAAACCGGTGTCGGCCAGTGCCGCTGACCGATTCCTGGATTTTTAATTCTTAAACGGTTTGGAATTTCTAAATGATTCTTTAGACATTATTCCTTAGAATCATATTTTCTACCTACATTCTTTTTCTGAGGATTTTATGATTTTATGAAAATTCCATCGGAGTCGGTAGGTAACTGATTCCGGGATTTTTAGTTTTAAAACTATAAAGTATTTCTTCGAACGGATTTCACTATGATACTTAGTATAATATTCTTGATTTTTGATAATTATTTCGGGTCGTTCCGAGATACTTGACTTTCGGACGATTCCGGCATTTTCCGAAATGTTTTCCGCATCCATGATTTAAACCCGGGAATCAGCCTTTTCAATATTTTCATCTTTCAAGTCAAGAGAAATATCTTCTCATTGTAATTTCTTTTCTTTTTCCTTTTCCTTTTCCTTCCTCCACAACCACAAGCTTTTCTATTTTCCAAAAAATCCACTTCCTCCAAAATTCCAACACCACACACTTCCACCTACTTCCTCCATTAAATGCATCTATTTTTCTCTCTCTTCCATGGCTTGCCAAGTGTGGCTAGAGGAGACACCTCATCCTCCCTTATTTGCAATTAAGTCCCTCTCTTTTGTTTAATTGCAACTCCTTTACAAAATCTCAAACCTATATAAACTTTCCCTTTACATTTCTATTTTTTTCCTTTTCTTTCTTTCTCTTCTCATTTCTTTCTTCTTCTTCTTCTTCTCCAAGAGAACCGGCCGACCCAACCTCCGGCCAGCCACCTCCGGCCACGTCGCCGGCGTGGACTCCTCCCCAACTCCGGCCAAGCTCCACCTCCTCCATCACCAACAACAAAACTTCTCCATCTCCTTCTTCCTCAAGGATCATCACCAACTCTACCTTTCCTCTTCCTCTCCATCGTCAATTTGTGAGTAATCTTCCTCATCTAGACTTGATTTATTCTTAGTATGTTTGTATTTTCATATCTTGTACAAATATGTCTTCAAATCCATGATTAATTAGTCATCAAACCAAAACCCTAGAAATCTGTTCTGTTTGCTGTTTTCCACGATTAGTCGACTTGACCTAGCCATTAGTCGACTAACCCTTTCATTTGAAACTTAACCATTTTCTGGAAACACAGTATTAGTCGACTTAACATAACTATCAGTCGACTTGTCATGTCTGTTAGTCGACTACCCCTATGACCCTAGTCGACTAACTTTTCCTGAATCAGAATATCAACTCTCTGGAACCCAGTATTAGTCGACTATACCAGACTGTTAGTCGACTAACCTCTTTATTAGTCGACTACTCATCCTACCCTAGTCGACTAATTCTGTCTGTTTGTTACAGTTATTTACTTCTCAAACTTGGATCTTATTGGTTTATATGTTGTATATTATACTTCTTGACTTGTATCTTGACTAACATCATCTTCACTTCTCTCTTTCTCTCTCCTCTTCACTCTACATATATATATCATAGTTTATGGCGTGCCCCGGATTTCGTGGATTTCGGATCTTTCGGCGCTTTGAGGTTTAGGCGAGTATTCTCACTCGCTACTTTCTTGTATGCGAGTAGTCTCGCCTCTATTTGAGTTTCCCGTTTCATCGGTCGATAAGTATTTCGCTTCTTATTTCCATATTCATGTATTGCACTACATTGCTTGTATTATGATAGCTTCATCTTGTGCTTGTACCATGCTTATGATATTCTTACTTCTTTATCGTATACCATGCGTGGCCGACCCTTCGTGGTCGTCGGGCTTTGAGTCACTTCCATGTTACTACTTGTCATTGCTTCAGACTTGTTAGTTGTATGCTCCCTTTTAACACATGTATATCACCTGACATCTAGTATGTTATCACCTGACCACCTGACATGCCACTATCTGGCAAGACCATCTTGTTATGTCATGACTTACCCAGACTTATTATCAATCCATTGTTATGCATGTTACTTGATATACATCACCATTTATCATGCTATCTCTTGACACCAAGCATGATACACCGATTCTTATAATTATCACGATAAAGGGAATGTAGTACCTGATTACTGTTATGTACTGACCACTGTTATGTATTACTGTTATGATATGACTCATTCCCGAACTCTGATAATTATGTTAATAAGCGCGATAAAATGGACAACTTGTATGGGTATGGGAGGAAGTGATGGATGCCGGAATGATACCTTGCTTATAGTGACGGAATTAAAGTATAATATATATATACATATATATATATACAATGGCGAAAGTGTTATGATATTACTGATTATACCTACCGGTTCCAGGGGTATGGAACTACTATAAGAAAGACTATCAGTTCTCCATCGGCTTCCGTTAACAACCTTGGCTAGCTTATATATGGATGTATGTGGGTTGGCCGTACACCAGGTCACATACGAGATATATGAGTAAGACAAGTAATAATAATAATAATAATAATAAGTTCATATCTTGATGCCTGTTTTGGACTCTTATTATGGACTCCTGTATTTTCATGTCATGATTTCCGAGATGTATTCCTGTTATGACTTTCATATATTTGCAACTCTGATTTTATATGCTTGGATATTCGGTGGCATGAGATAAAAGTATATAGATGAGGGTTTCCTTGTTTGGATTATTCCTTCGATGTACTAATCTCATGGGACCGTGACCTAAGCATATACAATCAATCTTGCATACAGCTTTACTTGGGATTTCCGATTTCCTGATGGTTTGTTGTACTCGTTTACACATATACTCCATTTTTGTTCTAACCCTCCTGTCTTCTGTACTTGACACTTGTACTCATCCTGGCTCGCCACCTGGCATCATATCATACTCGCCTGGGGAGTTTCACTGACTCCCCTGGATTCTCATGTCCAGGTCATGGAGCCCGGAGCGTATGGATTTCCCCCCGTTACTGCTCAGAGTGGCGCAGCGGTAGCGTGGATCTCCAGACGACGGTCCAGAGCCACATCCTTCCAGACCCCCTTTGTGCCTCTCGAGTTTTTCCTTAGCAAACTCGTGAGTGCCCTTTTTTCTATTCATACTTGTACATTTCCTTGTATACTTGTATGTGAGCGCCCTTTTATGCTGTTCATATATGTATATCTCTTGTACTCTCGCATTTGCGCATATCTGTGATGTATTATTATTGTAATATTCATCACCTCTGGTGATAACTCTGTGATGTATATATATATGTGTTGGAATGTATAATGCACCATTTGCTTCCGTACTCTGATTCTTGTCTGTACTGATGCTTAGCGTATATACGGGAGGGTAGTTTGACTTGCGTATATACGTTGCAGTAATGTCTCCGTATCCGCCAGGATCGGGGCGTTACATCATTGGTCCGAACGATGTCTAAACTTGTTGACATTTACAAAAGACAAGGGACAGACGAGCTGAAGACCAGTTTTCACCCACCTCCAAGGGACAGGGAAGCGTTTGGACTCCACTGATCCAGCAAGCAGAACAGTGAACCCGGATTGTTTCTAAACAGACCTCAGCAGGTCTAAAATGCTAGCATTTAGCATTACATTAGCCCAAGGAGATAGCCTCGTTTGAGAGGCTAGCATCATCCAGAGCATCGCCAGGAAGCTAACTGATAGCTTCGCCGAAAACCCTCTTTTCGGACTTCGCTAGGAATTGCCTCTAGCTCCGCTATGAGCTTCAAAGCGGGCAGCTCCGCTATCAGCCTGCTATGGTCAACCTTTGACCAATCAAAATCCCCTGATGAGATCGGATTCAATCTAATCAAATCCAATCAGGATTCAAATATGGCAGGTGATTGCCGCAATCTCTTGACTCTCTTGAAACGAGTAAGAGGATCAGGGAGAATCTCCTAACAATATGGAAAGGATCAAAACAGATCAACCGACTTGCTATTTTCTAGCTCCGCAGAAGCTATCCTAGCCTCACAGTAAGGCTACTTTCCAGATTCAAACAGATTCGGTTCAATCTGTTTCCATATCTTCAAAGGGGACGATTATACCCTTGCTCTCCCTATAAATAGCCCGTCAGGGGCAAAAGAGAGAGATCGATCAATCGATCAATCGATCAATCGAGAGAAATCAACAGAGAAGGAGAGATCGATCAACGGAGAGGAATCAAGGAGAGACGCATACATACGGGAGGACTCCACAAGCAGAGGCTTCTTCACAAGGCACCGCGTGCTCTCAAATTCAGAGACTTTTTAGAGAATTGCTTTCTCTAATCAGGGTGTTGATACCCTAACATCGTCCTTCTTCTCAAGGAATCTCCGGAACCAGGCGAGAAGGAATTCCTTATTGAAGGCGATTTTGAGAAGCAGCAAGAGGGTTCTACCAATCCTCTATTCTCTGATTCCCCGAACCAGGCGAGAAGGGAATCTCATCGCTCGCATCGTCAAAGGGACAAAGTGGTCGCGCGCTGACCAGACTCCTATCGGCACATTTTCCCAGAATCTCTGAGGAGATCTACTTGTAATCTTTTGGAATACTTGTAATTTAGCTCCTCAAACTTTTATTGTAAGTTTTTCCCCTTTGCAAACATAATGGAAAACAAGATGGCGACTCCGCTGGGGAATGTATTCTCCTCTGCTGAGAATCAAGTGTCGCAATGCGACGAACAGACCTTCGGGTCTATCTCTGAATTCAGAAAAGCCGGTGCAGCCAGATCTTCTCTGGCTAAATCTTCAAGCAAAGTCTCTGCGGAGACGGAAAAGGTTCTCTGCAAACCTGCCGCAGTTCTCTAGCGCAACAAGGAAACATGCCCGCAGCCCAGATCCTGCACTTCTGAGAACCTGGTCATCCAGATCGATCAAGGAAGATTTGAAGAAGTCCTCTCTGGGGGTGGCCTGATGCTTCGAGCACGGAAGCACAGGAAGGTCTTCATGGCCAAGGTTTCAAATCAGAAACCAGAGGCAGAATCCTGCCAGCACCCCGCAGCCCCGCTTGTGGCTATTCAGGTTCCTTGCGAACCTAGGCGTCCCCTGTCAAGGCTGATATGGAAGCCTAAACAGGAGTCTTCAACCAAAGCTCCCGGAGTAGTCACGCCGAGACTGCGCCTCTCCCGCGAAGAAAAGGGTAAGATGCCCATCTGCCCTGACGATGCTGCCAGCCATAAAGTCACGACGGCAATCATACCGTCATCTGAATCAAAGGCAGCAAAGCCTCCTGTTAGCCTCGCTCGCACAAGCGAAGCTATTGTACCACAACGAATTCACTGGGTTCACAGCCGCAAGGCTAAGACCGCAGTGTTATCTGAGGTTGATCCCCTTCGCAGCAGAATAGCGGGCAAAGCACCACAGCGTGCTCCGCTCCCCGATTCATCAGGCACTAAGCTCGCACCTGTCGGCGAAGCTAGCGCCAAAGTACTATTCAGTACTAATCCCTTCTGCAGGGATAAGAAGAACGGAGCATCATCTCTTGTACGCTCCATAAAGGCCTCTCCACGGGGTTGTTCAGGCTCTGTTGAGCCTAACCTGCGACAATTCTTGACGAACAAGCGGGAATTGGAGTCTCTCCAAACCACCTCCCCTGTTGTCAAAGAGGATGCCGACTTGTGACAATCCATTCAGCCCATTGTCAGCAATATCCAATCAAGGTGGCGCCTCCGCACCGTCAATCGGTGTTTGACCGGTTGTCCGCACATGCCATGAAGAGACATCATGAAAGGAGTGCTTCGCGAGGCCCAGCCTTCGCATCCGTCAACATGACCGGAAGAGGACGAGAGCGACACAGGGAAGGTCATATATCTGATGATACCCCTTTCGGCTCCCCAGATCCAGATTATAGCCCGGGCTTAGGTGAAGTCTTGGTGCGCGAAGAAGGTGTTTTCCGAAACACCAGATCCAGGGTAGCGATACCCTATAATTATGAACAGCCTTCTTCCTCAAAGGCCCTGATCTCCCCACAGTCCAGGCGATCACCCCAATCATCTGATGGAGAAGAAGAAGACAGCGGGTATGCCTCTTCAGCAACGGTCAGTTCTGTGCGAACGGACAAAGCATCGGTTAATATGGCCGATAACGCTAATGACGACCTTCGTCAGCGTTTGGAAGCTCAGGAGCAGACCTCTAGAACTCAGCAAGAGGCCCTGGACAATATTCAACAGATGCTCGCTCAGCTCCTCAGCAATCGGAATGATGATACCGGGAGCAATCATGAGGAGGGACATCTCAGCAATGATCCGCCCAAGACGGAGAAATCTAAGGGAGGCTCTTCCCTGGATGCCGAAGTCCTTAAAGGCCTTCAAGCTCAAATCGCATCCCTAACTCAGAGGGATGAATTAAAGAAGGTAGGGGCAGTCCGTCCTTATCTGCTGGAGTGGGATTCGGTGCCATATCCGCCAAAGTTCAAACCACCAACGTTGCATACGTATGATGGTAAGAGCTCACCCAATCAGCACATCTACTATTTCCGGTCCCAGACCGGTAATGTTCTAAACAACGACGCCATCATGGCTAGGTTGTTCATCGGCACCTTGAAAGGGGTGGCATTCGACTGGTTCCGAAGCCTTCCTCAGGACTCTATCAATTCCTGGATCGACCTGGAAACTCGGTTCCTCTCTCGCTTCTATGAGGATGATACCGAAGTGACCATGGACAAGCTCCTTTCCACTGTACAGAGGAAAGGCGAATCTGTCCGTGAATACATTGAGCGGTTCAGAAATCTATCTCTGATGTGCCCGGCAGGGATGCCATTACCCATGCTCTTACAGACATGCAGGCACAACTTCTTGGATCAAGTAGAAGTCCGCATGGGGGCTGTCAAAGCCCATACTTGGAAGGAATTGGTCGAACAAGCCGAGATAGCCGAGAAATCGGCTAAGAAGTTCGAGCCATCCGCCCCTAGGAGCAAATGGGGCGCGAACAACAAAGGGCGTAGCGATCTCCCGCAGTCTTCCCAAGCTAAAGGGAAGGAGATTATGTCCGTCGAGCTGACCGGGGATATGCAGTCAAAGGCCAAGAAGAGCGGCGTCAACAGCCAAGAGCCCAAGTTTCCTCCGAAGTAGTACTCCTTCAGAGATGACCAGGTGGTCACGATATTCCATCTGCTCCACAAAGGGAACAAAATGAAGCTACCGGATGCTCGGCGTCCCAAGGAGATAGGGCGTACAAACGACCCTAAATACTGCCTCTACCACAGGATGATCCACCATCCTACTGACAAGTGCTATGTTCTCAAGGATAGAATTCAAGCTTTGGTCGACGCCGGAGTCCTCACATTGAAGACGGAACAGAAGAAAGTCACTGCCAATATGGTGACTCTTGAGTTCGGCACTGCCCAGAAGGTCACAGTTCCTGACGGGACCTATTCAGCCTCGGCGCCGCGGTTGGAAGTCAGGCATCCTCCAGCCATGACTCAATACAACAAGGGTCTCATCCCTTTGACATTGGAGACAGGGGAAGTTATGTGGATACACCCTGACCTCGTCCAAGACGTACAGCGGACGTCGAAGGACTCCAGCAAAAAGGGCAAGTCCTGCAATGTCATCTCTGTCCTGCCAGATGATGGTAATCTTACTTCGGCTTCCCTCAGCGATTCAGAAGAAGAGAAGTATGCCTGAACAGCGCAGGCAGATGCACCTCAACAGGCAGGCACCGGTCTGGAAAATCATACTTAAGGCAGTATGACAAGTCTACTGACGAGATACAACAGCAAACGACGTCAGTACCAATGCCAGCATCCACTCCAGTCCTGACCAAAGGGAAGGAGAAGCCTAAGGAAGTGCGGTTCGACCATGTGTTGAAGAAACCGCCAGGCCAAGGGTTAGCCACGCCCTTTCGCTTTGATATATTGGCCCATTTAGCCAATATCCCGGCTCGTATCACAATACATGAGCTCCTTCGTCTCTCTAAAGAGACAAGAGAGGCACTCAGAGATGCGCTGGCCGATTCGGAGTCCTTTCTGACATGCATGCCTGAGGTTCTTGGTGATGAGATGCAGCCTTCCTGCTCAGAGTGCCATCACGCACAATCCAAGGTGCCTGCTATTACCTTTACGGCGGAAGATATGCTTCTCAAGGACAACAAGCATGATCGACCTCTGTACTATACCGGATATATCGGTTCAACATGCATTGAAAGAGTACAAGTCGATCCGGGGTCTGCACTCAGCATCATCCCCAAAAGACTCCTCTATTTCCTCGGCATACCATTGTACAGGTTGTCCGCAACCACCACTACAATATATGGTTTCAACGCCGGGAGCAGCCATCCGCTTGGAAAGATTCGGCTCCGCTGCAGAATCGGAAGCCTGAAGTCAGAGGTGACATGCTATGTCATTGATGCTGACACATCATACAACCTGCTACTAGGACGACCTTGGATCCATGCCAACTGGATCGTTCCTTCCACTCTCCATCAGTGCTTCAAGTATGTTGAAGATGATGCGACAGTACGAACTGTCTTCGCTGAAAAGCAACCCTTTAAGGGGGTGGAAAACTACTTCACTGATGCTCTCCTATATCAAGAGGCTAGTGGAACGCCGGAGAACCATTGCCAGACGATGATGAAAGTGGCAATGAGGCAGATTCGGAATCTGAAACAGGCATGCCGGCCATTCTGATTGGCGAGCCAATTGTAGCATGCTTTAATGATCCCCGATGTAAGATCCCTTCTGATGAGGAAGGCGAATGGATAATTAACGATAATATTTCTTTTGATTATCCTGCGAGCATCGAGTCAATTAAATCCATTATGGATGGCTCTCTTCATATGCCCGTACATGAGTCGAGTGTGGCTAGTACATCCGTGGAAGCCATAGAAGGGGCCACGCTGGTAGTCCCTCCGTCCAAGCAAGGTCAGTCGCCGATAATCTTCGGCAGAGCCCGGCCAGGGAGATTCTCAACTACAGACTCAAGCTCAGAGTCGGATGCTCCACAGTTCTTTCATTACGCGCCATTAGCGCGCCATATTATGAAGAAGATGGGTTACAACCTGAAGCAGGGAGCGGGCCTAAACTTCGGAAAAGGAAGACGCAGCTTGATGCGTAACTCCGTCCCAAGAGGGAAACCTGCAAATTACTATGATAGTACACGCAGGGGGTTGGGTTATGTTCCACCCACATCATCAACAACGGTTCAGGACAAAGGCGATGGATCGATCCCATCACAGTCGGCCTCATCCTCCGAATGGGACTCTGATGTCAGCATAGGAGGAATATTCGAAAGCCTCATGACTTCAAGCAGTCAGTTGGAACCCGCAGAGGTTGCCAATGAGGAATCATGGGCCCAGCAATTAAGTCTCCAATGGGAAAAGCGGTTTGAGCTGCGCGAGCCGCCTACCGAAGACAAGGTGATCCAGGTCAACTTGGGTAGTCAAGATCACCCCAAGCCTATTTTCATAAGTGAAAGCTTATCACTCATCGAAAAGGAAGAACTGATAATACTCATAAAAGAGTATATAGATGTTTTCGCCTGGAGCTATGAAGACATGCCCGGACTTGATCCACAGGTCGCTATGCACCGTCTAAACATCAAGCCCGACGTTAAGCCAGTCAAGCAGCAACAACGTCGGTTCCGCCCGAACATCATGGAGGCTATTGAAGCCGAAGTTCATAAGCTCATTGCTTGTGGCTTCATCCGGGAGGAACAACATCCAGATTGGGTGGCTAACATAGTCCCCGTCCTCAAGAAGAATGGGAAAATACGAATCTGCATCGACTACCGTGATCTCAATACGGCCTGTCCCAAAGATGAATTCCCACTGCCGATCACCGATGTCATGATCGACAACACATGCGGATTCGAGAGGATGTCTTTCATGGACGGCTTCTCAGGGTACAACCAGATCAAGATGTATCCTGATGACGAGAAGCATACTTCTTTCCGAACGCCATTGGGGGTATACTGCTACACTGTAATGCCCTTCGGACTGAAGAACGCCGGAGCAACCTACCAGCGGGCGATGAGCATGATCTTCCGCGACCATCTCCGAAAGACGGTGGAATGCTATGTTGACGACATTACCGTCAAAAGCCGCAGCAAAATTGAACATCTTCGTGATCTGAAAACGATGTTCGACATAATGCGGGCTCATCAGCTGAAAATGAACCCGACAAAATCCTTCTTGGGAGTGTCCAGTGGCAAATTCCTTGGGTTCATTGTCACATCAAAAGGGATCTATCTGGACCCAGACAAAGTCAAAGCCATACAGGACATGCATCCACCGAGGAACCTCAAAGAGCTCCGAGGCTTGCAAGGCAGATTAGCCTACATCAGAAGATTCATAGCAAATCTTTCGGGCCGTTGCCAGCCCTTTACCCGTCTCATGAAAAAGGGTACTGCCTTCATATGGGACCAAGCTTGTTAAGAAGCCTATGAAGACATTAAAAGGTATCTCACAAAACCTCCGGTCTTAGTGGCCCCTACATCAGGGAAACCATTCTTGCTTTATGTAAAAGCTCTGGACTATTCCCTCGGCGCCCTCCTCGCTCAAAAGACGACAATGGCCACGAGCAGGCCATTTATTATCTGAGCAGGACTCTCATAGGAGCGGAATCTCGCTACAATCCTATTGAGAAAGAATGTTTAGCTCTCGTCTTCGCTGTCCAGAAGACGCGACATTATTTGGTTGGCCAAACCATACATGTCATCTCCAGGGTGAACCCTTTACGTCTTCTCATGACGAAGCCAGGGTCGCTGAATTCAAGGTTGGCTAAATGGGCACTCCTGTTGTCTCAATACGACATGACCTTTACTCCTCAGAAGGCAGTTAAAGGCCAGGCCCTTGCAGAGTTCTTAGCTGCTCATCCAGTTCCAGAACATTCAAAACTTCACGAAGACATCCCTGATGAAGTCTTCGAGTCTAATGCAACCTCAGTAGAGGAAGTGTGGCAGATGTTCTTCGACGGAGCATCGCGGATGGGCCCCAAAGGGAAAATTATTGCCGGGGTGGGGGTCGTGTTCATCTCCCCACAGGATCATATCCTTCCCAGAGCATTCTCCTTGACAGAATCATGCTCTAATAATGTAGCGGAATACAATGCTCTGCTCATCGGTCTCCAGCTCGCCCATGGAATGGGGGTACGCTACCTTGAAGCTTATGGCGATTCAAAGCTGATCATTAGCCAGGTAAAAGGCGAATATGAAGTCCGCCATGAGGACTTGGTGCCTTATTATCATACAGCCATCGAATTGGCTAGCTTATTTGAAGGCTTCTACATCGGGCATGTGTCCCGATCTCAAAATACCAAGGCGGATGCTCTCGCTGCATTAGCGACAACGCTAGCCTTACTGGCCGACACCGAGTATCACCTCACAGTCGCAACCCGGCATCTCGTATGCTCCAAGCATATGCTAAAGATTCAAGAGGTCCATAATATCTCCGTGGGTCTTGAGCCGAGGGATTGGCGCTTCCCTCTCATTGACTACGCTCTGCACGGTCTGCTTCCAGACAATCCCAAAGAAGCGGCGTCCATCAGACGAAGGTCGCTCCGTTTCTACTATGATCCCACCTTGAAGACACTCTACCGTCGTTCATATGACGGTGTCCTCCTCCGTTGTCTCTCTCATTCAGAGGCACAGGAAGTGCTTAAAGAAGCACATGATGGCATTTGCGGAGCTCACCAGCCGGGTCCAAAGCTTAAAGACAGGCTGCACAGACTTGGGTACTACTGGCCGACCATGATGGCCGATGCCACCCAATATGCACGAAGGTGTAAGGCGTGCCAGGTCCATGCAGACTTCATACACCAACCTTCGGAGTTGCTCCACCCTACTGTTACTTCATGGCCATTTGAAGCATGGGGAATCGATGTCGTAGGGCCAATCAGTCCCTCTTCGGCAAGAGGTCACCGGTTTATCCTGGCAATAACCGATTACTTCTCAAAATGGGCAGAGGCCACACCGTTGGCCGAAGTTAAAACCTCCAATCTGGTTAGCTTCATCAAACACCATGTCATCCATCGATTTGGTGTACCCAGACGGATCATCCATGACAATGGTCCCCAGTTCGTAAGTCAAGGGTTCTATCGGTTCTGCGATAAATACCGAATTCAGAATATGGCTTCAACCGCCTACAATCCTGCCGCCAATGGCTTGGCAGAGGCATTTAACAAGACAATCATCAAGCTGTTCAAGAAGTTTGTCTCCTCGAATAAGCGAGATTGGGACGAAAAGCTCGGTGAATGCCTTTGAGCCTACCGGACTACGGTTCGGACACCGACAGGCAATACGCCTTTCTCCCTGGTATATGGGTGCGAAGCGGTCATCCCATTAGAAATCTAGGTGCCATCATTGCGAGTAGCCCTGACTACTAAAATGACATCAGAAGACAATGATCGCCTGCGTCTTCAAGAGCTCGAAGCCCTGGACGAGAAGCGGCTGCAAGCTCAGCAACACATCGAGCTAAATCAGGCTCGGATGTCAAAAGCCTTCAATAAGAAGGTCAAGCAGAGAGTCTTCCACAAAGGAGACCTAGTCTTAGCCGTCAGACGACCGATGATTATGACGCACAAGACCAAAGGCAAATTTCAGCCTAAATGGGAAGGACCGTTTGTGATAGAGACAGTCTATTCAAACGGAGCATACCGCCTTACGACTGCAGATGGCGACCTCCTCATGATGCCGATCAATGGCAAGTTCTTAAAAAAGTACTATCCTTAATCAAGGATCTTGCTCTCGATCAAGTTAACATTACACCTCTGATCGAGATCCGCGCGTCCGGATTGTGCACAAAGAGAGCCTCTCTCTTTCTCCAAGCATATCAAACCTGTTGATAGCTGGGGGTTTGCTTAAAATCCCAAGGGACCTGCTCCCACTTGATTCCCTCTCCAGAATCACCTACCAATTCTCATCCATAGAATGGTAGGACCACATATATTCCGCTGTTATGTTAACATTAAACCTATGACAGCAATCCCCTCGTTTCTCCCCGAGATAACGAGACCTCCAAAATCACCTACCAATTCTCATCCATAGAATGGTAGGACTACATATATCCCGCTGTTATGTTAACATTAAACCTATGACAGCGATTCCCTCGTTTCTCCCCGTGAAAACGAGACTATTCCCAAACTCCATTGCTATTGAGCTTAGTGGCGTCTCAATTGGTTACGTCATCGCGACCTCTGAACCAGTAGACGGCTAAGTCTCAATCTTGAGCCCTGTTGACATTTACAAAAGACAGGTCTCGATACTTATTGACATTTACAAAAGATAAATATCACCTATTTTGAGCTTGTTGACATTTACAAAAGACAAGTCTCAATCCCGAGTCCTGTTGACATTTACAAAAGACAGGTCTCGATACTCGTTGACATTTACAAAAGACGAGTATCACCTATTTTGAAGCTTGGTGGCTTCTCAACCAGTTATGTCATTGCGACCTCTGAACTGACAGATAGCCAAGCTTCATCTACCATTGAACTTAGTAGCGTCTCAATTGGTTACGTCATTGCGACCTCTGAACCAGCAGACAGCTAAGTCTCAACCCCGAGCCCTGTTGACATTTACAAAAGACAGGTCTCGATACTCGTTGACATTTATAAAAGACGAGTATCACTCATTGTTGAGCTTGGTGGCTTCTCAACCAGTTATGTCATTGCGACCTCTGAACCGGCAGATAGCCAAGTCTCATCTACCATTGAGCTTAGCGGCGTCTCAATTGGTTACGTCATCGCGACCTCTGAACCAGCAGACAGCTAAGTCTCAATCTCGATGCTTGCTGACATTTACAAAAGGCAAGTATCTTCCCTTTTAGCCCCGCAATGGGCTAACCTCGAGACTGGCAACATCTCAATTGGTTATGTCATCGCGACCTCTGAACCAACAGATAGCCATGCCTCATTATCCAAACAAACAAAGACGACAAAAGAAAGAATTTTTATTAAATTCCAAAAGGATGGGATACATGGAGGAGCCTATAGGCGTACATGATAAGATCGGATCCGATCTCCAAGCGAAGCTAGCCTCGTCCTCCTGTCATCAGCAGCCTGGGCCAGCGCCTGTGATCTTAGCTCAGCCTCATCGAAGTCCACCGCCTGAGCCAGACGAGCCTCGACCTCCGCCAAAGTCGCCCTCTGTGACGACTTCTGCGCCGCCAGTTCCTCACTTCGAGCGCTGAGCTGCTTAAGCCGCGCAGACTCTTCATGACGCATCTGTGTAGCCTTGGATAAGAGGAGATTCGCCTTCCGGATCATCTCTTCAGCCCTCTTAACCTTATCTTCAGCATCAAGAAGAGCACTGTTGGAAGCGTCAATTGCACTCCCAACCTCTGCTTCCTCTGTTTCCAAGGACCTCAAGTCAGAGGAGATAGCCTCAGCAGCCTCTTGAGCGGCGAGCTGAGCCTCGCGCCTCTGGGCGACAAGACGTGTGAACCGTTCATCAGCCAAAGACGCTGTGTCGGAACGATGGAAATGGCGCCATTCCTCCACGTCCTTCTCAAGGTCATCTACCAGGAGCTCTAAAGCAGCAGCTTGATGGTACCCCTCAAAGTCCCGGATACACTCAATGCCACGGGAGAGGACCATCTTCAGCTTCGAGAACGGCACAGGCGAGCCCTTCAAGACGAGACCGATAGTCTGCTCCAAGCTGTTATAGAAGCTGTCGACCAGATTACCGATGAAGTCATTCTCAGCTTCATCAACCCTTGAGACAACCTCGGAGCAATTTACCATCCCAGTCGACACCGCCGCAGAAGAAGAAGCGGGAACATCGACAGCAGCAGGGCAAGCCAAAGGCGACCTCGGCGGAGTCCTCAGCGACACCAGCACGCCAACCACCTCCTGAACAGCAGGCTCGACAATCAAAGTCGGGGAACTAGGGTCCACGATCACCCTCAGCCCCGCACTGGGCAAAATTGCCGGCACCTCACTCGGTGATGTGATTGGGAGTGAGGATACCTCCGGGACTGCCGCCCCTTCAGCCTCTCGCCTTTCAGCTGACGTGGGCTGATAAGAAGGCAAGTCGCCATACAACGCATCCAACATGGCAACATCCGCCGTGGACGAAGCACTCAACCCACCCTCTGACCTTCCAGGGGAAGTTTCCGGCTCCTTCAAAACCGACGCATCTTGAGGCCGAGCACCTGCAACAAAACCATGGTCAAAAAGCAGATGCAGTAAACAAGAGGAGATCAAAAGTCGTCATTTTACCAAAGGCCGATGTTACTTCGACAGCCTCATCAGTCTCTAGGGGTTCCATCGCGAAGTTCTTGCCAGAATCAGCGCGGATAGCCGGCCTGCTCGTCGATTCCTCCGCAGACCACCCCGTAGAGCTGGATACCATAGGACTTCCTTTAGAAGTCCCAGCGCCCGACGGGCCAATGTCGGCCGCATCACCTCCAGATTCCTTCGAGCGAGTAAAGGAACCAGCTGCAGCTCCATAAGCAAATAGAGGATCATACTGGTCCCCTTGCTCCCCATGCTCCTCAGCTCCTGCAACAAAAAAGCAAATGATGAGTTATTTAAAGTGTGCTGAAGGCATATTAGATGGGGGCCAATCTTACCAGTAGTCGGTTCAGCAACCGACGGCTCAGCCACTAATGGAGCAGCAGAAGGAGGCACAGCAGAGGGCTCACCCTCTACCACGAGGGTAGGAGTCTGGCGACGGGGCCTCTTCGCCGACGACTTCCTACAGGATCCACTCCCACGCTTCCTTTTGAAGTGGACATCAGAGTCCTCTTCCTCCACTTCCTCCACATGTTGTGAGGGAGCTGTCCCCACTACACCAGATCCGGCTTCACGAGCATCAGCTTCATGGGCATCAACCCTCATCCCCGCCTCGAAGCAAGGGCTCCCCGCATCAGAAGCCCCGCTGTCATCTACAGCGATGAACTCCTCTATGCCAGGAACACGGACCCGTTTGCCCTCCATCCTATCGGAAGCCTTCTGCCTCATCCGATGAGAAATTAACTTCACACCCGAACGGTTGGCATTAAACCTAGCAGGTGTGGAGTTCGAAGCCGCATACCATTGGCAGAAACACAGGGTCGTCCAAAGGCCGGGATCCCTCAGCGGCGTGCGTAGCCACGCTCCAGTGTCATCCGCGGTAAAAAACCGCCAAGCACGAGCCCCATCAATGAGGCTCCCCATGAAAGCCAGGTCCGGATTGGGGTTGCCCACATACAACTGGTCATACCCAAATTGGCGGGCAAACCGGCTCGGGACGTAGGGCTCCAGGTAGCAGGTATCCCCACTCCTGTACAGCAAATGCGAGGGCCGGATACAGACCAGCCACTCGAAAACACCCCGACTCATGGGAGACCGACCTGATTCCACATCACGGAATTCCTCGTTGTATCCTGCACCCCGCAGGCGAGGAAAACAACGGAACAGGCTATAAGCGTCATAACGACGCACTAACTTACGGGCCTCAGCCACAAAAGTTTTCTGCCACGAACGGCCTTCAAAGCGACGGAGAAGCGCCGTTTGAACACCCTGCGGAGGGTCTTCCCCAGCTCCAATCAAACTGGGACAGTGCAAGGCGAACCACGCCATCAAGTAGGTGTACGGTAAACCTACCCTAGGATTGGGTCCGTCACAAGGCAGGACGGCACCCTTCCCTCGCCTTGACGCCATTGGCCTGCAGAAAGCCTCCGTCAGTGCACGAAGGCCCCTCTGAATACAACACACCATGGCCGGGAGAAGACCCAGACGGTGGCCATGAACCAAGCGGACGGCAGGCAGCAGCACAGTCGGGTGGACGATGTCACCCGAAGAAGAAGGCACGACACATTTCTTTAACCAGATGGTTAAGAAGCCGGCTAGCAACGCCTTGCGAGACATAGGCCGACGGGCCTGATGGTGAAAGCTCCGAAGAACATCACCCTTCCCAAGAGGACCATCATCTTCTGCCACGACGATGTCCTTTTCAGCATGCACCTCCATCCTTGCCAAGATGTCTTCTTCAGCAACTCCGCAATGAGCTGCCTCAGGTGCACTAGTCATATCCAGGAACAAGTAGTTCCCCCAGCTCTTCAAGCTCTTCGAGCTTCCCTTGCCACCAGTATGGATGCTGGAGCAAATGTGCAAATGGCACATCAATTCCCGATATGTCTCGAGCAGAGCAGGCTCCTGCTTCTCCAGAATAGCCAACTCCGCTTCACAAGGAAAGTACTCTTCGTATGGAAGAGACCCGAAGGGCAAAGCAGAGATCTCCCGCATCTCATGCAGGGCCATGCCCAACTCACCAACTGGGGTGAAGAAAGTCCCCGAGGCCGGGCAATACAACTCGAGGATGGCGTAGAAGCACGCCACCTTCATCTCAATGCCGTAGCAGGTCGCCCTGACGGCCTCATGGAGGTTTAACCTCTCTAAGTCCCCCTCAAAGTGGGTGAGGATATAGTTGGTCAACTCCGCCCACCACGATCTAGGAGGGTGGACCCAACCAGGAGTCCTGAAATCGGTGGCGGGGTAGTTCCCGTCAACTTCGTAGAACTGAGTGCCAAAGGTCGGCGCCGCAGCTGGGTTCTCTCCTACTGGAAGGTCCCGCGATACCTTCCCAGGGTATAGCCCCATTATGCTACGAGGAGGACCAGCCCTCGAATAGCCGGACTGGAATGTCAACCTCCCGACACTCACGGACTCGGCGTTTAGGCTCACGCCCCACGCCATCTTCCGAGCCTGAGTTGCGCTCGCGAAGGAAGACAAAGCAAAATGCCGCTTAGTGGATGGGAGATAGAATCTCTCGCCGTCCAACTGGAAGATCCACTGGCCTTCACCGGCCTGCAGCTGGCGATCGGGATCAGGTGCAGCATCCCCGAACATGAAGTTAGGCTTTCTGTAAGCCTGACGGTCGATATCTTCAAGCGGAGCCGTAGTCAAGATGCTCCGCATGGCCTGCGGACGACCCTCCTGGATGAGCGTATCCCGTACAAGAGAGCTCGGCTCACTGAAAAATGAAGCCTGCCTATAGAACTGCAAGCTGATGCTTCCGCCTGCTCGACTGGCTACACCGAACAGACTGTTCTGGAGGCCGGAGGCGTAATGTACTGCAAAAACAGAAATGAGCTATGATTAGTTCACCAATTAAGTGGATGCGAAAGCATAAAAATTCACTAAGGCATAGCCTCGCCCAGCAAGCAGGGCCTGCAAGGCGATAGCTTTGAAAAAGCTTCACTTCATGGATAAGACTGCATCTTTGCAGAAAATATCCAAAGCGCCAGCTTCGCTTAAAGCAGGAAGTGACATAGCCCTAAGGGTTGACGTCATCAAAGGGGCATTATGGTCAAAAGTCATCATGACTGAGAGGACTTATTCAAGTCCTTCTCCTCAAACAGTACGGAGATGGCCCAAGTTATGGCTTCGTGCGAAAGCCCAAAGAAGAACTGTTCAGTTCTTACTTCCCTGGTGCAAGCAAAATAGGGAAGTTGAAGGGAAACGAGTTCCCTGATAAGGACAGATCATATTTGATCGTCCTAATGGCCGAGTATCGGCTCCAAAAGATGGAGACCACTCTCTAATCAAACAGGAAAATTCCTTACCGGTGATCGGTCGCTCGATGACCAGAGGAGGAACGCCCTCCGCCGCAGAAGTCGCCACTTCTTTTCCCGCTCGTCTCTTGGGTGCCATGGAAGGAATGCAAGAGTGCTCAAAGTACTCTGAAGCAAAGGAGGAAGAAGAAGAGGAAGAGATAGAAAGTTCTCTAAAATAAAGGGAGATCTTCCCATATTCAGCCCAATCGGGCTTTTATAGGCCAATCAGCGCCTGAAACGAGGCCTCGAAAAAAGGCCCATGCCGCCGTTTTGAATTAATTCGAAACAGCGCCCGAAGCGCCTTCCCGAGAAGCGCCGGTTCAACTCTACTAAGAGTTAACTTCGCACTAGTGCAAAAGTGCGGACTTCGCACAATCCTTCAAGGGCTTCGCTGAAAGGCCTACCTTAGCCCTCTAAAAAGCGTGCTGCTCGCGAGACATGCCAGTCTCGCGAAGATCATTCGAAGAAAGGACTATGTCCTTAGCTCCGCACACAGTTTAGCCCAGCAATGGCCAAACTCTCAGTGAAAGCAAGCAAAAATCAAATGATCAGACGATGAACTTTCATTGATTCAAAAGTAAGGGTACATTGATATTACATCAAAGTTGTGTTTCATACAAACACATTCAGTTGCCCAACAAGATCATTCGAGGCATACAAGCGGCTTTATCTGCTCCCAGGCCAGACCAACGGGACAGGAAGGGCCTTCCTCCTGCATAAGGCTGTAATCAGTGGTGCCACAAGGACACGGTCATTTTTCTCCACAAAATGGCAGGTCTTGCCAGGCCATTTTTGTTGAAGCCTGGCAATAAAGCTTATCGCCGCCAACACGTCAGATCACCTATAATGGGAACTAGTTTTGATGCCACGGATCTGACGAGTGTGAGGCCCGCTCCCCTGAAGTGGATCGTCCCCGACAAAGGCCACCAAAGTTGAAAGTCGGCAACAATGTCAGTGATCTCACTGATCACCTCCGACGAAGCGGCGGCCAGCCTCACCTCAGAACGAATCATCTCGGTAAGAGGCTGCCAACAGCCCCTGGGACGCGCATTCGCTGCCCCGAATTGTTCCTCCTGCTTAAAAGTAAAGCTTCAACCGGGGAAGCATAAGGCAATTTTATGGCTTCTTCCATCAAGTTACCAGACTGGCAAGCATAGCTCGCTGCAAGGCAAATTGGAGCAAGTTAGCAGTCAAGTACAGAAAGAGCTGCAAAAATACTAAGTCAGATTCTTCGGCGGCAAGGTAATCCAACTTCAGAGGATAAGCCTCGCCTGCACGGCAACCATGGGCTGGTTCAGCAAACGCCAAGTCCTAGCCTCGCCTATACGGCAAAGTCAGACTGATCTTGTGAAGAACAGTCTCAACCTCACCAATATGGCAAGACTGGCTCAACTATTGAAGAAGCCAAGTCCCAAGTCCTGCCTGCGCAGCGGACTTAACAAGCAACGATCTTTCACTGATCAAGCCAAGATGATAGCTTCACAGAAAGCTATGATGAGATCCTTCTCTGCAGCAGCCAATTGCAAGATGAAGAACAAGGGAAGCTAATCCCTGAAGCGAGCTGCCAAAGCTAAATCAAGGGAGATGAGTTCCCTAAAAGCAGTGAAGTCTTTGAATGATCAAGACTTACTGGTCCTTGGCCGGTTAGACAACCAGAGCGGGTTTTCCCACTAATTCAGAGATCTGAGTATCTCTCACAACCAAGAGAAGAGAAGAAAGGCAAGGCATTTCTCTTAAGAGGACCTCAAGTGTCCTATTTATAGGCCCCATGGCCTGAGTGCGATCACCTCAAGCGTGGAAGCACGAGCGCATTCAAGGCATTTACTGCGCCTTGATGGAAGGGACGATTTTCCCTTGGAACCGTGCAAAGGGAGAAAACGTCTCCCTCATAAAAGGCACTTATGGCGCCTTGAATAAAGGGAATATCCTCCCTTGGAAACGTGCAAATCGGAGAACATCTCTCTCGATTGGCGCGAAAGAAGGAATGATCCTCCTCGTAACCGCCCCACGGCAGTTGGCTTTGAAAAGGCAACAGGAGTTCCAAAGCGAACTTATTTCTTGGAAGCCCAGATACTGAGCTACCCCGACGCGAAGCTACTCGCGAACCAGTGCAATTCTTCGGCGAATTCATCCCAAAGCAGGATTGAAGGCGAAGCTGAACTCAACCATCATGGCGACGTTCATACTCCACATACCATCACAGTAGTTCAAAGTGTTTCAAAGTCTGAGCTATTGCAGACTCTCGAAAACTTTGAAGGGGGTCTTGTTGACACTTAAAAAAGACAAGATTCTCATTGGTCCGAACGATGTCTAAACTTGTTGACATTTACAAAAGACAAGGGACAGACAAGCTGAAGACCAGTTTTCACCCACCTCCAAGGGACAGGGAAGCGGTTTGGACTCCACTGATCCAGCAAGCAGAACAGTGAACCCGGATTGTTTCTAAACAGACCTCAGCAGGTCTAAAATGCTAGCATTTAGCATTACATTAGCCCAAGGAGATAGCCTCGTTTGAGAGGCTAGCATCATCCAGAGCATCGCCAGGAAGCTAACTGATAGCTTCGCCGAAAACCCTCTTTTCGGACTTCGCTTAGGAATTGCCTCTAGCTCCGCTATGAGCTTCAAAGCGGGCAGCTCCGCTATCAGCCTGCTATGGTCAACCTTTGACCAATCAAAATCCCCTGATGAGATCGGATTCAATCTAATCAAATCCAATCAGGATTCAAATATGGCAGGTGATTGCCGCAATCTCTTGACTCTCTTGAAACGAGTAAGAGGATCAGGGAGAATCTCCTAACAATATGGAAAGGATCAAAACAGATCAACCGACTTGCTATTTTATAGCTCCGCAAAAGCTATCCTAGCCTCACAGTAAGGCTACTTTCCAGATTCAAACAGATTCGGTTCAATCTGTTTCCATATCTTCAAAGGGGACGATTATACCCTTGCTCTCCCTATAAATAGCCCGTCAGGGGCACAAAGGAGAGAGATCGATCAATCGATCAATCGAGAGAAATCAACAGAGAAGGAGAGATCGATCAACGGAGAGGAATCAAGGAGAGACGCATACATACGGGAGGACTCCACAAGCAGAGGCTTCTTCACAAGGCACCGCGTGCTCTCAAATTCAGAGACTTTTTAGAGAATTGCTTTCTCTAATCAGGGTGTTGATACCCTAACATCGTCCTTCTTCTCAAGGAATCTCCGGAACCAGGCGAGAAGGAATTCCTTATTGAAGGCGATTTTGAGAAGCAGCAAGAGGGTTCTACCAATCCTCTATTCTCTGATTCCCCGAAGCAGGCGAGAAGGGAATCTCATCGCTCGCATCGTCAAAGGGACAAAGTGGTCGCGCGCTGACCAGACTCCTATCGGCACATTTTCCCAGAATCTCTGAGGAGATCTACTTGTAATCTTTTGAGAATACTTGTAATTTAGCTCCTCAAACTTTTATTGTAAGTTTTTCCCCTTTGCAAACATAATGGAAAACATCCACCTCTACGACGCAACCGAAACGCTGAGCGTCGACAGAGGAGACGTGCGCGTCAGCTACAAGTTGGAACCTCTAGTTGTCCGACTGAGGCTGGACGCGACGTACAATCTGGCGCCTTGCCCACGCCACGTCCAGCACGTGAAGTCCGCGTTTGGCGGCCCAAACGCGAGACTCCTCAAGCTAGGTCCTCTGAAGGCCAACTCATCAAACGCCAAGGTGAAGCCTCTGCGCCTCGTCAAGCGCGAGAGGCACGCGCCCATAGGCGTGGGGCCCAGCAGCCCATCCTCTCTCAAACGTCTCTGCCCCGACACACCAAGCAGCAACGCGAGAATCGCGTCTCATCTCAAAAGAGACGCCAGACGCACGTTATACAGCCACGACGCGAGAACCGCGTCCCTAAAGCCCGCGTCCATGCTGTACAGCATATGGATGCCTCCCGTCTTCGGCGTTGCGAGGTTCCCCCTCCCGTGGATCTGAGGGATTACTTGACGAAGAAAAAAAGTGCCAATCAGGTCACTTCATCATGTTGCTGCCAACGGCTCATCTCTATGCTCTCCGAGTGCCGTTGTGGTTCAGGTGTGCACCAGCAGTCTTTAGTTAGACAGCTGACCCTGATTCCCCCGTCAGCCAAAAGAAGACGCTCCCACAGAAGGAGAACCTTCTCTGACATTGAGTACCCGGAGCTCACTGCGAATATGACGAGCAGGAGTAAGGGAAAACAACCTGCAGTCAGCTCGGATGAGTCTGACTCTGAACCGGAAGGGGTGTATCAACACACTCGCACCCGGACTGGGGCCATTCTCCCGATTGATTATAATGCCTTAACCCATGGCATTAAAGTGAATGATTCTCACTCCGCCGTAGCGGAATCACGGGCTTCAAACTCTTCCGTTGAGAAGGAGGCCTCCGCCTACATGATAGGCACTCATGAGGAAACGGCTAGACGTTTAGAACAAATCCAGAAGGCACAAATGGATATGATTCTTTCTCAGCAGGAATCTATCGACTCCCTCAAGTAGATGCTTGCACAGTTGCTCGAAGACAGGAGGAAATCTCCTCCTAAAAAGACGAAGGGCAAAGGGAAAAAGGGAGAAAGCTCATCTTCCGAACCTTCTGAGGAGAGGCCGCGATCTACTTCTAGTTCGTCCAAATCCTCGTCGCAAGTAAAGGGCGACCAAGACCAGGGAAAGGCTCATGCTAAAAGAATGAGTCAATTGGAGCAACGCCTCGAGGCCCTTACCAACCGTAAAGGCCTCCAAGAAGCTGGAGTGGTCCGGCCCTATCTGCCGAATGGGACTTGGTTCCATACCCGTCCAAGTTCAAGGCTCCAACCCTTCAAGCATTCGATGGGAAAGGGTCACCCAACCAACACATCTACTACTTTAAATCCCAAACAGGGAATGTAGTAGACAACGATGCCATCTTGGCACGACTGTTCATTGGCACCCTGAAAGGGCTCGCCTTCGAATGGTTTATGAAACTCCCGGAGGGCTCCATCAAGAACTTGGGCGATTTGGAGAAGCTATTCCTAACGCGCTTCTTCGAAGACGACTCGGAAGTCACGATGCCCACCCTTTTGGCTACCAAACAGCGAAAGGGAGAGTCCGTCAAATCTTTCGTGAAAAGATTTCGGAATGTCGCACTCCGATGTCCGAGCGGCATGACCCAGGTCACCCTGGTGGAAACATGCCGCCACAATCTCCAAACCTCACTCCTTGCTCAAATAGGAGTTGCTGAAAGCCGCACCTGGAAGCAGTTGGTCCAACAAGGTGAACAGGCTGAGGAGACTGTCGCCCGCGTCAGGGCAGAAGAAGGGAAGCCACGGCCAGAGAGGTCAACCAGGCGTGTGCCAGACACATCCCTCCAGACAAAGCGGAAGGATAATTTGACAACGGAGACCAAATCTCCCGCCAAACCTCAACCGGTCAAGACGAGTGGCTCTTCGAGCCAGCCACGCGCCAACAAGCAGTATTCTTTCAAGGAGGAACATGTCGATTCGCTCTTTAAGCTACTCAACAAGAGCAATAGACTGAAGCTCCCTGAAGCCAAGCGCCCTGAAGAAGTCGGTAAAACCGACAATCCCAATTACTGCTTATACCACAGAATGTTGGGACACCCCACCAAAAGCTGCTACGTCTTCAAGGACATCCTTCAGGCCCTGATTGACGCGGAGGTATTAAAACTCCGACCAGAGCAGAAGAAGGTGATGGCTAACATGACGTCAGTTCTCCAGTTCGGAAGACAACCCCCAACGCCTTCGGGGTGGTCCCTGTTCCGAAAGGAGAGCTAAGAGTGGTCAACACGGATCCTCACCAGCAACAAGAGAAGGGCCTAGTACCCGTTCCTACGCCACGAGGGGAAATCATGTGGGTCCACCCTGACCTTGTTGACGCCCAGCAATGGACTACTGTAACTAATAAGAAGTCCAAGGGCAAGGCAAAGGCGTCATCCTGTAATGTGGTGTGTGCCTCTTCTCGAAAAACGGATACCGATATTCCTTCGCTAACCGACTCGGAAGAGGAGACAATAGTTCTGGCCGCAGAACCCGGTCGGCTAGTGGCAGAAACCCGCTCAGGACAGCCCTACTTGAAGCAGTATGGCGAAACGGCGGCAACCCCTCCACAACCAGCTGCAGAGCCAACCAAGCCCTCCACAAAACAACCAGTGGAGAAACAGAAGAAGATTCGATTTTCTCGAACCCTTCAAAAGGGCATCGCGGAAGGATCTACGGCGCCTTACCGCTTTGATATCCTGGCTCAATTAGCCAACATCCCGGCACGGATTACCTTGTATGAGCTTCTTAGGCTGTCAAAGTCAACCAGAGAAGCTCTACAAGAGGCTCTGGCAAACGCTGAGGTCTTCATGACCCAGGTGCCAAAGGAGGAAGATGTAGAGAATTGTCTCCACACCTCCCAGAATGCCCCCTGCATCACCTTCACGGCAGAGGATATGCAGGTTAAAGGGAAGCATGATCGACCCCTGTACTTCACAGGGTATATTGGATCATCTGAAGTGAACCGCATTCAGGTAGATCCAGGGTCCGCGTTGAGCATCATGCCTCGCCGGGTCATGCAACATCTGGGCATTCCTACTAATCGTTTGAGCCCTATCCAGACAACTATCTATGGGTTCAATGCCAACAGGACCCGTCCGATGGGGAAGATTAAGCTCAAATGCCAGATTGGAAGTTTAAAGTCGGAAGTGACATGCTACATCATTGATGCCGACACTTCCTACAAACTATTGCTGGGATGGCCGTGGATTCACCGCAACTCCATCGTTCCCTCTACTCTCCATCAAGTCATGAAATATATTGACGAGAATGGAAAGGTGCAGACGTTGATTGCCGAAAGGCATCCATTCAAAGGGGTCGAGAATTATTTCACAGACTCCTTACTGTACCAAGATCCCGGGGAGACGGATGAAGTCCCGCAACCGGAAGAACCAGACTCTGGTAATGAAGCCGACACCGAGCTGGAGGAAGATGAGTGTGTATGGGAGCTAGATCCACCTGTAACGGGCATTAATAAGCCCGATGTTAATAATACCTCCGCCGATGATGTAGGCGGTTGGTACCTTAATGAAGAATTGGATTTAGCTTATTTTTCTGTGTTTGCTTCTGATTCAGTACCGTCAGACACTAGCACCGACGTGGATGACGATCTCTGGTCGGCAATGGGTGCTTTGACATCGTTGCATGTACCAGTGAAATCGTCCTTTGAAACATGTCGAAATGACGGCGATGCGCAATAATCAATATTCATGGTTCCCGCGAGAAGGAAGGGCCAAAGACCAATTCTTTTTGGACGAATTGACTCCGAGCCAATGGACCATGAAGAATCAGAAAGCGAGCAAGAACCCCCTCAGTTCGGTCATTATGAGCCAAAGGCACTCAGAATGATGAAAAACATGGGATATGATCTAACCAGCAGGCTCGGGTTAAACTTCGGCAGAGGAAGGAGAACACTACTTCGATCCTTTGTGCCGAAAGGAAAGCACCCGATTATTATCATCGGACGCGCAGGGGGTTAGGCTATGTATCAACTCCGGCTCCATCAGCCTCTGATTCTCGAGAATCGTCAAGCCACGATTACTCTTCCGGCACGTCATCATGGGAGTCAGATGTCAGTGTCGGCAACATCTTCAAAGAACTTTCAGTGAACATGGTTTCAACAAGCCACCTGGAAGACGGAGATGAAGAAATGATCCAATCTGATACAGATCCTTGGATCAAACATTTAAATACTCTTTGGGATACCTGCTTTGAGCAGCGCGAGCCACCCACAGAAGACAAGATTGTTCAGATCAATCTGGGGGATGAAGCTAATCCTAAGTCCATCTTCATAAGTGACAGCCTGTCACCTTCGGAGAAAGAGGATCTAATATCTCTTGTTCAAGAGTATATAGACGTCTTCGCCTGGAATTACGAAGACATGCCCGGACTTGATCCTCAAGTGGCTATGCACCGCCTCAACATCAATTTGGACGTAAAGCCTGTTAAACAACAACAGCGATGATTCCGCCCAGAGATAATGGAGGCGATTCAATCAGAAGTCAGAAAGCTCATAGATTCTGGCTTCATCAGGGAAGAACAACATCCCGACTGGGTAGCCAACATCGTTCCCGTTGCCAAGAAAAACGGAAAGATCTGGATCTGCATCGACTTCCGTGATCTAAACGAGGCTTGTCCCAAAGACGAATTCCCACTGCTAATCACAGATGTTATGATTGACAATACTTGTGGATTCGAACGAATGTCCTTCATGGATGGATTCTCAGGATACAATCAAATTAAAATGTATCCTGACGACGAAAAGCACACCTCCTTCAGGACACCATTGGGGGTCTACTGCTATACCGTTATGCCCTTCGGACTGAAGAATGCGGGGGCAACATATCAAAGGGCCATGAACGCTATTTTCCAGCAGCAAATGCGCAAAACGGTGGAATGTTATGTTGATGATATTGCGATGAAAAGTCGCGCTAAGGGTGATCACATAGCTGACCTGAAGGTGGTTTTTGACATCATGCGAGCTCATCAGTTGAAGTTGAACCCAACCAAATCCTTCCTGGGGGTGGCTAGTGGCAAATTCCTAGGATTTGTTGTAACCTCCACGGGAATTCATCTGGACCCGAAAAAGGTTCGCGCTATCCAGGAGATGCAACCTCCGAGAAATCTCAAGGAACTCAGGGGATTGCAAGGACGATTGGCGTACATCCGTAGGTTCATCTCAAACCTCTCCGGAAGATGCCAACCCTTCACTAAGCTAATGAAGAAGGGTGTCTCGTTCATTTGGGACGACGCTTGTCAACAAGCATTTGAGAAAATCAAGCAATACCTCACCCAACCACCAGTCCTTGCAGCTCCGATATCCGGAAAACCTTTCCTGGTATACGTCCGGGCAATGGATCATTCTTTGGGAGCTCTACTAGCTCAGCATGATGACCATGGATGTGAGCAAGCGATCTACTATCTGAGTAGAACAATGATCGGAGCCGAACATCGGTACAACCCGATCGAGAAGGAATGTTTGGCACTGGTGTTCGCCATTCAGAAAATGCGACACTACCTGGCGGGCCAAACCATAAATGTCATATCAAAAGTCAACCCCTTGAGGTTACTCATGACAAAACCTTCATCGCTAAATGGCCGACTGGCAAAATGGGCCATATTGTTATCTCAATATGAAATGCACTTTTTACCCCAGTAGGCCATTAAAGGACAAGCGGTGGCGGATTTCCTGGCTGAGCATCCAGATCTGAGGGCAACCAAACTTTACGACGATCTCTCAGATGAGGTCGCTGAAGCCTGCCTAACTCAGACATCGTTCGAAAGTCAAGTGTGGCAACTCTTCTTTGACGGTGCATCCAGAACAAGCCCAAAAGGACACATCGTAGCGGGGGTAGGAGTAGTACTCGTCTCGCCACAGAACTATGTGATTCCTCGAGCTGTCTCGCTAACTGAGCCTTGCTCCAACAATGTAGCAGAATACAACACTCTTTTGATTGGGATGCAGCTCGCCGATGAGATTGGCGTTAAAAATCTCGAGGCATACGGTGATTCCAAACTCATTGTTAGCCAAGTTCGCGGGGAGTACGAAGTCAGACATGAGGACCTAGTACCCTACTACAACGCAACTATCCACATGGCCGAGAGGTTCACAAACTTCTACATCGATCATGTACCGCGCAGGCAAAATGCGCATGCAGATGCACTGGCGTCCCTCGCGGCCTCCTTAGCTCTTCCAGCTGGAGCAATGGAGAAGGTATTCGTCTACAGCCACGACCTGTATTGCCCGAGAACTGCCCTCAAGACTATCAGGAGTCAAAGGGAGAGTATCAAGGCAAAGAAGCGCTGGAATTGTCAACCGGGCCAGAGCTTAAAGACTGGCGATTCCCCTATATCGACTATGTCTTGTATGGCATCCTGCCTGAGGACGCCAAGGAAGCGGCTGCCATTCGAAGGAAAGCCCCTAAATTTTACTACAATGCGATTACACGAACATTGTATCGTCGATCGCATGACGGGGTCTTGCTCCGGTGCCTCTCACCAAAGGAGGCCCAAGAGGTATTGAAAGAAGCCCACGATGGTATGTGTGGAGCCCATCAACTTGGCCCAAAACTGGCACATCGACTCCAAAGATTGGGTTACTACTGGCCCAAGATGATTGTCGATGCCATCACTTATGCCAAAAGATGTCACGCCTGCCAAGTGCACGGCGATTTCATCCATCAAGCACCAGGGTACCTCCACTCCACGACCTCTACCTGGCCATTTGAAATGTGGGGATGGATGTGGTTGGTCCTATCAGCCCACCATCATCAAAGGGACATCGGTTTGTTTTGGCAATAACCGATTATTTCTCTAAATGGGCCGAAGCTATTCCTCTGAAGGAGGTAAAATCGTCTGACGTGATCAAGTTCGTGAAACATCACGTTATTTACCGTTTCGGTGTACCTCGGCGAATTGTCCATGACAATGGACCCCAGTTCATCAGCCAGGCGTTCCAGAGATTCTGCGCTAAGTTCAGAATCCAGAGTGTGTCCTCGACGGCATACTATCCTGCCGCTAACGGCCTCGCAGAAGTTTTCAATAAGACTATTGGCAAGCTTCTCAAGAAGTTCGTCTCGAAAAGTCAACGAGACTGGGACGATAAGCTAGGTGAATGCTTATAGGCCTATCGCACAACTGTGCGAACCCCAACTAAAGCCACGCCATTTTCTTTGGTATATGGATGTGAAGCCGTACTTCCACTGGAAATCCAAACTCCATCTCTACGCATCGCCTTGATAGCGGAGATGACAACCGAGGAGAAGCATCGACAGCGACTCCAGGAATTGGAGGCCTTAGACGATAAACGTTTGCAGGCCCAACAACAAATCGAGCTTTACCAAGCTCGAATTACCAAAGCCTTCAACAAGAAAGTTAAGGTGCGGACTTTCAGGAAAGGCGATCTTGTCTTAGCCGTCAGAAGACCCATGGTGATGACGCACAAGACAAAAACAAAATTCCAACCTAAATGGGAGGACCGTTTGTGGTAGAGTCAGTCTACTCGAATGGATAATATCGCCTCATAACCTCGAATGGCGATACACTCATGATGCCTATCAATGGCAGGTTCTTGAAGAAATACTATCCTTAAATGGTATTCTTCCGCTGATCAAGTTAAAAGTACACCTCTGATCAAACATCTGACGCCTCCGACGGCTAAGGATAGAGAAAAAATGTTGGCTTCTAAGCTCAACATAAGTCTTCGACAACTCATCATGCTGAAGGGAATAGCATGGCTAGCCCAACTCAAACGGTAGTTGGTAAAGGCACCTCAAATCCGTTAATAGCTGAGGGTTTGCTAAAAATCCTAAGTGGACTTGGCTCCACTCTTTCCTCCAAAATCCCTTACCAATTCTCACCCACAGAATGGTAGGTCTACCAAATACAATCATTATCAAGTTAACACTATACCTCTGGCACTCCAAATTCCACCTGTCAGTTCTCATCAATAGAATGACAGGTCCTCAAACCGTTTTTTGGCACGAGCCAATTCTTGTCAAGTTAATATCACACCTCTGACAAAATTACTGTTTAAGTTAACATTATACTTCTAAACAGTACACCAAGCTTCTGTCAAGTTAATATTACACCTCTGATAGTCACTTTCCTTCAGACTTCCGTATTGAAGCTGAAACGAATGATGCTAAGTTAACACTACACCTCTAGCATCTAAGTCATTGCTAAGTTCAACAATACACCTATGGCCATGACTTTTCCTCGACTTCCTTATCCAAGCCGAGATGACCAATGCTAAGTTCCACATTACACCTCTAGCATTACCCTCACTGTTAAGTTAAACATCACACCTATGTCAGTGACACTCTCAGTTTTCCCAAAACAAAACTGAAATACTTTTGAGTCAAGTTAATATTACACCTCTGACTCACATCCTTGTCAAGTTAACATCACACTTCTGACAGGACTACATTCAACCCGTTAAGTTAATATCACACCTCTAACGGTAAAAACCTTCTTAGATTCCCCATGAGTCTAGATTCACTTGCTATTCTCTTCAATAGAATAACAAGTCTACCTAAAACATTGTTAGGTTAACACTACACCATTGACAGTGTTTCCATCAACTCCCCGGCTGAACTTAATCAAGTTGATCCCAAACCCTTGATAAAAGTTCACCTTCCCTGGGGGTACGTGTTCCACCTGTCACTTTTCTTATAAAGTGGCTGGTCCACCAAACATTATTTCATCTCTGTCAAGTTAATATTACACCTCTGACAGTATTGTGAAAGTTCCTGAAATAGGATCTTTCCCTACAAAATTTGACTTATTAAGATTATCATCATAATTTTGACAAAGTCAAAGATCTTCTGCTTCTATGCGTCTAACTGAAGACAAAAGGTTCAAGACAATAGAAAGAGGCAGAAAGAAAAATGTCACTTTTATTTATATCCAGGCATATGAAAGTGATACAAAACGCTCTCTTATACAATAAGATTGAGTGTTACAATTAAGGAGTACAAAGAAGTCCCTCTCTCTCTCAGAGGCCGTACTCACTCCTTGAAGCCGCATCTGATTCCAAGTGCACGATGTTTGGAAAAGCGCCAAACTGTGGCGACAATTGGAGCCGATTGCACTATGGTGCATGACGTAAAAATCGAAAGAGCCCTAGCTGACTAAGCTAAAAGCAATGGTGTTCTTGAGGTCCGGTGGCAGCAAAAAGCCATGCAACCCTTCGTTCATGAGCATCTCTTTCGCCAGAAGGCCATCCAACAAACATGGAGTGTCCTTGATGTCACTTCTGGGGTGAGAGAGGAAGGGGATGCTATCTGCCACTATATCCACCGTAACCCCCTCGCCGCCATACCCACTGTGACCGTGACCAGCCCGCAAGCATGACTGGTGCATCGCGTCCAATGAGATCTTGACGAGGGTTAAGTCCCCGTCAGGGATCGTGATTTCTTCCCTTGTGGACGACGGAGACTATGATTTCTTCCCTTGTGGACGAATATCGAACAAGTTCGCTGGCCGATATATTCTCCCACGGGCCCAGCGAACGTGAAAAAGGATGATCAAGCCTACCTGCAAGAAGCAAACAAGGGAATTAGACAATTCAGAGCTTAGTATACTTCGACAGAAGAAAACTAAGTCACAAACGCGGTTATTGCTGAAGACTGCAGACGCGGGAATGACCCGCACGCTGAGCCAAATTCCTGCAACAACAGAAACAGACGCGAGCAAGACTGTGATACACACAGAATTCAAACGCGACCTAATTCCACATCTGCGTCTAAGATACAAGGCGCGTAGAAAATCAAACGCCACAAAAATTGCCATCTCTCTATTGGAGGAACAGGAGTTGCAAAAGTTCAGGCCTGAAACCTTCGACCCGAGTTGGCATTCCAAGTCAGTGGCCTTAAAACGCGAGCTTCATGAGCAAAGCTAGCGCCAAGTGCCAACGACTTCAATACTTGCGTTCAAAAAAGTTTAAGTCGATGGCGCAAATTTCAGAAGAGGAATGCACCAACCATGACTTCGCAAGAAAGTCCAGATGATATCTCTCTAAGAGATATACTAAAATTCAAACTTGGTTGGATCTAAAATATCATGACAAGTCAGGACAGCATACCCGCAGAGGCCTCTATCAAGAGTTGAACTCTCTGCATTAGAACGTGGACATGAAAGATGATCAAAGAGACGCTTTCTCCTGAAGAGACCAAACAGAAGCATGAAAGCTCTGGGTCATCTTCATCCACAGAGTCACCTTCATCCATGGAGACAGACCCCTGTTAGAAACTCTGAAGAAGGCGGAATTTCTCAGAGCAAGTCAAAAGAAAACAATCTAAGTTTGGGTTGTTAAAGAGGGAGAGGGTGAGCCCTATTTATAGGCAGCCCCTGATAACTGTCATTAATGGATTCATTAATCAAAACCGTCGGCCTTAATGACCGCACGACCGTCAAAGTCCAATAGGAGTCTGACGCGTGGAACGTTGCTTCGGGAAGCGTCGCAGACGCTGGTCTCAAACCGCCAGCGCCGGTTTTGCATTAAAAGGCATTAACGCCTGAGTCCAATGTGGAACCAACGCGTGGACAAACCGCTTCGGGAAATAACGGATGATGCGGGTTTCCAATCGTCAACGGAGACTTGACGTTCAAAGATTTCACAAAATCTTTATGATAGGCTGTTTATAACGCCTGGGAAATCGTGCCAAAACGCGGGTGTGAGAGCTGCGTCCAAAGACCCGCGTCCCCTCTTTTCTCAAAAATCGGCGTCCTCCTTCATTCCAAGTTAGAAGATCTTTCGCGTCTCTTGGATGATTCAAAGTCGATCCGCGTCTCTCAACAAAAGGGACTCATTTTGGGGGCCCCAGTGGGAAAGCACATAAAGCTGCGTCTTAAGGCTTATGACTTCAGCAGAAAAAGCCCATCACCTTTACAAGCATCTTGGAGCTGCGTCTACAGCGCCACGTCCCTGACTGCGTTAATGTTAAGGGGTGTAAGACCTCATTATCCTGAACTCTGCGTCTGGATAGAGTTAAGGATTGCGGCCAATGAACCTCACTCAAAGCCGCGTCCTCCGTGTCTGCTGGAACCGCGTCTTCATTAGCAGGACAGATTCACGTTAATTAAACCCGCGTTTCTCTCTGTGAATTGACGCCGCGTCTCATCAAAGGACTTAGTTCTGCCTAAGTTCCTATGAACTGATGACCGCGTCTCTCTCTATGATTTGATGCCGCGTCTCATCAGAAAAACTTAGTTCTATCTAGGTTCCTATGAATCAATGTCGCGTCTCATCAAGAAGACTTGAGTTAACGCCGCGTTTCATTAAAAGAAGTTGAATTCATCTACAGCAAGGCAATAAAGATGGAACAAGAACTCCAAAGACTTTTATTACATCAAAAAAAATGATAAAAGTTAATACAAACACTCTTAGTAAAACAGAGTGTCCTTTTCTTTACAAAAAAAAAGAGAAGGCTACAAGTCCTGATTCGCCAAGGAACGGATTTGCTCTCTAAGGCGATGTATTTTATGTTGACGCGCCTTCTCAGCCTCCATGAGAGCTTGGGCCCGCAGATCCGCCTCAGATAAAAAATCCCTGCGCTTGTACTCGGAGGGATTCCAACTCGGATGAACGAACAGAGAGGTTTGCTTCAACTTGCGCCTTGGCAGCCTCTAACTCCGCTAGCCTCTTTTCAGAGGTAGCAAGCTTCTGTTCGTTAAAAGCAATCATGGCCTCAGCCCTGGCTATAGCAGCCCGAGAGTCAAGGATAGCCTGCTTTGCAGCCTGTATGATCATGACAGATTCCTTGGACTCGACCGCTAGCCTTTGATGATCAGCCTGGAAACCTTCAAGAAGACGGGTGTTATCGGTTATCTTCTCCTCCACCTCCCTTCGTTCCTGCTCTTGAGCAGTAAGGAGCCTATTCAGAGTTTCCTGGGCTTCGTGGAATGAGCCGGCATCCTCCAGGGATCGAAGCTCTCTCAGGTCTTGTCCCAGCTGCTCCACCACCAGCAGACACGCCTGGGCTAGCGAAGGGCCTCCGGCCAACTTGATGTTCTCGGCCAAGTTTCCGAGAAACATCTGGGCGAATTCAAAGGAGCTACCCCCAGACAGGATGAAATCGATGCATGATCGCATCGAGTCAAAGAATTGCTGCACCGTTTTGCGTGTCAGGAACTCCATAGTATCATCGCCCGAGGTGCTCCCCGACCCCCTTTCTATCACGGGGTGAGGGATGTAAGCCGACTCTTCTCGCGCAAGAGTCAGGCTGACCACCGGTACGGCAGGAGCAAGAGTAGCCACTAGCGCTTCTGGGGATGCTACCTCTGCAGGAACCTCCACAGCTGATGACAGAGTAGTGAGCTCGACCTCCTCAGAAACCTCAGCCGAGGCTTAAGCTGTGTGGCCTTCCGGAGGGGCACTGACCGTCAGACTCTCCACCTGAGCCCCCCCAGTTCTCTCTGCAAATTATCTCAACATTAGCTACAATGGTGAAAAGAGAAACATCCAAGACATCAAAACTTCCTTACCAAGTTGGAGGTCCAGAGATGTCAAATTCTTGGGCGAATCCTGCAGAGTAGAAGTCTCCTTGGCTTTAGTGGTTGCCTCCTCGTTCTGCAGAGTGGGAGTCTCCCCGATTTCAGTAGTTGCCTTCTCTGGAGGCATCTCGGCGGCTGGAGTCTCAACTCCTTCCGGCTGGGTCAACTCTTGCACCATCTCCTCGATATACGAGGAGGTTACAGCCTCAATATCCTCGGCCAACCCTGCAGCATAAAAGGAAAATGTTAAAACCTCCTCTTCAAAATGAAAAGAGAAATCAAGTCAGAAGGTGAAAAGAGTACCTTCAGCAGGAATGACTGCCGTCAGTGGTGATGCCGTCAACGGCTCGCACCCATGTATTTCCTCCTCCGAGATGTGTGAGAATTTACTCGGATCAGGAGGAGCGGGTTCGTCACCATAGTCGACGGCATCCTCAAAATCGCTTCCCTCTGCGGATAAGAAAGGCGGCAGTTCAACGCGAGAGGCCTCGGTAGCCGGAGCCTTGCCACCAATTACCCCAGTGGTAGGGCTGGGGTCAACTGTCCGAGGACTGGAGATGAACACACTTGGAGACCCAGGTTGCTGTGCCTCATCTCTCCTTTCATGAGCAGGGGAAGACCCGGGCTGAGTTGAGACTCCTGCAATCTCAACATCACTGATGATGTCGACCTCCGGTTGCTGTGCCTCATCTCTCCTTTCGTGAGCTGGGGAAAACCCTGGCTGAGCTGAGAGCCCCGGAATCTCAACATTACCTCCGCTCATGATGTCGACTTCGAACTGCTCGGCCTCGTCAGCGGCGGTCGGTTCGTCAGCAGGCTCTCCTTCCTCTGAACTCCTGCAGCCCCTGCTGCGCAACCTATGGGCACGGACTAAGGGGACAGCCTCTTCATCTGCCTCTTCTTCCCTCGGTTCCTCAACACCAGCAGGGGTGTCTTCGGATGGAGAAACTTCGGCCGTCAAGTCTCTCCGGACCTTCTTTGGGGCAGGGTCAGCAGTGGAAGTAGAGCCTCGAGCACGCTTACTCACCGCTTGTCGAGCCTTTGCTGCTCGTGGCTCCTCCCTCGACCCTCTCCCGACTTCCCTCAGAGCCTTCAGATACTGCTCGACGCCTCGCGAGCGTTTACCGGACCCCGACCTTACTTCGAAATTTGCATTGATACTCTCAATGCATGAATACTCCGGAACAAAGTATGGTGTCTGGTTGACCTGGAAGTACCAGGTACAGAAGCTGAAGCTTGTGCGGCCCTTTGGCTCCTTGATAGGTAGACGGAAAGTTACTTCCGTCCCTCCGGCCACGCTATAGTACCAAGCCCGAGCACCTTCGAACAAGTTCCCACTGAAGGCGAGTCGAGCATTTGGGTTGCCGACGTAGAGTTGATCATAGCCGAACTGTCGGGCGAAGCGATTCGGCATATATGGCTCGATCGTGCATGAAGTCCCTTGCCGGAAAAGCACATACCTAGGCCGGATGTTAACCAACCACCAGAAAATCCCCGTTGACAGCCTAGTGAAATCATCTTGGCCTGCGGAGTCAGTAAATAGTTCCCCAAAAGACGCACTAGGAATCTCGAGGAAGCAGCGGTTAAGCTGGTAGTTCGAAGCAGACAGAATGCACTTTCGAACGTAATACATGTAAGTATTACGCCAGTCAGAACCCTCCAACCGCTGTACAAAAAGGGACAAAACCCTCACTCCAAGGCACCGGCGTCATCAGAGAGGGGCAGTGCATCACGTACCAAGCCATTAAGTACGTGTAGGACAGCTCGACCCGAGGGTTGGGGCGCTTCACCGTCGGCTTCCCCTCTGAGTCAACAATCGGCTTGCCATGGGAGTCGACAGCCTTCCCTGCCTCGCAGAAAGTCTGGGTTAACGCCCGCAACCCGCTTTGAATGCCAGCAGCCATGGCCGGGAGAAGGGCTATGGGACTGCCGTAGGCCAGGAGCACCGCCGGGTACACTACATCGGCAACAATGACTTCATGTGGCAGCGTGGGCACCACACAGCGCTTCAACCACAGCATTAAGAAGCCCGCCAATAGTGCTCGATCGGAGATAGGAATCCGGGCTTGATGATGAAAGCTTTCGAAAACCATGTCAGGTTCGAAAACATCCTCGTTCGAAACCGTGGTGTAGAAGCCTTCAGAAGCCTTAACCCTGTCGTCAATCTCCTTGTCGGATCTGGGAGCCAGTCGGGTTACCGGATGGTCTTTCTTATTGATACTGTTAAACAAGTAGCTGGCCCAAGACAGCTGCTTGACTCCTCCCGACCTCCAAGAGGTTACCTGACCGCAAATGTGGAAGTGACATAACACCTCCCAATAAGTCTCGTACACTTGAGGAGACCCTTTCTTCATAAGGTTGAGCTCCTCAGTGGTTGGGATATATTCCTCATAGGGAGAGTCCCCTGTTGCCAGCCCCGAGACCTCATGCAACTCGTGCAGGGCAAGGCCCATCTCTCCGACCGGAGTGAAGAATGTCCCCGTCAAAGGATTGTAACGCTCCAGGATCCCGAAGAGGTTCTGAGAACTCGGTGGGATACCATACTATACGGCCCTGACTGCTTGGTACAAATCCGTTTGCTCCAACAAGTCCCTAAGGTCGGCAAGGACGAAGCTCACCATCCTGCCCCACCAATACTTCTCGGTGGAATGAACCCACCCGGGCGAACGGAACTCAACCGGAAAATCACCCTCCACTTTCATGAATGCGTTGAGGAAAGTGGTGCCAAGTTTTGGTGTTTCTCCAACTGGGGGCTCAGTCCTGAGCGACCCGGGAACAGGCCGAGAACCGCCCTATCATGACTATCATGACGGTATACCTTTTTGGAGCCTAAGTCACCGAGAGTAATCTCAGGGACATATCGGGAAAGGTCCCATTTCATCTTCCGAGGGACGGACATGTGCTGGAGATAAGACAGCGGGTACATCCTCTCCATGTCCGGAAGAAAAAATCTTCTATCTCCTATCTGGCGGAGCCATTTATAATCTCCGTCATACATGGAATAGCCGCCATCGCCGATATGGTCTCCAAAGAAGAAGGCAGACTTCTCCAGCGGAACGCGAGCATCCGTTGTGAATGCTGCGTCAGTCATAAGCTCCCGAAAAGTTGTCATGTCAACATTGGAGAGCCTTTTCTTGCGCTCCTGCGACCTGTCAGCAGTCACAGGTACAGTCCTTTGCAGCACAAAGGTTAAATCACGGTCAGCACCACCTACGTGCCCAAAGTGGCGCTTCTTGGAGAGTGGGGCAGAAGAGTGTGGCACTGCAAAAGAAAAGGTCACTTGATCAGACATCTTATCAAAAAAAATGTTAAGTGTCTATAGTCCAGACGCAGAAAAGATACTGGACGCAGAAATTATCAAAATTCGCGTCTAAACTTGAGAATCCGCGTCCAGACGCAGAAGAGACATTGGAGGCAGGAATTATCAAAATCCGCGTCCAGATGTGAGGCCCGCAGGATCAAGCCCGCGTTTTGAAAACCAAGACTCATGAAAAATCTCTAAGTACTTGGGCTCAGGTGCCAAATTCATAAAAAATCAGCACCTGATGTCATAGAACGCAAGGATCAAGTCCGCGTCCGAACCCTTCACAATTAGAAATATTCTAAGTGAAGAATCCGAAATGCAGGGCTCACTGGCACCGGGTCATCAAACCCGCGCCTTGATTATCAACTCAAAGACCGCGTCTGAGACCGCGTCTGCGAATCAAACACGGTTTATATTCCGTGTTGACGGTTCTCCTCCAAAAAAAAAGATTTTTTTAGGGGTTCCATGAACTTCCATTAATGGTGAAGGTTAAGCCTAAACGGCATTATACCTGGGAAAAGGACTTCCTGCGCGGAGGAACCGCCCCTCTGGGCCTCGGCGACGGCCGCCTTTGAGGATGATGCGGTTGGCTTGACCTTGGGTGCCATTGGTGATCAAGAGTCCGATGAAGGAGAAATGAAAAGTGATGAACAAAGATCCTCTTTCTAAAACCCTAACAGATGCGCTCGGAGAAGAAGAGGATATCTCTCTGACTGTTGCCATTTATAGGCACAAAGATTTGCAAAGATACGAGGCGCGTGGCTCGATTGGTTCGGCATCGAGTCATCGCTTGACGCGTGGACAGCTCATTTAATATACCGAGAAGTCCGCGCCCCAAAAAGAGATGTCCCGTCGGTTCCCCAGAACAAGTGGCTGTGCACTCATGATATGGCACAGATTCGCACCCAACAGGCCCACCTCTTCGATGGACGTGCCCCGTCAGCACAGCCATAGTCACGTCCAGAAAGTCGCGTCCTTACTCAAAAGGATGCGTCTCTCCGAAGTTCGTGTCCTTCCAATCCGGCCTAACATCGCGTCTGCCCAATGGAATATCAGTCGCGTTTTCATTTCTAAAAGACGCACCCCATGAAAGTCGCGTCTTTAAAACAGTACTATCTCTGTTCTTTAAAAAGAACTGGCGTTCAGTCCTTACTTCTGCAAATCAGTTCAACAGTACACTGGCACAAGCAGACGATCGTCCACTCCTGGCTTAAAGCGCGTCCATGACAGACTAAAAGCAATAGGGGAGGTTTAGACTGTGTATCTAGACACTCAACACGATCAACTCTGGTAGCCTCAAAGAGTTCAACAGTACACTCACGAAGACCAATTCCAGATAAGATCAAACCCGGAGCATTAACAGTCCAGTCATAAAGGTGAATTCAGCTAGAGTCCAAAGTATTTCGAAATCCGTCCCAGTTAACTGCGGAATATCGAAAACTTTGGAGGGGGTTCTGTAGGCTGTCTAAAAATCACTAAAAGACAAGCCATTAAAAAGCAGAGTTTCAAGTTCTAGACGCGTGGGCTCAACACCCGCGTCTCAGCACCAAGGCGCGAGGGTCCAAAACACGCGTCTCAAACGCAAGACGCGTGGGCTCAACACCCGCGTCTCAGCACCAAGGCGCGAGGGTCCAAAACACGCGTCTCAAACTCATGGCGCGTGGGCTCAACACCCGCGTCTCAGCACCAAGGCGCGAGGGTCCAAAACACGCGTCTCAAACTCAAGGCGCGTGGGCTCAACACCCGCGTCTCAGCACCAAGGCGCGAGGGTCCAAAGCCTGCGTCTCAAACTCAAGACGTGGGGGCTCAAAACCCGCGTCTCAACATCAAGGCGCGTGGGCTCGACACCCGCGTCTCAACCTCAGGGCGCGAGGGTCCAAGGCCCGCGTCTCGGTTATAAACGCCCTGGTTATGGGGCCAGTCACCGCCCACATAGTGGAAAGTTAGCCCCTCATTGTGGAGCACTTTTAGGGGGCACGTTCACCCCTGGAGCCGCTATAAATAGCTCCGCCGCTATGAGGAGAGGAGAACAACAAGAGACCAGAGATAGACAACAGACTACACCCAGGCAGACAGAGAGAGAGAAGCAAGAGAGAGCTCAACTCTTCAGCAAGCTTGCTGCGTACAAGTTGCTCTTTGCCTACCTTCTCTTTGAGAGTTTTGCTAGACAGGGCTGTGCTACTCCTTCTACCAGCCGAAGAGAAGATCCCCGAAGGTCTAGACGGTCATCCGGTCAACGGAGAACAAGATTCACTCTACATCGCCACACGAAGAACCCAGCACTAAACAAAGGGAGGATTCAAGACTCAATATCCTCCTTCCCTTGTAACCGGAATACGAGTCCGTTGTAATTTTTCAATTTGATTCAAGGAAATCTTACTTCGACCCCGTACCTTCTCCGTGCGCATACAAACATATCCTTGTATTTGCGTTTGATCCATTGTCTCTCTAACTCTCTCTCTCTTAATTTGTGTTGTGCATTGCATCGTATCATTCATATCTATTTGCTTGTGTTGTGCCTTGCATCTTTCATATTGTTATATATCCCTTATATGCTTGGCTTGTGTTTGTGTGCCTCACTTGTACTTAACCACGAAAGCTTCATATAGCACCTCAACTCTTATCTAGGGGAATCAAGAGGAGTTAGTCCAGAGCCCTTCACGGGGAATTAGGCTACACTCGTTGGTTGTATTAAGTGTGTTGCAAATTAGTTTTAGCTTCCGCATTTAGTTTCTAGATTAGCCATATCACCTATTCACCCTCTAGGTGATTTCATCTGTAGTGGTCAGATTTTGATTCTCATCAAGATCGCGACACGTGCCTCGCTGTGTCAGAAGCGTCCCAAATGACCAACAAATTCGATGTGCCAATACGCCTAGTATGTGCTCAAGGAGAAAGCCTCGGGTCCTACCCCGAGCCCACATTCATCCCGAGTTACTTGCACGGATCCTTGACTATCAGGTCCTTTTCTGCAACCACATCGATCATGAATCATCCCTCCGAATGCTGAACTCGGGCGAAGCTATTCCACCGGTCAGAGGTCCCAGCCTCTGAAATGAAGCTCCTCCGCGAAGACTGTCGCTTCTACGCTAGTTACAACTTAAAGGTAAGATCCCCACGATTCACAGATTTAGTTATGCTAGCAGATCATTCCCACCTTCCAAACATTACAACACCCATTTTTTAATGCGGGCTGTGATAAATAGTGGCAGATATTTCTGTGTAATGATCCCAATATTCAAGCAGGGTGATTTGGGCGGTTACGAGAAAATTATAACGTGCAAATCAAGCAATTATGAAGATCCAAAATTTTCATGCCCTCAATTACAACTCTAACAGGTGTATGTACACCTTGATCTCGCTTGAAAAAAAAGGTTCATTTTTTCCTACTTTATGCATGGATAAAAAGTATTCAAAACACTTGATTTTTGGTTTATAAATACTTGAAATTATATAGATCAACGGAGTGAATCTTGTTCGAATATCGGACGTTGGTATTTGAGTTGAAAGGATTCGGCCTCAAATCCTTTTTTAAGGACACAAGTCTGTCTATATAAAATTAAGATAAAGAAAAAGATTATAGTGAAACTTGTAGAATAGAAGGGGAAAAGGTTTCTATATATTCTACTCAAGTCCTCCTTATTTTGACACACACACCAAAAATCTTCAGCACATAACCCTTTCAAATTTTTAAATCATTTCAGATATCCTAAAAATGACTAAAAAAACTCCCAGTCCTACTCATTTTCATTGCTCTTGTTTTTTACATTCTCCTAATTTTGACTATAGTTAGCAAAAAAAAAAAAAAAAAAAAAATCCATTTAAAGCTTTGCTTTAAAACGTTTATAACTTCGCTTAAAAAATTAAAAAAAAATTTTGAGAGATGTGAATTTTTTGGTAAGTTCTTTTTAATCATTGTGAACATATTTTGTCGTTTTACACATTTTTTTGAAAAATCAACTTTCGTAAATTGTCGATATTACTTTCTTTTGATAAATCTTTTTTATAAATATTTGTTTAACAAACTTTTGTGCCTATCAAACAATCTTGAAATTTAAATATATAATTAACAATTATTATTTAAATATTAAATATTAGGTAAATAGAATATCCCGGCAGCAGTCAAGAAATTTTCCAAGCCCTGTGAAGAAATTGAGTCTCAGTTAAGAAAATTTGAGACTAAATGAATTTGGTCCGAGGTCATAAACCCAGACCAAAAAAGAAAAAGTTCAGGAAAAAAAAAGAACTTGGTACAGAGTTGTCAATCCGGAACCAAAATTGTAACCCACCAGCGCTCGGAGCTCGCCACTCAGCGGGCTGAAACAACGCAACACTTACGTAGCGCTAATGTGGCCTGTCAGAAGTCGATTTTTGAAAATAAATTTGAGAGAGATCTATTTTTAAAATTAATTTTTTTTGAAAAAATTAATCAAGCATTTCCCTTGTGACAAATGGGGGTTAAATAATTTCAAGGGCAACTTTTTGAATAAATCTTTTTTCAAATTTAATTTGGAAGATAAATCTTTCTCAAGTTTATTTTCAAAAGTCGACCTATGGCAAGCCAGCTTGGTGTCATATAGGCACTGAGACATTTCACCTCACTAGCGTGACGGGCTCTAGTCGTGGGCAACTGAAAATTTTTTATTCGGGGTTGGCAACTTGGACCAAGTATTCATTTTTTTTTTTAGCTTTCAAGCACGGTTCGAGTCGACAAACCCGAATCTAGAGTGAAGCTTAATTTTGAGCTTTATGCTTGATATGTAGTTGTCAATCTAGGACAAAGATTGGTGCCTAATTGCTCATTCAAGTGATGGTCGGGAGAGCGTGGCAGAGTTAATATTTGTTTAAATAATTATCATCTTGACTTGGATTAGCAGGAGACAATGTTTTATCTCTAAAGTGATTTGATTTGCGTAGATTCTCAAGCATTCTTCGCTTTGTGTACTATGACGTAAAAAATAACCTTGATTTCTGCTGCTTTGATGCTTTTATTGGGGTTTGTTTGAAGACATTAGACCATAAAATGTAAAAGAAACTATATCTTCTGTTATTTTATTTTGCTTGTAAGATTATCATGTACTGATTTCTACGGATTGCTTTAATTTGCATGACTTGAATATGTATTTTGGGTCCGGGCTGTCAGTCTTGAACAAAGATTCAAAGCTCAAATTTGGGTTTCACTCTTGATCTGAGATTGACAATCTCAGGTCTAGAAAAATTTAATTTTTTTTTTTTACTCGCTAAGACTTGTGCTTGACTCGTTTCTTGAAAATGTACTTCATCATTGTCCTGAAGTTGATAACCCCGTATCAATTTTAGAAGCTAAAAAAAGAGGAACTTTTGCGGGGTTGCCAACTCAGACTAAAAAATGGCAGCCGTCCGCGATTGGAGAAACTATTAGGCACCTACGTGGTGCCGAGCGGTTTGTGAGAGGTCAATTTTTGAAAATAACTTTGAAGAGGTCAAATTTTGAAATTAAATTTGGAATGTGTTTTTTTAAAAAAAAGGATAATTATTTAAAAAGTCCTCTTTTCAAATTTAATTTCAAGAAAAGACCTTTTCAAAATTTAATCAAAATCGATTTCTAACATGTCATGTCGGCGTTCACTGATTTTAACTCGACTGTGTGGCGCTGCGCCGCTGCTGGATGGTGATTTTTTGATATGAATTTGAGAAACTCGGACGCAAAATTATAACAATTTTAGGTTCGATTTCAATTTTACGTCCGCGCCTATAGCATACTCCGGATGTGAATAATTTTTTATTTAATTATTTAAATTAATATTAAGATTGGCTAATAACAGTGTTTATGTTGGAATATGAAGAATATAAATGTGAATCTTCGAGTTGAATTATGACGAGATCCGTTGATCGAATCAATTGGATGATGGTTGGAGTGTGTTCTCCTTCCATTGGGGATGAACGTGGTATATTCACATGTTCAATTCCGACTTCGAATGAATGAGATATTCAAGTCTAAAGATTGCCTAATTCAAAGCCAAAATGGGACTAAAGGTAGCTAAATAAAAGCATTTAGTCCCACATTGGCCGTGCGATGGAAGTTCGTGGTGTTTAAATAGAGAAAATTGAGAACAAAGGGCGTGCCCTTTGGGTACTTGGAGTTTTCGCGCGCCGGGCCGGGCTCAGGCTCGGGCTGAGTTCGGGTTTGGGTTCCCGGCCTGATTCTTTTTTGAATCAGGTCTCACGGGTATGGGTTACCGCTCTGCTACCCGAACCAGACCCGTCCCGCTATCCGGATCCAAACTGCTCCTGTTGGACAGCCAACAGTCGCAACTGCTGGACAGCCAACAGGTGCGACTGTTGGGTCGAACCGTTGCAACGGTTCAGACCGAACCATTGCAAACCTTTCGTTGGGTTCAGAACCGTTGGCCCCTCCTGGGTTCAGAACCGTTGGCCCCTCCTGGAGCGCTATAAATAGCGCTCCAGTTTCTCATTCTAAACACACCAACAACAATAACACAATCAGAAAATTTGAACGACGTGCTACATGTTCCAGATATCCGCAAGAATTTGATCTCTGGATCAATCTTAGTAAGAAACGATTTAGAATGGTATTTGAATCCGATAAATTTATACTTACTAAGGGAGGGATGTATGTGGGAAAGAGTTATCTTGTTGGTGGACTTTTTAAAGCCAATGTTGCAGTGGTAGATAAAAAGTCTGTGTATTTGTACCCGAAGCTTATAAATAAAGGAAAATCTTCTGTTTATTTGCTTGAGTCTCCTATTTTGTGGCATGCTAGATTAGGGCATGTAAATTACAAGTCTTTAAAGAACTTGTCTAATCTGAGATATATTCCTAAACTCAACTTGGAAGAAATTCGCAAGTGTGAGATTTGTGTTGAGGCCAAAGTTGGCGAAAAATTCATTTTACTCATTGATCGAAATACAGAACCTTAGGGTTAATTCGTAGCGATCTGTGTGACTTGAAGTTTATGCCAACTAGAGGCGGTAAAAAATATTTTATACTTTATTGATGACTGTACAAGATACTGTTATGTGTATCTTTTAAATAGTAAGGATGAGGCAATAAATATGTTTATAACATATAAAGCCGAAGTTAAGAATCAACTCAACAAGAAAATCAAGATTCTAAAATCTGATAGAGGCGAAGAATATGAATCAAATGATTTTAGTGAGTTATGTGCTAATTTTGATATAATCCATCAAACAACAGCACCATATACTCCTCAGTAAAATGGAATTGCTGAACGGAAGAACAGAACTTTGAAGGAGATGGTAAATTCCATGCTCGTAAGTTCTGGAGCTCCACAGAACTTGTGGGGGGAAGCTCTATTAACTGCAAATTATATTCTAAACAGAGTGCCCCACAAGAAACTTGGTCTTATACTATTTGAGTTATGGCATGGAAGGACACCTTCCTACCATTACCTCAAAATGTGGGGGTGCCTTGCAAAGGTGCTGGCACCATTACCTAAAAAGACTAAGTTGGGAGCAAAAACTATGGATTGCATATTCATAAGCTATGCCTTGAATAGTAGTGCCTACAGATTTCTGATTCATAAATCAGAAATACCAGATATTCATGTAACATGATTATCGAATCAAGAGATGTTGTGTTCTTTGAAGATATCTTTTCATACAAACGGGAAGCAGATAAGACTTCTAGGAAAAAAACACACGAGATGGCGTTCAGGGACGAAAGCCCCGAGGAACCGATTGTTAATGCGGAAACTGAACCAAGAAGAAATTAGAGATCTAGAATCTCAAAATCTTTTGGTCCAGATTTCATAGCATATGCTATTGAAAGCGAGCCTCAAACATTTAAAGAGGCTATGTCTACCCCAGAAGCACAAAATGTTATATACAACGGTAAGTCTAGACATATTCGTCGTAGATATAATACCGTGAAGCAGTTGCTCTCAAATGGAATTATCTCTATTGACTTTTTATCGTCAAAGGATAATTTAGCGGATCCGCTTACTAAAGGTTTAAGTGGAGAGCGTATAAACTGCGCATCGAGGGGAATGGGTCTAAAAGCCTAACCTTATCGAGTCAGCTTAATGGAAACCTCACTTAGCTACTGGAGATCCCACGGACTAAGTTCAAGAGGAAAAGCTAGTTATGATTGACTCAACAAGTAAGCACTTAGGAGCTTGACTCCAATCCATTCCTAAGGTGCACATAAGTGCTTTTCTACAAATGGATTAAGGATAAGCTTAACGCTTTTAATGATGCCTATATCTTGTTACTGAACAAGTGGAGTAGAGTAGACTACTCTTAATAGGACGATCACCTATGTGAGTATAGAGTTGGGTCGGCTCTTTGGGAATTTCTATGGAGGCTGTTATTCCCTGAAGATACTCTCTGAAACCAAGAATGTCCAGGGCCAAAACGGACACAACCGAGAACCAAAGTTAATTTGGAAAGTCACTGTGTGAAGCTTGTTGACTTGGCTTACACTAACGGCTAACAGTTCAAGACCTAGTTCACTGATTAGCCAGTAAGTCCGATAAAGATTTCGCTATGGAAGGTTCAAGACTTAGTTCACCTATCCTGATGCAGTTTCTTTTCTAAAGTACCTTTCACAATAGAGTCAGTCTCTTTGTGTGTCATTTTCTTGAATCTCCATTCATTGTGGGGGATTGTTGGAATATGAAGAATATAAATGTGAATCTTCAAGTTGAATTATGGCGAGATCCATTGATCGAATCAATTGGATGATGGTTGGAGTGTGTTCTCCTTCCATTGGGGATGAACGTGGTATATTCACATGTTCAATTCCGACTTCGAATGAATGAGATATTCAAGTCTAAAGATTGCCTAATTCAAAGCCAAAATGGGACTAAAGGTAACTAAAAGCATTTAGTCCCACATTGACCGTGCGATGGAAGTTCGTGGTGTTTAAATAGAGAAAATTGAGAACAAAGGGCGTGCTCTTTGGGTACTTGGAGTTTTCGCGCGCGATTGGGAGGGAACTTTGCCCGCACATGCGCGCGCCGCCGTTGGCGGCGGCGGCGGCCGGCGATGCCGGGCCGGGCTCGGGTCCGGGTCTGAGTCTGAGTTCGGGTTCGGGTTCGGGTTCCCTACCCGGCCTGGTTCTTTTTTGAATCAGGTCTCACGGGTATGGGTTGCGAGCATACCCGCTCCGCTACCCGAACCAGACCCGCCCCGCTATACGGATCCAAACTGCTCCAGTTGGACAACCAACAGTCGCAACTGTTGGACAACCAACATGTGCGACTGTTGGGTCGAACCGTTGCAACGGTTCAGACCGAACCGTTGCAACCTTTCGTTAGGTTCAGACCCGTTGGCCCCTCCTGGAGCGCTATAAATAGCGCTCCAGTTTCTCATTCTAAACACACCAACAACAACAACACAATCAGAAAATTCTCTCTCTCTGAGTTCTGAACTGAAAGTGATTTACTGCGTTCTGAACTGGGAAGTGGAGTTCTGAAGCAACTTCCAGCGAGAAGTGGGAAAGTCAGTTTCCGAAGCAACTTTCAAAGAAGATTCTACAAAAATTCGTTCTGAAAGAGGGCTCAAAAAATTCAACAGATTCTTTTATAGAATTGTTGTCTGAATCTGGGGCTTCTGAAAAGAATATTCTTCAACCTTCCTTCGTCCTCTACAGTGGGTGCTCCTCCAAAGTAAAGGCAAATATTCATCCGAAATTTGTCCTTATACCGTTACTTCAACGATCCTGTGAAGGTACTGGTTGACTACGGTTCGACCGTACGGTGATTTGGTAGTGCTATCCAAATACCGTGAAGGAGTGTTGTATCTTGGGAGACCAGATTCCAGTCACTCGTTAGCACAGGTGCGGGGGGCGTAATTGTCTTAAGGAGATTCGCTCTAAGCGTACCTCACTCCAAGTACTGTATAAGTGAATTAATTTCTTTATACAGGGGATATACTGATATTCAGTATATCGCGACTGATTTAGATTCAGTCTAATAGGTGTTTAACCAAGGAAGAAAATTGAAAGGTGGTTCTTAAATTAAGGAACGTTCTCTTGAACGGAAAACCTCCCACCTGATATTTGCCGACCTGGCCAATTAGATTGTTGATATTTCAGTGATCTTGAATAGTTATCAGATTGATTTCTGTTAAGCAGAATCCAACAATTTATAGTCTCACCGTCAGGATAATTGCCTTCCAAGTACTGGGTTTGCCTCTCCACAAATGCCATTTTATTTTATCATTTTTTTTAATTCAGAAAAGCCCATCTATTTTTTGAAAAACTAATAGATAAAAACGAGAAAAAAAAAAATCCCAAACCAACACGCCATGTAAAAGTCGAACTTACTACTTTCTCAGGAAACAAAGACTCCATCCACTGCGCTACAGACACTTTGATGTTAACATGCTTGATATTATAAATTTAAAATTAGAATAAAAATTAGATTCATGTTCGTCCAACTTAACCTAAAATTATAATAATTTTATATCTGAATTCGCTAGAATTTAAAATTATTATAAATTTAAATTTGGATTCTTAAATCCGAACGAAGAAATAACCACTCCGCGTCGGTCCAATGTCATACAAGCAAGACGAAATCGCTTAGGGACATCCATGACTTGTCAAAAATCAATTTTAATAATTAAATTGTGAAAAGAGCTACCTTGAAATTAAACTCAAAACAAGAGTTTTTCAAAAAAAAATACCTTAATTTTGTTTTATCAGAATCAAGCGAAGCATCTTTCTTGGTGACGCCTTCACAAAAGTTGTTCGCGCGCGAGAAAGATCGGGAGAGAGAAGTCTTTCTTCTTCTTCCCGCTCCTTCTCTTTCCTCCCAGCCTCCTTCTTCTTCCTACGGCCTCCGCTTCTTTTTCTCTCCTGTGGCCTCCTCTCCCTTGAGTCATCGCCTCTTTTTCATCTCTGATCGCAATTGCCATCTCTCTCGTTGTCGTCGCTCGATTTCCCACCACAATATTGATATGTTAGTTAAAGTCAATTGAAAGAAAGTTTTCTTCCGTCCGTCTGCCTTCAGCTGAGAGACAGAACCTCTTCTTCCTCCCTTCTCCTCCTCCCTCTTCCTTCTGCCCCCTGCATCCTCCTCCCCTCAACAACAACCCCCCTCCTCTTCGTCCTCCTCCCTCTTCCTCGCCCTCACGTCCGTTTCCGACATACTAGTTAATTTTAATTTTTTTGTTGTGAAGGAAGATTAGAGAAGAAGCAGCAGCAGCATGGCGACGGCGATGGCATCGCGAGGCCGAGAGAAGTGGAGGTTGTTGAGGCTCCTATTTCTGGATTTTCTCTCTCTCTCTTCCTATTTTGGGAAAAATTTGTTGCTGTTGTTTTCTTCGGTCAGAAAATTTCAATTCAATTGGAGACAATGGAGGAAGAAAAGGAAAGCAAAAGAGAACAACATAAGAAAAGAATGAATGAATGAATGAATGAGGTAAGAGGAGCCTTGGCCTCTCTCTTTCTGTCTTTTTAGGGTTAGGGTTCCTTTTCTTCTTCCCTCCCTCATTCATGAATTTCATTATTCATTCATTATCTGCGGCGAAGAATTTAGATTTCAAAATTTTTTTATTACTATTTTTTTGTTATTTGCTTGGAGGCCGATGATTCCATTGTGGAGAAGAAGATAGATTTATGTGTTGATCCATTTTTTGGGAATTTCTTGATTAAAAAAAAAAATTGGTTATGATACCATACAAACACATACAATTTGCAATCCAAGATGAGCAATCTGCTGTATTAAGTATAGAAAGAGGGAGGGAGAGAGAGAAGAAGAAGGGGAAGGAAAGGAGGAGGAGAGAAGAGAGAGGAAATGTCAGCGTTCCTTCCATCTCAAGATTCCCCTTCTTCTTCAGATTCAACTTCTAATTCTAGTTCTAGTTCAATTCCTCCTCCGTCGTCTGCGCCTTCATCTTCAAATGCAACTTCTTCAAATGGAGGATCATCTCCACCTCCACCTCCACCTCCATCATCATCATCATCATCATCAGCATCATCTCCATCTAAAAGTGCCAATCCTTATCCACCTCCTCCACCACTTTCATCACAATCGCCGCCTCCCGAAGAAATTAGCCCGCCTCCTCCATCTACATCATCTTCTCCCCCTCCTGCTCCCAATTCAACTCCACCCACCAGCCCCGCTTCGCCTCCTCCAACTCCTCCACCTCCACCTCCACCTCCCAATTCGTCATCTCCTCCTCCTCCTCAGAGCCCCCCACCCAGATCTCCTCCTTCTCTCCCACCTCTTCCGCCATCACCATCACCAACACCTCTATTTTCTCCTCCTCCTCCTCCCACTCAATCATCAAACCCTCCCTTTTTTCTGCCTCCACCTCCACCTCCACCACATGTTTTTGGGCCACCCTTTAGGCAACTTTCACCACCACCATCACGCCATCAGAAGACTCCACCTCCTCCTTTGCCTTCCCATTCGCCACCTCCAACAGCACCACAGAATTCGTCCTTATCCACTAGTCCTACCCAGCAAACAAGTGCCTCCTCATCTGCTGCATCTTCAAGCGGCTCATCAGTCAACAATGCTGACATTGGAGCTATCGCTGCAGGATCTGTGGCAGGAGTAATAATCGCTGTGGTTGCTATCTTTCTTTTCATCTTAAGGAAGAGAAAGAAAAAATCTAGTGACTTGGCAACCAAGTACAATCCTTCACCCAAGAGCATACCTCTAAACCAAGGTAACTAATTGTTATTATGTACTGCAGATGTAGAGATTGTGATCATTGCTTTTTTTTTTTCATGGCCCATCATAAATAGCCATTACCATAGACAAGATAACATAATCACACAGAATTTCTGTTTCAGATATGTATTACTCTCCTAAACCACCAGTTTCTTCTGCTCTCGCTAACGCATATCCAAGTTTTAGAGGTCATGGGTATCATGCAGCGCTGCCAGAACCAGGTGGATCCAAGTTATGGTTCACTTATGCGGAGCTAAAGGATATCACAAATGGATTTTCTTCGGAAAATCTGCTCGGCGAGGGTGGATTCGGGTGTGTGTATAAGGGTTGCCTTCCAGATGGGAGAATTGTGGCGGTGAAACAACTTAAGGTTGGTAGTGGTCAGGGGAAAAGGAATTTAGGGCCGAAGTTGAGATCATCAGCCGTGTTCACCATCGTCATTTGGTTTCTCTTGTTGGATACTGCTTAGATGAACACCAGCGGTTGCTTGTGTACGAATATCTTCCAAATAAAACTTTGGAGTATCATTTACATGGTAATGTTATTTTTCGAGTCGGGGTTTGGCTTCATTTTAATTGATTAGGTTTTATCAAGCTTTAAAGATTTTAATATGGGCTCAGTTCCTTTTGATCAGAGAAGGGTTTGCCCGTTATGGACTGGTCAAAAAGAGTGAAAATTGCTATTGGTTCTGCTCGCGGATTGGCATATTTACATGAAGATTGTAAGCATCATTCTGTTTTGTCATAGTGATGAAGGTATAACTTATTATAACTTGGTTATCATTCTTTTCTATGTTCTTAAATTTCTAGGTCATCCTCGGATCATCCATAGGGACATCAAATCAGCGAACATTCTGTTGGACAACAGTTTTGAGGCGCAGGTATGCTTGTCATTTGTACCTTCAGTTTGTTTTAAGCTTCATCGCTATTAATGATCTTCCAGTTGTTGATACTTTATGGTTATATCTCAGCTTCATTTCTTTTGATCTTTACAACTACAGGTTTCTGATTTTGGGCTTGCGAAACTGTCAAATGATGCTCATTCTCATGTTTCAACTCGTGTAATGGGGACATTTGGGTAAATCTCATATTCTTCCCAAGGGTGAAAAACAAATTATAGCGCCACTGAGTAACTTAAGTTACTTATATCGTTAAATTTCCAATTTTTATCCTGGTATTTATGTTGAGGTTGTCGATGTCTACAAGAAAATCATGTGACCTTAAATAATTATTGTCACACTACTGTGTATTCAATCAGATCATACTGCATCTACTATTTACAGTAAAATATTGGATAATACAACCATCTTGTTCATTAATGAGATGTTAATTAAACCAGAAACCTTTGGATTGAAATTTCATGGTATATAAGTTCAATGTTAAGCAAATTCTATATCGTGGAGCAAGCACAACCAAACAACAAAAATAGGCATGGATCAAAATACTTCAATGATCCTCGTAAATGCGTTCATTCACTTCTCAGAGTCCAAGATGAGTACTTATCCTCATGATCTGAGGTCTGATCCTAGGAGGGCCCCCCAATTTTACAGCCGAGTCTCATTCTATCTGCTAGGAATGGCGACTTCAGCTTCTTCTGTGTGGCTGAAGATGGATGTGGTGGCTGTTCAAATAATGATATTAACTTTTATTTGAAACATTAAGTTATTGATGCCTTTTCATCTTAGTCTTGACGATCCTGTTATTTCTTTCCATCTATATTCCCCAACAAGCTACCATAGCAATAATGTCCCAAGGGGCGCTAAGGATGGGAGTATTCTGCTTCTCCCTCCACTTGGTCCAGTCATTCAATGCTCCCAGGATGATCTTTTATCTCAAAGACCGACTGAAAAGTGCGTAGAGCGTACTAACATGTGATTTCTTCTCACATAATGCACCTATCTGGAGTTTGGACTTCCTCTCAAGAATATATCTGTTTCTGGCAACATAGTTTGCTCTCAACCAGTCAAAAACTGTGGCTTTTAGTAGTCCATTTACTTCAAAGATGAGTGGCCATTGCTGTCAACCTGACACCGTAGGGGACTCTATAGCGAACTTATGGAGAAAAGGCCATTACCAACTCCAATTGCTAAACAGGGGTCCCCTCCTTATTTAGCTTTCAAGCTTCTAAAGGGTTGGTGAATTCAGATTTCTTAAAAGTGAACACAGATCTATCAGTTTAAAGACTGACAGAATCGTTTTATCCATCTATTGCCACACCCACCATTGCATGCCTACTAGGTTGTTCTTGTTCCAGGCCTGACGAATAGCCCAACATAGTTATCATAAAGCGCCTGTGATCCCACGAAAGTCAAGATGCATAAACTAATTTGAGATCTGCTCTCTGAAGAAAAGGTTGGCCATGCAAGAATGGTTTTAGTCAACTGTATCCCACTCTAGAAACCTGATGTCATTGTTTTATTTATCCTTTTTTTGCCCCCCTTTTGACCATATCTCCAGGATAACTAGTAGTAATCATTTTCTTCCAAGTATTCTTTCTCCTTGTGGAAGAGTTTCCACCACCGTTTGTCAAGCTGCACCTGATTCAGTTTCTTTAGGTCATTACACTGTTTTCCCTCTAACTCTCATGTATACATACTTCTCTCCTCTTGACCAAGAAATATCATCGTTCCTGTGCACTTTCCACCAACAGTTCTATGACATGTTGCCTACCTATTTCTAGACTGATTCAGGAATTTCAGAGAGCGCCATGGAATTTGTTTGAATGGTGGAAAGCAATGAGTCCAGAGCGTGATGAAATGGCCCTTCAATCCCTAGTGCCGAGAAGGCAGAAGAGCAGTAGCAATTGCCCCTGCTTTCCATGATAACTCGATACACAGAAGTCATTTGTTTGGCTCCCTTTTATCTCCTAATTAAAGGACCTATAATGAAAAGAGATAATTGAGGGGGCTAGCTGTAATCTCACATCTATCTGCATTAAGGAGAGTATCTGAAATGGCAACGAAAAATGGAAGTGTTATAATCAATTGCAATTAAATTGACAACCATTATTCTTTTCACACTTCTTATATTGTTACTTTAGTTCATGATAAATCAGAATTGTCATTCTGTTGCTATCTCATTAGAGGAGAGGGCAAACTGGAAGTATAACTTTTAAGTGCGATTGACGATATATGTTGTCCTTAATTAATTATAGAAGCTTACTTTTAGGCGGGTTCTCTGAGTTCTTTTTAATGATCGAAAAAGGTAAAAATTTTAGCAGCTGATTCTTTGAGTATTCATGTTTTATTAACTTTGTTGTTGTGGTTGTTCTTATTATTATCATTTGGGTTGGCTTTCAACATGCCGCTCGTCTACGTGTTCTTTCAGTTTATGTTTTATTTATTTGTAAGGAAAATCTAACAGAACTTTAATTGCATAAGAGATTTTAGATATGAAATTTTCTTACTTTGATAATCTTCTTGCAATCAAGAATGCAAATTCTAGAAACTACAATTTTATTATTAATTATTTTATTAGAAGAAGTATCATGTTATATAGTTGGTAAAATGCTCCACTTTATAGCTAAAGATGGTTTGTAACGGTTTAACCGTGTACCCAATGAGGATGAGAGGATTTATGGACTTCTGTGGTAGTTAATTTAATCCAGACCACATTGAAAAATTTTAAATAGCCATTCTAACTTCGTGTTCCAGAGTATTGCTCGTAGCAACATGTTAGTCGCTGCAGCTATGCTCTCTTAATGGGCCTAAGAAGGACATAAAAGCAGGGTGATAGACTCTTGATTGTTATGAGGTGATGGCTGTGGGTGTCATGTCACCCACGACCTCTCAATCAGTCAATAAATCCCAAATTCACTGTTTGTGGCCTCTGTTGTCTCCTCTATAAAACCGTTGTATTGATATCTGCATTGCTTCCTTCCTAGATCCCTTTGGTCTTTGTTTAATCTTGCTTTAGGTTTCTCGTCAGAATTCAAAGTGGAGGAAGAAGCGATGATTAGTGTTCTAAATAACCGAAAGTGTAGCATAAGAGGCAAGTCTGCTAAGCGCTAAAGCAAAAAGCGGCCACTAAAGAGGAATGGGTATTTTTAAAAAATAAACAAGTATACATAGCTAATATATACATTAGATGTGCCTTTAAAAAACTAAAAAAAATTCAGATCGGTGAAAGAGATAAAGCTATATAAAACGTTATCTATATTCTCAGCTCCTTCATGGGCAAATCCGGGAGGTCGTTCAACACTGCACACCAATCATAACCTCCTTGATTCATTACAAATTTCTTGCCAAGACCCATTGAAACCACTGTTGCACAGTGTTTGCTAGTTTGCCTAGTTGTTTTCCAGATCATGCCTTAGCATGTGAATTTAAAGCTACTCATCCTTATTTACATTGGACATTTCCAAATCTGTCCACAAGCACAGTTCCTGACATCTGGCATTCTAATGGAACACACTAGTTGTTGTCCAACTTATGAAAGAATTGGATGGTTTTGACTTCTAGATAGTAGTTTAATCATCGAGTCTTTCTGCCTGCATAACGGAGATTGACTTTCTACTTTTGTGCATCATGACCGCTTAAGAAAGGAACAACTGGTATGTATTTGCTGAAAGAATAGACATGGCATTTCAGGATTTTCAAAATCAGCTAGGGTTGCAATGTTAGGGAAGCAGTTTGACATTTCAGGGAGTCTCTCATGATTTAAAGACATTCTTTTGAAGATTTAATCACTATAATACTTATTACTCGCCTGAACATAATAAAGTTAACTTTAACCTTTTGAGATTGTAAGTAATACAAGAGACTAGATTAGATATCTTGCTTTCTTCATTTCTTTTACACTTGCTGTGCTTCCTAGGTCTACTACAATTCCAATAGTTGGATAACAAGATATTAGAAATTTATGTTTTTAGACTTGTGGAGATCAAGGATTTGGAGTGATATTAAGGATGGGTTTAGATTGCAAATAAATTTATTATAAAGGAAATATGTGATTGTTGTCCTGAAATCTGATTCTACAATATATGAAACAACAGTACAAATTTGAAAAGGTGTGCAATAATTCTGATGTTCCCTGGAAAGAGGGTTTTAAAGATGATGGCAGTGTAAAGGGTGATGGAACAGATTTAATATTTTTTGAGATTAAGGAGAACTTTTTGTTTGTTTTAGGGAAAATCTAAAGACACAAGTAGTGGAATATCAGGTGACTCGGAAGTTATGATTATTGATTTAAGCATTGATCTTGGTTGATGGATAGGAGAGTGTGTTATTTTTGGGTTTATGAAGATATAGCACAAATTTGTTTCAAGGATGAGACAAGATGCGAAAACTCTTCACCTTGACATATGCAGAAAGGAAGATGGAATGCTAAAATAAAATGTTAGGGAAAACATAAGGAAGAACATGGGTTCAATCTACCTTTTCCATTATTTCGTAAATAAAGCAATCTCAGCTACATATATCAGTACAATTTTCTTTTTCTCCCCCACTTTCTGAAAACAGGACCCCCTGGCTACTTACCTGCTGTTGTGTTGCTTCAACTCTTTTAAGTCCTCTCATACAATTCGTCATTAGCTACTTCCAGCATGAGAAATCTCCAATTCTTTTTACCCCTTTAGCATCTAGTGTAATATGCGTACATGATTATAATTCCATAGTTCGTTTCTCTACTGAGTATATTATATTCAGTAGGATAACATTTAAAATTGATATTGGTTTTGACTAGTGGCAGAACAATCATGTGTATCATAATCTGGCTTAAGCCGCTGATAATTATAATAGATTTGTAATCTTCGTGGAATACTGAAAGCCAACAGAGGCTTTCTAGAAGCATTAGTGATAAATCCATGGTTGATTGCACGATTTTGGCAACTGCTTATCAAGAGACATTATTGATTTAATGATGATGAAACTGTCACTCTAATGGTTCATTTCTATGGTGGACTGATTTCACACAGTACCAAGTCTATAAAAATATTATACCGGCACAAGGTTTCCAACTTCAGGACTAAATAACATGAATTATCATATTATGTTTCATGAATCAATTCTGAGTGCTCGACTCAGTCAAACGAGCATGACAGATATGGATGGTCTGCAGCATTATGCTGTGTAGACGACACAGGCCACATGCAAACTCTCACAAAGAATAAAGGGCATGTCTGCTAACTTCATAATAAACTCTAGTCCTGCACATTTTAGTGGATTGCTATACAAACTAACAAGTGGTTACTGTTTGGGTGTTCAAAATGATCTTCTGTTTGAAAGCCACCAAATATGAAATTCACAATATTAGTTTCCCGTATGATCATCATTATGCATCATTTGACACTACACAGTATTTATTGTTAGACTACTGATTCCCAGTTTGATGATAGTTGTTGGAATGAACAAAGGTTCTTGTCATCGATCTAATGCATGCACAATGCCCTTTGAACCAAAATTTTTGCTTTCAGGTACATGGCACCTGAATATGCATCAAGTGGGAAACTGACTGATAGATCTGATGTATTTTCTTTTGGAGTTGTGCTTCTAGAACTTATTACAGGACGCAAACCTGTTGATCCATCTCAACCATTGGGGGATGAGAGTTTAGTTGAATGGGTATGTAAAAATCTCTCCTTCTATATTACTAGATCACAATTAACGTAGATACTGACACCATTAAATCTGGTTCTCAGTTAAGTTTACTTTCTACTTGTATTGTCTCTGTTGTTGCCCCCATCAAATTTTGTGTATAATCAGAAAAGAACAAAAATTTATTTGCGTTTCATGCTGCAATCTAGAATCCAGTAATTTAAACTCATCACTGGACTAGCCAGTCACTGATGGATAGGATAGCAAATTAGTTTTTTTGGGAGAATCTAGAGGTAGCCTCTATAGAGGACAAAGGAGAACCGCTTGAGTGGTTCTGTCGTGACCAATGAAGGCTCGAGTAAACAGTGAAAGGATACTAGTGGATGGAGGAAAAAGAAATAGGAGCAGACCCTAGACGGACTTGGATAGAAGTGGTGAAAAAGGGTCTGATGGCCTCCAAATTAACAGCAGAGACGTTGATTAATAAAGTTGAATGGAGAAAAAGGATCTTGTGAACCGACTCCAGAAAAGTGTAATAAGGAATCCAGAGAACTGTAAATTAGGAAAAATAAGGTCGGATGTGGGGCGTTGGTTGCTTGTTCGATTTTCTCTTTTACTTCTATGCTTTTATAATATTTGTGATTTTAGAATTGCTTCATTTTTTAATATTCTTATATGATTCTCTTTTCTTCTTACTTTTGTTTACTTTTTGAGGATTATTTTCTATTTCTGTTTCTATTTCTATTTATTTTTATTTTGTTTTGTTTTCCTTCTCTTCTCTATAACTTAATTAAAATTAAAACAAACTATTCCAATTCGACTGATCCTAACACCAGGAAAAAGCTATCCCTAACACAGTTACAAACAAAACATTTACATGTGACACATATCTTGCAGGTATAATAAGTTAATTGTGCATTCTCTTTCCATGAACTAATTATATATAATCAGCTATAAAACCTCGGTGTTTAGGGGTGCTCTGGGTACGGATTGGATATGGAATCATATTTGTGTCTCTATTGCAGTCATGGACACGGATACGATCATATATATATATATATATATATATATATATATATATATATATATATATATATATATATATATATATATATATATATATAATATTATATAATCAGCTATAAAGTCTCGGTGTTAGGGGTGCTTTGGGTATGGATTGGATATGGAACTTATCATATTTGTGTCTGTATTGCAGTTGTGGACATGGATACGATTATATATATAGTTTGGTAAGAAAAACTCATATTCGTATGCATAACCAACACGGATTTGGATCCGGATTGGATTGGATACATCTGATTCCATTAGTGCCCTTAATTGCAAGTGCTGACCAATAAAGTGTGCCAATTAAGAAAAATGACAGGATCATGGTCAATAAGGAAAATAAAGAGAGGCTAAATAAACTTTGATAGAGGAAATTAAGAAGCAAAAGATATGTTAATGCTTTATGTTATTAAGGACATCCCGTAAGAGTTGAATAGAAGAAAAGGACTCATCTAGCCAACCCAAAAAATTGCGATACATCCTTTGTTGTTCTTGTTGTTAACAATAAATAGTGAAGTTATATTCTTGAGTGACAATAAGGTACTTAATATCTGGATCTTAGAAACACAACATGCTTATAAGGCAGTTGACATCTGGACGTGCATCACATTTAGAACATGCTGATAATGTCATATTTAATTCATGCTTATATTAGGATTTTCTTATTTGAAATTATCATATGAGATTTTCTTATTTGAAATTATCATATGAAATCAGTTATGTATTAGATATTACCCATATTATTCATAACAAGAATTTCTATGGTTTCTCTTCTCCTAAGAAACAAGAAATCCCTGTCATGCTACTGGATTTGCTTCTGCCTTTCTTCATTGATTCAATGTCACTAGTTCATCATCCTCTCCTGTCAACTAAATGGTTGGAGCTCTTCTTGGGCACCCTTTGACCTGTATTTTGCTTGTAGACAGGACATCAAAGACAACAAGTATCATTAGAGAAACCTGCCTTAAATAATTTCTTTTGATTTGTTTCAGACAAAATTGAACAGGAGAAGTGGAAATCACAGAAAATTTGATTGTGCCTGTTCAAGAGAGGTTGAAAAGTAAGATGCAAGATATTGCTTTCTGTTGTTTATTTACTGACAAAAAACAGGCGAAAGAGAATATAAGAGAATGCTTTCTGTGAACATTTTTGCTTGAAAAGTTATTCCTTCTGGTCTGATAAATTTAATATCATTATGTCATATGATAACTGGCAATTTCACATGAATGGAGCAAACTGGCTTCACTTGATTACATGTCGCAGTTACATCTTTTCAGGGTGCATCCTGAGATGTTGAAAATACATCATTCTTAGTCATAAATTACATCATTGGATTTTATGTTTTTCCATACGAACGTAAACCAAATGTGAAATGTAATTAGTGTTCTGTATCTCTGATCTAAATCCCCCCCCAGGTTCGACCTCTTCTGGTACATGCTCTTGAGACGGGAGAATTCGAAGAGTTTGTGGACTCAAGGCTTGAGAATTTTTTTGTGAAGAGGGAGATGATGTTAATGATTGAAGCAGCTGCGGCATGTGTTCGTCATTCAGCTTCTAAGCGTCCTCGCATGGCCCAGGTACCAAACATCGAAGATGTTTTGTAATCACTGGAACTTCTACCACAGGCAAACAAATTCCACATATATAATATGAGAACCAATGTAATTTGTTTCTCAGAAATTATCTGATTTCTGTTTTCTAAATGATAATTTATTAACTTCTTCAGGTGGTGAGAGCATTTGACAACGAGTGTGATTTGTCAGATCTGTCCAATGGCATGAAATTTGGACACAGCACGATTTACAACTCTGCCCAATATGCTGCAGAGATCCAGCGATTCCACTCGTCGATGGACTGTGAAGACTTCAGCTCCAACTATGATTCCTCTCGAGAGCATGAACGCACAAGGTCAGCATTCAGTGGCGAGTCCTTCAGTTCGCCTCGCCCCAAGAATGGGGAGGCAAGCCCATAGACATAATGCCTGCTGGTCCTTCACAGACAGGACTAACTTGTGTGAGAGAGTACCAGCATGCTATGGTATGCTATGCTATGCTGTACTGTATTCGATCTGTGAAGAGTGAATCTTCCCGAGGGGTTGTCCTTCAACTTTCTCAGGTACACTTCACTACTTTGCCCGAATCAATTCAAGAAGGCACAACGCAGAATTCGGCAACCACTCATCAAAACAAACTAATTCAAAACGACAGAATGCCTCTGCCAATCTGCAATAAGATCTTAACAGCCGGCTCCCTACTCTGTAAAAAGAGCTGTAGAAGAACATTTCTCTGTTTCACATCGAGCTACTTTTTGTCATGAGATTGTATTCATTATTGCCATAGTAGTCAAGTAATGACCGCAGAGATTGCTTAATGATTGGGATGTAATACTCTGCTATTGCTAAAAGATCTGTTGGAGTAGTAGTTTTTTTTTAAATCCTTTCTCCCCTTTGTTCTGGAATTTTGATTTTGGAAACATCAACCTTATTGTTTAGTACCAAAGTAGAACTAAATTGTATCATATACATATTAGCAAAGGACATCACAGGGATTAATGTAACGTGGCACATCACAGGATCTATTCTTTAAGTGAAATAGACGTTTGATGTCAGTGGTTTTGATAAGGTATTGGGTGGAAGTGAGGAAGTGAGAAGTGTCTCTTCTCATTTCCGTTGTTCATTCAAACACCAGAAAAGGAAAATGAAAAAAAGTTCTTTTCCTTTTCTCTTTCCTCATTTACACAACCATTTTCTCACTTTCCGAGTGCTACAGTTAATTTTGTGACCATGTAAATTTCATTTGTAATAAGTTGTAACACAAAACAGTTAATTTTTTACTCATGTAAATCTCATTTGCATTCTAATTACAGTTCAATTTTTATTTTTCTTAATTAATTTTTATTTTAATATTATTTTGCGGTCAACTTGTGGTCAACTTTTCCACTTTCACATTACCATTCAAACACTGAAAAAGACATAATATTTTCCAAACCATACTTCCCAACAACATCCAAATACCGAAAAACTTATTAACCAATTCCCAAATTCTAAAGGAAACTATTACCGCTCCCTCACTTCTTCACTTCCTTACTTCCACCCTTAACCAAATAGGGCCAAAGTGTCCATTTGTACACTCACTTGAGTCTTTTCTATCTTTCATTACTTGCGTTGTTATTTTGATCTATCCTTTATTTTTCTTCTGTGTGTGATGCTAATAGAAAAGACTTAAGTGAGAATCTAAACAAGAGTAGAATACTAATTAGAGTACTAATTTGCATTTCTGTTTAACCAATGAATCTTGAGTAGAATCTGTTGGCCTGCACAAAATTTGTCAGACCCCCCGACGAGTCGGATAGATTTGGTTCTGGCAGTTCAATTCCTCACAATTGCCAGTAAAAATGCAGCTTCATATCAGATGATATAGGATGGTATCTATATTGGATTGGTGACTGTGTTATTATGTTGTAATTAATGTCGGGCATGTTATATGACGTTATCCAACCATTTAAGCCTGTGTTTATTTGTAACTAGTAAGTCACATATAATAGTGCGTGATCTGCAGAGTTTATATCTAATTTTATTTGGAATTTGGAATTTTGTATTGACTACAAGAAAAAGCAATAGAAAATACAATAATTGTTATGTAAAGTGGACGTCTCCTACACCCAACCTCCCCCATCACACCCAACCACCAACTGCCCCTATCATATTATCGTAAATAGGTCAGTGGTTACTGTGTAAATAGTAACTGCATAGTATTACATGATTTTACTATAAATAAGTCATTTCTGATTTATTTTATGCACTTCAGAAATTAATAAGAGTTTTTTCATTCTACTATCTCTCTAGAAATTCTCTCTCAGTGTTATGTTCTTTAGTTTCACAACATATTATCGGCACAAACGCTCTAGTTCAATCACACAAGCCTCTACCTCTATTTAGCTAAAAAAATAATAATAAATTATTCTACTCATGGTACTCATACAACACTGCTACTATATATAAAGGAGGTCATGTCACTTATTTATAGTAATGTGATGTAATTACGAAAAGTTATTATTATTTTCTGTTATTATCTAACCTTACTAACTTCTTCGTTGATGCTTGAGCAAAATAAACCCCAAGCTACAAACGTTAACTAACACTATATTTCAATCATATTTATTATTTATTGTTTTATTATTTATGTTTGTATAAACATCCACCGAAAGGTTTACCGAGTAATGTAGCGTGTCTATATTTATTTCAATATTTATTGTTCTATTATTTATATCTGTATAAACACCCATCGAAAAGTTTACTGAGTAGTATGACGTGCCTATATTATAACTCATAAATATACGTACTATTATGCATTTATTTTACCATCAATGAGTTTTTCTCTTTCTTCTAACAGTTATAAACGACTAATGTTTGCCTTATAAATTGGTGAATCCAAAAACTCGCATAACTCACTTCTCAATATCTCTTCGTCCTAATTTTTTTTATCCTCTTCACAAATATTAGTTAAATTTTTGTGAAAAATGCTTAGTTTATTTTTGAAGTTTATTATTGTCTTCATCATTATTTTTATTATTATTCTTTTTGTTAGAGATATGCCTCCAAGTGATTTTTAATTGAACCTTGTACTCCTTATATTGTTCATTTTCTCACTTTTGTTTGCTTCTATTATGATTGAAGTGTTAGTTTAATTGTACTATTTGTTCTAAAATAATAATATTATGATTCTAATTATTTTTGTACTCTGTTATAGTTATCACCATGCCAAATCTTGCAAAGTTTGAGTTCATTCCATTAATATCATGAAAAATAATTATATATTTTGAGTCATTGATATAGAATTGCATCTCGAATCAATGAACATCATGAAGATGATTAAAGAGAAGAATACTATATCGTCACAAGATAAAACAAAAGTTACAATTTTTATATGTAGACATCTTGACGAGTGCTTGAAATGCAAATACCTCAAAAGATCTAAGTATCTTGTGGAAGAATCTTAAAGAAAGATATGATCATTAAAAGAAAGTTATACTTTCTGCCACCCATAATAAATGAAACGCTTTTCATTTCAGGACTTAAAAAAATTCAGTGATTACAACTCTACAATGTTTAGAATAGTCCCTTAACTAAAATTTTGTGAGGTGATTAGAAAACTTACTCCACATTTCATGCATCTCATATAATCCTGCAAAAACAATATCAGTTGCGTGGTTCGAAGAACTATTTTGAACAAATTTCATCTCTTCTTGTAATATAAACTTTTGATAAAAAATCATCAGTCTCGTCCATCGTTCAGAGGCATTTCCAAAAGCAAATATTTTGTTTTCTAAAAATTATGGATCATGGCATAATCATGGTTGTGAACGTGGTCGTAGATGTGACCGTGGACCCGATCAAAGTGGTTATTACAATCATTCATAAAACAATGTAATCTAAAAGAAGCATTATATGGAAAGACATGATAAAAGAAAAGATGTTCGTGAAAATCTTACTGAAATCCTGAAGATTCTTACTATAAATGTGGTTCCAAAGGGCACTAGTTTCAAGTTTGTCGAACATCAGAACACTTTTGTAGCTTTATAAAGCATCTTTGATAGAAAAAGAAAAAAAATTTTCACTGAATATTATGATCCTATGAATGATTCAACTCATCTGATACTTCAGAGTTTACTTATAATTTTGCTGACAAGGATATTGGTGGCAACTAAATAGATAAATGTGTTACTATGATTTGTCATTTATATTTGTTGTATTATGAATTATCTTTGATTGTAATGTTACATTTATAATAATATATTTGAAATTTTATTCTCATCAAATTATTATCTTTGCATGAAACTTGATATGGATTATACTAATGATGGAGTCATGATCAAACGGGGATATTTGCATAACGGATAGTGGTGCATTGCACACTGTTCTCAAAGATAAAAGATACTTCTCTGATTTAAAACCAATAAAGACAATTATCAATATTATATCAGGTCCTGTAGACTTGATTGAAGGAACTGGTAAAGCCAGCTTCATATTTCCAAATGGAACAAAGTTTTCATAAATGATACTTTATTTTCACTAAAGTCTAATAGAAATTTGTTGAGTTTTAATGACATATATCTTCATGAATATGATACTCAGTCTGTAACTAAAAGAAATATAAACTATATGTACCTAATTACATATACATTAGGAAAGAAGTGCATACAAGAAAAACTACCATAACTTTCTTTGGGATTGCATTACACATATATAACATATAGTAGTTAAAGAAGGTTCTCAAACGTTAACTTTATGGCATGACCGTTTAGGTCATCCTGATTCAATAATAATGTGAAGAATTATTAAAAATTCACATGGACATACATTGAAGGGCCAAATATCCTTAAACCAGTAAAATTTCATGTGATACTTGTTTTCTTGAAAAATTGATCACGAGACCATCACCAACTAAAATAAAACTGAATTATCTACATTTTTGAACATAAGGTGATATCTGTGACCTATTTACCCACTGTGTGGATCATTTCTATATTTTATGGTATTGATAGATGTCTCTAGCAGATGATCACATGTTTGTCTATTATATACTTGCAATATGACATTTACATGATTTCTTGCTCATATAATAAGATTAAGAGCACAGTTTTCTGATTATACAATTAAGAAAGTTAGACTTGATAATACTGGTGAGTTTATGTCTCAAGCTTTTAATGATTATTGTATATCAATTAGGATTACTGTTGAGTATCATGTTACTCATGTACATACACAAAATGATTTAGCTAAATCATTGATTAAGTGCCTACAACTTATTACTAGACTATTAATAGTCAAAAGAAAGCTTCCTATTTCTGTGTGGGGTCATGTAAGTTTACATGCTGCAATATTAAAGTCACATCAAACCAAGCACATATCATGAGTACTTCCCATTACAATTGACACTTGATCAAAAATCAAATATTTTTCATCTAAGAATCTTTAATTGTGAGGTATATATACCAGTTGCTCTACCACAACGTACAAAGATGGGTCCTCAAAACCGTGATATATTTTTTGATTCATTTTACTGATTGTCATTTCAATGAGATAATTTTTTTAGCATTATGGGGAGAAAAGAAACAACTGAAAAAGAAGATTACATAAAGTGAACCGTCTTTATTGCATCTTGATCTTCACATAAAACAATATGAGTTAAAAGCGCAAAAAATATGCATTTGCAAGAAATAGCAAATCAATTGCCAGACATGTTCACTGATACAAAAAGAGTGATTAAATCATATATACCAGTTGCAAATGCTCGGACTGAAATTCCAAAAGGACAATCCGAAAATGAAGTCACTAATGAGTCTAAGTAGACTAATCGGTTTCAAGAGAAAAATTCTTTAAAAAAAGAGAACAGATAAACATGATGACTCTAATATGGATGAATGCATTCTAGAAGAAATACAAATAAGACAAATTAAGAAATAGCAAATCCTGAAGGTATAGAAAATCATAAAATCTCAATTGATTATGTTAATACAGGAAATCATGAAATCAAAATGAGATGAAAAGTATTGAGAAAATATTTTTCTATTCTGTAGCACGTGACATTGTTAGTGAAAGCGAGGATCTTGAATCAAGATCTGTTGCTGAATGTCAAAATAGACACGAATGGATTAAATGAAAAGATGTTATACAAACAGAATTGAATTCAATTGTCATGCCCCACAATCAAAATATACGTAATAGAGTATGTGACGAGAGCCGACGATGTATTTTCAAAACAAATACGTTAAGCCTCAGTACATTAATTCAAATAATAAGGTCCACATTTATTCTAGCTTTAGAGAAATCATGCACAATAATGTCATCAAAGGTACCACTTATTATAAACATAGTAAAAATAGAAATAAAACAATAACAGTTCCTTAAGGAATAAGACTGAATAATTGCCTACTGGAGATGTGCGATGTGCTCAAAGTACTCCTGGTCCTGAGGAGTCTCTGGATCAGAACCTGAGTAAGTAATCTCAGAATCGTCAATAAGCGACCGAGTGGACATTAAAATGAAGAAGTAAAAGAAACACTCTAAAATAATAGCCACATTCATAATTACATATAATATGCTAATGCCCAGTATACTAAAATCATATTAAAAGTATAGTAACATTTACTACATGGTTGCATATCAGTATAATTAATCCATAAGAAAGTAATATTATAAAGTTTCTATCATTTCATGTCTATTGTTAAAGGTTAAGTTATTTGAAATTGATAGTTGGAGACTAGAATTTTTGTCATAGGTGTGTTCGTACTTACCCAAAACTATGGCCAATCACCTGGTACTGAACCTAGTCCTACCTTAGGTAATCAAAAACAGTAACAATAGAAACAATACGGGATGTCAATCATCCCCCGAAACTCTGCAGTGGAACCGTCTTTCGGCTGTACAACCTAAACCCTAAGTTCACCCAAAATACCAACACCGTCTCCTTTATCAATTTTCTCAATCCCCGTATCTAATGATTATGTTACCTAAGTTACTGAGCATGATGATTGAGGTACAACCTTACACAAAATACGGAATTTCAGAACTTTTAATAAAAATGTGCAAGTGCTCAATTCTTACCGCTATAGCAAGTGGCTATGCAGGTCGTGATCCACAAGGAGGGTTTGCGATGGAAGCGTTCAAAGTCTTTATTGAAATCTTTATGAAAACAAAAGCGAAAGTTCTTCTTTGTTTTTAAGAAAGAAAATAAGAAAAGAGAGTTATGTTAAAGTTAGAAAGAAAACAGTGGAATTAGAAAGTGGAGAAAATCAGAAAACGAAGAAAGCGATTATGTACAAATGAGTTGGGAAAGAAATGATAAAAGATTTAGAAGATGTGGTGAAAGAAATCGTGTTGGCGATCTAAACTGAGAAATAAAAGAAAGAAAGAAGGTTGAAGAAATACTTACCTAGTTTGATTGATGACTTACCTTGAAACCTTACATGTTCTACCTTGCTTGGAGGCGTTCAACGCATAGATCATAGGATCGAGCTCAGTCCTCGTTCGCATTATATCATCCAGCGGCGCAAGAATGAAGTGATACGGATCTTGAGGAGGAGAACATCTTCATGAACTATCGTTTGCACTCACAAAGACTTTATTATACTTATGCTTCTGGATTCACTTGCAAGTTCATCAAAAACAAAAGAAGTAAAGTAGGAAGAAGAAAAAGAAAATGAAAGTAAAGAAGCACATAAACATATTACCTTTTATTGCTTGAAACGATGGAAGAAAGGAGGAGGGTACATCGGTGTCACTCGCAACATCAGCCTCTCTCTCTTACTTACATGAATCTTCATCTATCCTAAGCTTACACACAAATTACATAAAAAGAAAAGAAAAACCTAAACTATAAAGAATGAAAACTAGGCTAAATCCTATCTCTGCATTGTCGTCCCATTTTCAGTGAAAATATTGGCTTTTTATAGGAAAAAACCCAACCTATAGGATCCCAGGGAGATCGGGGGAGCAAACGCTCCCCCTAACTCCCCAACCAAGCTGCGGAAACGCTGCTTTGGCTGCGTTTCCGCGGCCAGGGTGTGGCCAGGTGGCCACACCCTGTTGGTGGGTCTCCCCGGGGTCAAGTTCTGATTATATCTTGGGTTAGATTTGCAGTTTAGCTCCGAGATTTTGAAGAAATGGCCGTTGATTTTTGCTTCAACCGATCGATTCTGAGAGGATTCTTCTCAACCGATTTTCAACCTCTTGATTTTGCCCTGATTTATTGAGTGCGAATTAATTCTGATTTAATTCAGAATTTGGTGGGCTTTTGGGCTCATTTCTCTTCATCTCCTTAAGGAATGGGCCTGCAAATAAATTAAACAATTAATTAAGACAATGCAAATTTTATTATATAATAAGTATAGAAATATGATACTAAATATGTAGCATTAGCGACCAATCACACCCACATACCTATCTTTTGCTCGTCCTTGAGTAAAACAACTAAATTATACTAAGGATTATTAGACCACTTTCGCAGGTCACGCGATTGCACTGAGCATGTGCAACAAGCCGTTAAACCTCTAGGTTCCCTCTAGAGGACGAGTTTTATCTCGTGAGGGTTTTCAGCAGATTACACCCACAAAATCCATAAAGAAAGGGAACAAAGAGTTAGTATTTTCGAAAAGCATTTTGAAAGAGAAAAATATTTGAAATATAATTGTAAGATTTAAGTAATCTATAAGTTATAGGAAAACCGAATTTTTTATTCTTAAACTTAGTCTCTATTCAACAATTTGTTATCAATCAAAGTAAGGAGTCAAATTGTACTTCTCATCTAGTCTATTATTTTACCCTAAATCATATGCACCTTGTGACTGTAAAAATTTAGACTAAGGGTTCATTAACTCTAACTCTTATGCCTTATATATATATATATATATTTTGTGGTAATATTCCTTAGTTCTATTAGGCTTTCTAATCTGCCCATGTAACGAGCCTTTAATCGATGACTCCCAAACCAAACGGTCTTAGGGCACCGGATGAGAAAACACCCCCAAGGACTTAAGGACTCGAGCAAATAAGGCCACAAAACTAAGAATTTTATTATATGAACCCCTTTTAGGCGTGAATACTTATGCTTTATTAGACACAAATACCCAGCTTAATCAGAGATTTTTATTTTTTTTACTCAAACTTATCTAATCATCTTTCACATAAATACTAAGGCTTGCTTAGGTCAAAGCACCTAGCTAATCAATAATTAGATTTGTTTATTTATTTCTTTTTTTTATATGGCATAAGAATCTTTGTTTTGAACCCTAAGTGTGTAAGTGTATGAAGTGTGCATATTTCATCAAGGTAAAGATCAAGACTAAATTACTTTGACAAATTATCTTCCTAACCCTAAACATCAAACAAATAATCTTATTTTGACCAAGTATAAGAAATCCTAATTTGGATTTTTCTATTCCTTAACATTGACTTAATTTCTTACAAAAAATATGTCAAAATATTGTTTCTATTTTTCAAAAAGTTTTTAAAAGTAAAGAAAATGTTAAATTTTTTTATTATTTTTTTATTTTTTAATAAAAGAAAAACCTAAGTTATGTTAGACCCTCACCCACACCTATCTCATGCATTGTCCTCAATGTATGAATTAATGCATAGATGCATGAAAAAGACGAAAGGGAAGGAAAATGTTACCTTAAGGTGGTGGTTCCGGTGGTGGTCTGATTGGTCTATGAAATGCGGCCCAATCGACTTTTCGTTGGTTCGGAGGAACCCACCAGAAATATCTCTAATATAACCCACTAAAATGATTAATCCATAAAGGCTTTTTATTATGTACTTGACCCCATCTAATTTCCAAATTCCATAACTGATTTCAGAGTCAAATTTGTCAACCACCTCGTCCCAAAATGGGGTATGAAATGATAGAACGGTTGACTTGGACTCAGGAAGTATAGGAACTAATACCGACTCAGGATGGTGACTTAAGTCAAGTAAAGGTTCAGGGTCGAGATTGGTTCAAGAAGTGTGTCCAAGTCAAGAAGTTAAAACTCAAGTCCACATTGATTTTCTAACAATGGAATGTGACTTAATATTGGTGATTCAAGTTCAGGAATGATAGGTGGGGGACTCAAAATTGACTCAAAAATATTACTCAAGTTTGGTAACAAAATAGGAGTCAATATTGATTCAGAAAGTTGAACTGGATCACAGATTTGAGAATCTAGGTCACATATCTCATTGAGTTCAATATCAAAAAATGTGAACTTGCCAATTTGTCAATTGGATTTTCAAAAGTGTAAAATTGGTCAAGTTCAATATGATCATCAAAAATGAGTGATTCAATTTCATGATGAATTGGCACAGGATCCAATGTTGACTCGGGAAAAAGGTTGAAATCAGGTGAAGACACCAGAGTCATTATTGAATCAGGAAGTAAAACTGAATCACTAAGTTGAGGTTCATGATCATATTCATTTTCAAGTTCGATTTCAGGCAAGGGATAACTTGTCAAACTATCAATATCATTTGGAGTTTGGGCAAGTTCAAATGATTGTTCTGAAATGGAACCTTGATTTCCAAAACTACATGACTCTTCGGCTCTAACAGGATGGTTAGTGACATCAGAACTGGTCAAACGGTGAGAACGTAGAGATTCAACCATCATATCTATGTCACAATAGCGTTTTGAGCCTGAGTCATGGCGTCAAGCATCTTTTCATAGTTGATAGGTTCATTGTCTTGTTGAAAAGATGAAGAGTTGTGTTGGAATTGGTGGTGAAATTGTGAGACCATCAGATTTTAGGATTTGTGTTTGGACTCACGCATGCTCATTTCCAAAATTGATAGTTTTCTATTTTGGACTGGTGGAAGAGTATGAATCTTGAAAATACTGTGGACTAGGTGGAGAAGGAGGACAAGTTGGTTGAAAATTGGACTCAGGGTAGGTGAATCCCCACTGACTCTGTGAAGAGTTGAAATCATTCTGGAAATTATAGTTATTAGATTGGGGGCATGGGTTATATTGATTCGGATAAGACCAATCCGACATACTAGGTTGGTTAAAGTTATGATATGCCGGGTTGGTAATATCCGAAAATGAAGTCGGTGTGTAATATGGATTATTATTGAAGTTGAAAAAATTGTTATTATAAGTCATATCACACAATAGAATAAAACAAAAAGAAAACAAACAAATAAGCAAACAAATAAAAGGAAAAAATTCTAAACTAAGTTAGGGTAGACCTATGACCTAGACGACTCCTAACTGATTTGACTGTCCACGGGAGGTCTAATGCAGACTTTGACCACAAGCTAATCAGCCAGGTCAGGGCAAGATTGGTGGGAGGTTTTCCGTCAAAGACGTTCCTTAATTAAATAACCACCAACCTTCGGGCTTTCAGGCCTTAATCCCTTTCCTAGACACTGATTTTGCAGGAGTCAAATTCTAACACTTTTCCCCCTTAGGATGATCTCCTAATTGAGTCCGAGATGTCCCTAGGGCCAACGTCTACTCATTTTTAGTTAGGCTTGGGTTAGTGAGTGCTTGGAATCTGATTTTTGGGCTAAGGAAGGGTGATTAAATCCTCACCTTATCTTGTTAATGGGTGGTGCCCTTAAAATCAATTTGTGCAAGTGTACAAGATATGTAAAATAAGATTCACTCAAAGCGATAAAAATCAACCAAGAGATGAGTCCTATTCTAGATGCAATGCGAACGTACCTTGCTCCAGCACTCTTCAACAGTAAAAATAAATGAATTGAAAAGACACGTGCCTAAAATGCAAACGTCTAATCAATTTTTTTATCTTTTTCAACAAGTATTTTACTGTTGGTTTATTAGCAGGCTTTTGGTGATGGCATATAAGAAATAAAGTTGCAGAAAACTAGAATTTTGCGAAGCAAGCAGCCCTGCAAAAAAAAAATAGTCAGTAGTGAACTCCTCCTTGCCGCGGAAACGCGGCAATTCAGAGGGTACTTGGTCTCTGCTTTCTAGAGCATAGGCCCAATACCACTTATATGTTACTGCAATCTTAATTTCGTGCTTTGCTTGCCCTATAACCTACAACAGAGAAGAAACTTCGCTTTAGTTCTAAAAAATTTTCAATAAAAATCAGATTTCAATAAAAATGTTACCCTCCCCGGCAACGGCGCCAAAAATTTGATTGAGGTACAACCTGCACACAAAATACGAAATTTCAGAACTTTTAATAAAAATGTGCAAGTGCTCAATTCTTACCGCTATAGCAAGTGGCTATGCTGGTTGTGATCCACAAGGAGGGTTTGCGATGGAAGCGTTCAAAGTCTTTATTGAAATCTTTATGAAAACAAAAGCGAAAGTTCTTCTTTGTTTTTAAGAAAGAAAATAAGAAAAGAGAGTTATGTTAAAGTTAGAAAGAAAATGGTGGAATTAGAAAGTGGAGAAAATCAGAAAACGAAGAAAGCGATTATGTACAAATGAGTTGGGAAAGAAATGATGAAAGATTTGGAAGATGTGGTGAAAGAAATCGTGTTGGCGATCTAAACTGAGAAATAAAAGAAAGAAAAAAGGTTGAAGAAATACTTACCTAGTTTGATTGATGACTTACCTTGAAACCTTGCATGTTCTACCTTGCTTGGAGGCGTTCAACGCATAGATCATAGGATCGAGCTCAGTCCCCGTTCGCATTATATCATCAAGCGGCGCAAGAATGAAGTGATACGGATCTTGAGGAGGAGAACGTCTTCATGAACTATCGTTGGCACTCACAAAGACTTTATTATACTTATGCTTCTGAATTCACTTGCAAGCTCATCAAAACAAAAGAAGTAAAGTAGGAAGAAGAAAAAGAAAAAGAAAGTAAAGAAGCACATAAACATATTACCTTTTATTACTTGAAACGATGGAAGAAAGGAGGAGGGTACATTGGTGTCACTCTCAACATCAGCCTCTCTCTCTTACTTACATGAATCTTCATCTATCCTAAGCTTACACACAAATTACATAAAAAGAAAAGAAAAACCTAAACTACAAAGAATGAAAACTAGGCTAAATCCTATCTCTGCATTGTCGTCCCATTTTCAGTGAAAATATTGGCTTTTTATAGGAAAAAACCCAACCTATAGGATCCCGGAGAGATCGGGGGAGCAAACACTCCCCTAACTCCCCAACCAAGCTGCGGAAACGTGGCTTTGGCCGCGTTTTCGCGGCCAGGGTATGGCCAGGTGGCCACACCCTGTTGGTGGGTCTCCCCGGGGTCAAGTTCTGGTTTTATCTTGGGTTGGATTTGCAGTTTAGCTCCGAGATTTTGAAGAAATGGCCGTTGATCTTTGCTTCAACCGATCGATTCTGAGAGGATTCTTCTCAACCGATTTTCAACCTCTTGATTTTGTCCTGATTTATTGAGTGCGAATTAATTCTGATTTAATTCAGAATTTGGTGGGCTTTTGGGCTCATTTCTCTTTATCTCCTTAAGGAATGGGCCTGCAAATAAATTAAACAATTAATTAGGACAATGCAGATTTTATTCTATAATAAGTATAGAAATATGATACTAAATATGCAGCATTAGCGACCAATCACATGCACAATAACAATGGTTGTGTGATAATAAGACAATATCTATCACAGTGACTATGGTAACATGATTCCTTTTTCAGTGCTTTATAATCCAGTTCAATATGGCAATTACTATTGTAAAGTCAACATATAACATAAGGATCCAGTATTTTAATTACTTTCTGCAAAAATTCAATAATTTTAATTACTTTTAAATAATTTCCAATAAATAACAATTCACAATTTTAATAATTTTGTTTCTATTAATTAATTCAAATGGATTCTAAGCAACAGAAATTAGTAATTTCAGAAAAATTAATAATTCTTTTATGTAACACCAACATTTTATAATCTTACAATTTCTAAATAAAATTTTAAACTCTAGAAAATTCAACAATCAATTTACTAATTGACCATGTAATGATAACAATAAATAAACATTCCAAAATAAACAAATAATATATACAAAGTGAGTAAAAAGAACACTCACCGGGCTTATCATGGGTCCAAGTACCAATTTTTGTAATTCAAAAAATCTACATTAAATACATTCCAATTAGAAATTTATTAAACTTTATATAAGATGTTCTAATTTGGGATTATCTAGTATTTTAATCAAATGTTGATGGTCCAGAGCTCAGAACAAGGTTGAATGAAGATGTATTAAATTTATAGGATTTATTTAGATTTTATTTTCTGATTTTTTTTTGGGTTTAAATGGCTAAAAACGTGAAAATCACTTAACGCGTCTGAATGTTATAATGGCGGGTTTTAACTTTGAATGAAGTGATTCAATTTAATATGTTCAGTAAATTACATCAAAATTTTACAGTAACTTATAGAAGTTATCTAAATTTTATTTCTATTTTTATTTATTTTTTGAAATTTTAATCTAACTATTTCAATTGTTTTTCAATAAATTAACGGGTCTGTTTTGCAGTCGGTCGGGTTTAGGAAGACTGGAACGACACAATGTAGGTTGGACTGAATTGTTGTTGTTCTTCTTCCTTTTTTTAAGAACTGAGTTGACCCAGTTGCGGCCCAGGCCACTGGGCCCAGTCCTTCCCAGGTGCGGATCTGCACCTGGGTCGGGCACAAGTCATGCTGCACAAACCCGTCGGGTCATTCGGTTTATGCAGCAGAGCTGTCTCGGTCAATGGCTGAGAGCAGACCGCTCTACGTTTTTTTTTTGAAAAATAAAATTTGAAATTTTGTTTAAAAATTCTATAAATTAAATAATGCGTTGATATATCATCCTATGTATTTTATTTAGATCTTTGGGTGGGATTCTTAATGTTAAAATTCATGGAAAAAAATCTAAACATGATATATCAATTACATAAATTTTAGGTCATAACAATTTTGATTTACTTACTTGGATTGTTCTCCCTTGCTGCTCCTCAATCTCCATGCTCAAAACACCTTCTTCAATCGCGATCGGTTTGGGAGCAGAATGGAGAATGGTGATATTGGATCTAGGGTTTCATTCTTTCTTGGGAGGAAGAATAAATAGGACATGATAATTTATTAGGTTAATATTTAGATTCAGATTTTTAGCCTGTAGGTTACAACTAGTAAATCAAGTTTTTAGGGGGATCAACAAGGATCTTATGGGATCTTTTAGTTTTGAGTTAAAATTTGAAATTGACTTTAAATTTTGTTCAAATATATTGAATCACATGCCAATATGGCATCATAGTTTAGATGTTAGGATTTGATATAGGGGAACATTAGTTCGAACTTGGCATATGCAAATTAAGCACACACATTTTTTTTTCCTTTTCCACTTATATTATTATCATTTTATTAATTTTGGATCTTACACAAAAAGAGTATTACAATCTATCCACCTTATAAGAAAAATTTTTCCTTGAAATTTAAATTCAAGTGGAAGAAAGGAGTTACCTAATTATCATGAAATAGGTGAGGATAGCGATCACGGATATTATCCTCTCGCTCTCATGTCGCTTCTCCCGGAGATCGCCTGCCCCAAGACACCAGAACAAGCGGAATGATCTGGTTCTTCAATTTCTTGGTGGTTTAGTCCAGAATAGCGATAGGTCTCTCAGTGTAGGATAAATTCGGCCAAAGCTCCAGCTCCGAATGATCCAAAACATGACCATTGTCTCGAATATACCTCTTCAGCTGAGAAACATGAAAGATATCATGAAAACTATCCAAAGATGGGGGCAAAGTTAGTCTATAAGTCACTTCTCCTACTCGCTCTAAAACCTCAAAAGGCCCTATGAATCTGCGACTCAGCTTTCACTTACTCCCTGAATTCTTGCAACTTGAGATCTCTACCCTGAGCCTCTCTGATCTTCTCCAATAAGGTCGGTTGAATCTATATAACCATCAACTGTCCGAAGCTTTTCCCCTTTGTACTACTATCAGGTCCATCCGTCTCATCTCCTCGAACAACTTTTTCTGCTGAGTAATTTGCATCGCTATATATGTTTCAGACTTCCTGCTCAAGGCATCTGGTACTATATTGACTTTCCAGGTTGATACTATAGATCAATATCATAATCAGCCATCAAATCTAGCCATCTCCTTTGACTCATATTCAGCTCCTAATAAGTGAAGATATACTTCAAACTCTTGTGATCAGTGTATATCAGCACTTGGTCGTCCAATAGATAGTGCCTCCAGAACTTTAGGGCAAAAATAAATGCTACCAAATTCAAATCATGTGTATTTTTTTCATGAGGCTTAAGTTGTTTAGACACATATGTTATCACGTGTCCATACTGCATTAGCACACACCCCAATCCCCTCCGTGGCGCATCGTGGTATACGACATACCCCCAGTCCCATCAAGCATCTTCAAGATTGGAGCCGTTATCAATCTATTCTTCAACTCTTCAAAAGCATCGACTGACTTTGTTGTCCATATATATTTTTCTTCCTTCTGGGTAAGCTTGGTTAGAGGTCATGCAATCCTTGAGAAGTCTTGCACGAATCTCTGGTAATATCCAGCTAACCCCAGAAAACTCCTAATTTCAGTCGCCGACTTAGGGATAGGCCAATCCTTCGCTGCCTGATTTTATTGGGATCCACTGAGATGCCTTCTCCTGAAATAGCATACCCCAGAAATGCCATACTCCTAAGCCAGAACTCACACTTGCTTAGTTTGACATAGAGCTTCTTCTACTGAAAGAGTTCGCAACACGATTCTTAAGTGTTATGCATATTTCTCTTTATTCTTATAATAAATCAGGATATCATCAATGAATATTACTACAAATTTATTTAAGAATGGAGAGAAAATCCGATTCTTCAAATTCATGAAAATTACTGGAGCATTTGTCACTCCAAATGGCATGACCAAGAACTTGTAATGTCCATAACGAGTTCTGAAGGCTGTCTTCGGAATGTCCCCCTCTTTCACCTTTAGTTGATGGTATCCAAAATGGAGATATAACTTCGAGAACACCTTAGCTCCAGTCAGTTAATTGAACAAGTCATCTATCTTGGGCAAAGAATATTTGTTCTTTATGGTGACCTTATTCAACTCTCGATAATCGATGCACATTCTCCTACTATCATCCTTCTTCTTTACTAACACCACCGGAGCTCCCCAAGGTGAAATACTGAGCCTGATGAAGCCTTTGTCCAAGTATTCCTGCAATTGTTTCTTCAATTCTGCTAGCTCCACATGTGCCATTTGATATGGTGCCTTAGAAATTGGGGCAGTACCCGGGGTGACTTCTATAGAAAACTCCAAGTCTCGACCTGGTGGGAGTCCTGGTAGATCCTCTGGAAACATATCTAAAATTTCCTCCACTACTGGTATTGGCTTCTTTTGAGCTCTGCAGTGGCATAGACCCCTTTTCACTTCTGTCTAGATGCCTTCGATTCTCAAATGAACTGGAACTCTTACTGGTATGGAATTCTAAAAATCACTCTCTTATTCCGATAATCAATCACCGCATGATACGCCACGTGATACTTACTAAGCCATGTCATACCTAGGATCATGTCATATCCACCGATGTCTATCATAAATATATCTGCACTTAACTCTCTTCCATAAACCTCTACAGAACAAGATTTACTTATCCTACTAGTGGTTATAACCCCCTTCCCAGTACTAATGTTTCACTGGATGTCCATATAATTATAGGGTGTAGAATGCATCATAACAAATCTAGTGGATATGTAGCAATGTGAAGCACTAGAATCAAATAATGATATAACTGGAATTGAATGACCAAAATGGTACCTGCTACGACCTCCTCTGATGCTTCAGCTTGCTCTGCAGTCAAGTGGAAGCTTAGCCTCTCCCACGATCAGCTCATGCCCTCCTCTGAGCCCGCTCAAACACCTGTCGCTGTGGGGGAAGTGAAGCTCCTCTAACTGCTGGTACTTTGTTCATCCTTTTTGTTTCTAGTGCTGGAGGGACAGGCACAATGCTCCTCTGTTTATTGGATGGACAGACGGCCACCAGGTGATCTTCAGACCAACAGTTCAAGCATTGTCAGTGTGATGCCCCGATCTCGCAGTTACGAAGACGTTACTACGACATATATACGTAGGTCAGAAATACCCTTACGTATATGCGCTAAGCATCAGTATAGGCAAGAATCAGAGTGCTAAAGCATAGTGGTAATATACATTCCAATAGAAAAGTATAAGTACATGGTATCACAGAGTGTGATACAATATTACAGGAATATTACATCACCAGAAAATATAAAAGTACATTATACGAAGAGATATACATAATAAAAGCTGAGTGATGCTCACGAGTAGCAAGAGAGGTCTCGAGAGCCAATCAAGAGAAGAGCTGGGAGGAGGAGCTAAGCTTCTGCTGCGCTCTGATCGCTACGGAAGGATCCACTGCGCACTCTGATCAGCTACAGTAAGGCGACCATGGTCCGAACTCTAGGAGCTGGATATGAGGATCCAGGGTTGTCAGATGCAACCCGACGAGTACATATGATAAAACCAAGTGGCGTGCTCAAGCAGTCACACGTGTGTATGATCAAGTGATACGGTTCAGGCATGCAGGTATAGGCAATGTTAAGTAACATAAAGAAATTAAAGGAACGATAATAAATCCGAAATCAAGTAAATACATGTATATCAATAAATCTGAATCGGAAAACATGCATAGAAAACAGTATGGAGAGCATAGGTACACATAGACATGCGATAAATACATTAAATATGAGATAAATACAAGTATGAAAAAAACTAGTTGCACAAGCTCAGATTATGGATTAACAAGATGAATATGTTAAGAGGATAATCCAAACAGGAAACCCTCATCTATATGCCACATATCCCATGTCGCCATCATCTGAGTTCATACAACTTGAGTTGCCCTTAGAGTAACAGAACTAGAGTGTGTTTAGAGTAATCCTTATATCACAGAAATCATGTCATAAAGCAGGGTGTCAACTTAGGACATAACACCTGATTAAATGATTATCACTATAATCGGAGAATATAAAGGTGTTGCATTTAAGTTATTCAATAATAATAATAATCAGTACCGTTTGATATTTCAATCGTCTCCCTACTAGTGCCTCACATCACTGATAGTCCATACTAGAGTTTACACTCTAGTGGAACTTACTCGGATTTGATATGTGAGTACCAGGACTCGAGTAAAGGAGAGACCAAATGTCACACGTTCCTAATATTTATACTGTTTGCTTGTTATATTTTTATGTTATTCATCCGATCCATATGCTTAGGTATGTGCTACCGGTGCACATACATTCACTTATGAATAAGACAAGTTATTACTTGAAAACTGATAAATCTGATGGCTCATATTTATAGTGGGTCCCATTTCTGCCCGGGACTACGGCTCAGGAGTTCAGGCTACTGCTTCCGGGGACTTATTATTACGCACCCCACACGACACTTCAGAAATCATCCACCATTATAAATATGACATCATACCGGTATCCATCAGTTTCCCCCACCCTAGTGTAAGTTGAGTACTTAATTATATATATTGTCTAAAGATAATGTCCACAGTGAATACACGTAATCCTACATCCATGATTAGTCAATTACGGGGATCAATAGGAGTATGGCATCAGAAGAATAATATCAAGAGTCTCCCTGTTACAGGGGTTCGAGAATACATGAGTTCAGGAGTATAGGAGTTCAGGAGTACCACATGTCTGGTAACAATATAATAATCATGCTAAGTCTCCGTAAAAGTGATAATCATGAATATGTAATGTAATACAGGTGTCAGGTGTCACTACATCAAGTGTACTAGTTCCATGTGAAAGAATGTCAAGTGATAGCATGTCAATTGTTAAGTGTCATATATCAGGTGTCAGCTAATAAAATGTCAAGTACCAGTGTCAGATATCAAGTGTCAGGGATCAGGTGTCAAGTATAACATGTCAAGTACCGGTGTCAGATATCAAATGTTAAGTATAACATATCAGTGTCAGATAATTAACATGTCGGTGTCAGGTGAGTTAAATACAGAGTTATAACATCATATATCAAATCATATAGCGATGTATCATGTACTAAAAGCTGCAGTAGCAATTGTTAGGCATGAACGGTAGTAACAAGACATTCACATATCAATATATCATGCAATAGACGTTAAAAATAGCAATCACTAGGTATGAAACTAGATAGCAAAGTATGGAGCAACACAAAAAATATACTCGCCTAAAATTGAAACACAATGCCAGTTAAAATTCGGAAAGTCCGCGAACACGTGCGAGCATGCTACTAATCCATATATTAATATATATATATATAATATTAGAGAGAGAATGAGAGAGGAGAGAGAGAGGAGAGAGAGAGGAGAATTAGTTAGAGAGACAAGGAGGCTAAGAGAGAGAGAGAGAGTTGTAGGGGGAGAGAGAGTGTGTTGTAGGATGAAGGGGGTAATTATGGAATGAGGGAGAGGGTAAATAAGGAAAATAAGAAGGAAGGGTAAAATAGGAAAGAAGGAAAAGAAAGAAAGAAAGAAAGAAATAAAATAAAGAAGCAAAGAAAGAAAAGAAGGAGGAAGGGAGGGGAGAGGATGGCTGGCCGGTTGCCGGCCACCGCCGGCGGCCTGGGGGCGGCGCCGGCTTGGGCCCGAGGGAGGGGTGTGGTTTGGTGATTTGGTTGTGGTGTTTGTTATTGATGGTGCTGTTGTTGGTGATGATGGTGGTGGTTAATGGTGGTGGTGGTTGGTGGTGGTGGTGTTGGGGAGTTAGAAGAGGAGGAGGGGGGATGGTGTTTGGGTGATGGGAGTGGAAGAATTAGTGGAATTGATGGTGAATTTTGGAGGAGAAAATGAAGTTGGAGTGAAGGGTTATAGGAAATTGGAGAAGAGGAGATGGAGTTTGGAGAGGAGGAAAGTGGGAAGGGAAGTGGGGAGGTTAGGGGAGGGGCGGAGTTGGCCCGGGGGGCGACGGCGTTGGCGGCGGTGATGGTGGAGGCGACGGCTGTAAGGGGAGTTGGTGGGAGAGTGTTGGTGGGAGAGATGAAAAAGGAGAGGGAGAAAAATGGGAAGAAAAGAAGAAAGAAAGGAAATATAAAGAGAAGGAGAGGAAGGGGACGACTACGTGAGTAAGAGTATGGTGGAGATGGGGGGTATGGGCTGCTGCTGCAGCTGATGGTGCTGGTCGGCAGGGTATGGGAGGCATGGGGAGCAGGTAAGGGGAGAAAGAAAGAGAAAAAGAAAAGAAGAAAAAGAAAGAAAAGAAAAGAAAGGAAAAGGAAAAATAAAGAAAAGGAAAAGAAAAAGAAAAAATAATAAATAAATATATTATTTAATAATTAAATTAATAGGATAACCTGAGAGTATTAAGTAGAGGAGTGGAGAAGGAAAAAAGCAAGAAAAGAAAAGAAAGAAAAATAATATTATTATTTAAATAGGGTAAAATTTGACTGTTTCAGAAATGCTCCGAAAAATTCTCAAAAATAAAAATATATTTTAAGATACCTGATGAAATCAGATTCGAGAAATTCAATTTTATTTTCAAATTAAAAATCTTGGTCGACACCAAAATCGGAGAAATTCTAATGAAACCAGAAAAATTCAAAAAAATGTATTTAAATAGAAAATGAGATTCTAAGAAGTAATGTGAAAGTCTCTTCTAGAAATTCAACTCTATTTGAAAACTAAAAAAAATCTGAGAATCGGTCAGCGATACCGATCGACACCAGTTTTGAAGATTTTGCAAAATAATTCTAAAAAATTTCAGAAATTCATGAAAATATAAAATATTAGAAAACAGTGTTTGAAACTAAAATTGGTCAAATTGGACTATCAGGAAAGTCAAATTAGGCAGTATGCTGGTATCGGGTTCCTGGTCCAGGTCAGGGCTGTTTCTAAGTCTGAGAATCCAGATCCGATACCAAATAACATAAGCAATAACAACCCAAAAACAAATACTGAAAGAAAATTGAAACAATACGGTTAAAAAAATCGGGACACGTATCTGGGTACGTATCCCGGGAATGGGGTGCTACAGTCAGTTCGCCCATCTACATTCCTTCCGCCCATGCTCTTGCTTCTGATAAAATCCGCAAACCATCATCGGTTCGGGAAGAGTGAACGGATGCTTGCTTGATAGGGCATTACTAGGTCTGGCCGGAGGTCCCCTGATAATTTGATCAAAAGATCGCTTTAGTGGCCTTGTCTGCAATCTGCTCTTGTTCTCCTTCTTCATCGCCTGCTCCAAGTCACGAGCAGCCCAGAGAACTTGAGAGACTCTAATTGTTGTGTGATCAGGAACTTCTGAATGTTCAGTCTCAGCCCCTGCTGAAATTGTTTAGCTCGGTCTTCTTCCTCCACTACCATCTATAGAGCGAATCGGCTCAACCTTAAGAACTCCGTGGCGTACTCGTCCGCCGTCCAGTTTTCTTATCGTAGGTTAATGAATTGTTGCTCCATCTCTCTCTCATCGATTTTGGGAAAGAACCGTTCATGAAAGCTCTCAGAGAACTTCTCCCAAGTAATAGGTTTCTCTAATAGCTCCTCCTCAACAAGCTACCATGTTCGAGCCACGTCCGCCAGTTGGACCTTGACTATCTCCAGTTGATCTTCTGCGGAAACACAAGCGACATTCAGGAGATTGGTCATATCAACTAACCATTGTTCTGCATCCAACGACTTCTTTGTACCGGTAAAGTGGCTGGCAGCAACCTCCTGAACTCTATAATGTTCCCGAGTTTTGGTCCCTGAGGAGCCGTCGACCTCTCTATGGCCACTGTGGATGTCTATTGCACTACCACCAACCCATCTCGAAGAAGTTCCATTTGTTGCTGCTGCGATTCTATCATGCCACGAAGTACTCCCATCAAATCAGTGGTATCTTCACGAGCAGCGATGCGGGCGGAGGGAGGTCGTTGAGCCATCACTCTAAAAATCACAATAATGATTTAAGAAAATAATAATAATAAACATTCTTGTACTTATAGTTAGAGTATCAAATCTTGTACTATCGGTAAGAGCTTGACTATTAGTATAATTATACACTCTAAAACCTGCTTGATACCAAAAAAATCCTGTCATGACTCCACAATCAAAATATATGTAATAGAGTACGTGACGAGAGCCGGTGATATGTTTTCAAAACAAATACGTTAAGCATCAGCACATTAATTCAAATAATAAGGTCCACATTTATTCTAGCTTCAAAGAAATCAAGTACAATAATGTCATCAAAGGTATCACTTATTACAAACATAGTAGAAATAGAAATAAAACAATAATAGTTTCTCATAGAATAAGACTGAATAACTGCCTACTGGAGATCTCCGATGTGCTCAAATACTCCTGATCCTGCAGAGTCTTCCAATCATAATCTGAGTAAGTAATCTTAGGGCTGTTAATAAGCGACTATAGGAGCCGTAAAATGAAGGAGTAAAAGAAACACACCAAAATAATAGCCAAATGTACAATTACATATAATATGCTAATGCCTAATATACTAAAATCATACAGTAACATTTACTACATGGTTGCATAACAATGTAATTAATCCATGACATAGTCATATTATAAAGTTTTTATCATTCCATGTCTATTGTTAAAGTTTAGTTATTTGAAATTGATAGTTGGAGAGGGGAATTTATGTTTTAGGTGAGTTCTATATATACCCAGAATTAGGCCCAATCACCTTGCGCTGAACTAGCTTTTACCGCTAGGTAGTGAATAACAATAACAATAAAAACAATACGGGATATCAACCATCCCCCAGAACCCTGCAGTAGAACGACCGCGCAACCTAAACCCTAAGTCCATCCAAAATACTAACATCGTCTCCTTTATCAATTTTCCCATCCCTAGATGTAAGTTATCTAATGATTATTTCACCTAAGTTACTGGGCATGCAAAATAACAGTAACAATGGCTGTGTGACAATAAGACAATATCTTTCCCAGTGACTATGATAACGTGATCCCCTTTTCAGTGTCTTTATAATCTAGTACAATATGGAAATTACTGTTATAAAGTCAATATATAATATAAGGATCTAGTATCACATTTCTTTTCTGCAAACTTTAATAATTTTAATTACTTTTAAATAATTTTTAATAAATATCATTTCACAACTTTAATAATTCTATTTCTATTAATTAATTCAAATGGATTCTAAGCAAGAGAAAATTAGTAATTTCAGAAAAATTAATAATTCTTTTATGTAACTCCAACATCTTATAATCTTACAATTTCTAAATAAATTTCTAAACTCTAAAAAATTCAACAATCAATTTACTAATTAACCATGTAATAATAGAAATAAATAAACATCCCAAAATAAACAAATAATATATATATAAAGTGAGTAAAAAGAACACTCACCTGGGCTTATCACGAGTCCAAATACCAAATTTTGTAATTCGAAGAAATCTACATTAAATATATTCCAATTAGAAGTTTATCGAACTTTATAAAAGATGTTCTAATTCGAGATTATCTTGTGTCTTAATTAGATGTGGATAGTTCAGAGCTTAGTACAAGGTTAAATGAAGATGTATTAAGTTTATAGGATTTATTTAGATTTTATTTTCTGACTTTTTTATTGGGTTTAAATAGCTAAAAACATGAAAAATCTCTTAACGGGTTTGAATGTTACAATAGCGGGTTTTAACTTTGAATGAAGTGATTCGGCTCAATATGTTCAGTAGATGACATCAAAATTTTACAGTAACTTATAGAAGTCAACTAAATTTTTATTTCTATTTTTATTTATTTTAGTCTAACTATTTCAAATGTTTTCAATAAATTAACTGGTTTGTTTTGCAGTTGGGTCGGGCTTGGGCAGACTAGAACAACACAATGTGGGCTAGACTAGATTGTGATTGTTGTTCTTTTTTTCTTTTTTTTAGAACTGGGCTAACCTAGTGGCGGCCCAGGCCACTGGGCCATAGTCATTCCCGGGTGTGGATTTGCACTAGGGTCGGGCATAGGCCCTGTTGCGTAGGGTCTGTGCAGCAGCGCTGCGCTCGGCCAATGGCGAAGGGCAGACTGCTTTGTGTTTTATTTCTGAAAAATAAATTTGGAAAATTTGTTTAAAAATTCTATAAATTAAATAGTGTGTTGATATATCATCCTATGTATTTTATTTAGATCTTTGGGTGGGATTCTTGATGCAAAAATTCATGGAATAAAAGAATTTAAACATGTATTTCAATTACATAAATTTTAATTCATAACAATTTAGATTTACTTAGATTGTTTTCCTTTCTGCTCCTTAATCTCTATGCCTCAAAACACCTTCTTCAACCGCGATCGACTTGAGAAGAGAGGAGAATGGAGAATGGTGAGATTGGATTTAGGGTTCTTTCTTGGGAGGAAGAATAAAATAGGACATGATAATTTATTAGGTTAATATTTAGATTCAGATTTTTAGCATGTAGGTTACAACTAGTAAATCAAGTTGTTAAGGGAATCAACAAGAATCTTATGAGATCTTCTGGTTTTGAGTTGAAATTTGAAAATTGACTTTAAGTTTTGCTCAAATAAATTAAATCACCATCATTATCACGCGCTAAAGTGGCATCATGGTTTAGATGTTAAGATTTGGTATAAGGGAACATGAGTTCGAATCTTGGCATATGCAAATTAAGCACACACATTTTTTCTTTTTCCACTTCTATTATTATAATTTTATTAATTTTAGATCTTACACAAAAAAAGTATTACATCAATTAATAAGCGTAAAGCTTTTTCCACTTCTATTATTATAATTTTATTAATTTTAGATCTTACACAAAAAAAGTATTACATCAATTAATAAGCGTAAAGTATTTGACCTATTCTCCTCATGTCAGAAGCCATGATACCTATGGAATATAAATGGATTTTTGTGCGAAACTCAATGAGAAAAATGAGATTTTCCACTTCTATTATTATAATTTTATTAATTTTAGATCTTACACAAAAAATGTAATACATCAATTAATAAGCGTAAAGTATTTAGATCTATTATCCTCATGTCGGAAGCCGTGAGACCTATGGAATATAAATGAGTTCTTGTGCGAAACTCAATGAGAAAAATAAGATTGTAAGATACAAAACTCGACTTGATGCACAAGGTTTTACACAAAGGCCTGAAATTGATTATGGAGAAATGCATTCTCTAGTAATGAATGCAATTACATTTAGATATTTAATCAGTCTAACAGTTTCTGAAAATTTAAAAATGCGTCTTACCACTTCTATTATTATAATTTTATTAATTTTAGATCTTACACAAAAAAAGTATTACATCAATTAATAAGCGTAAAGTATTTGGCCTATTCTCCTCATGTTAGAAGCCGTGAGACCTATGGAATATAAATGGGTTTTTATGCGAAAACTCAATGAGAAAAATGAGATTGTAAGATACAAAATTCGACTTGATGCGCAAGATTTTACACAAAGACCTGAAATTGATTATGGAGAAATGCATTCTCTAGTAATGAATGCAATTACATTTAGATATTAATCAGTCTAACAGTTTCTGAAAATTTAAAAATGCGTCTTATGGATGTTGTTATAGCTTACTTATACTGATAACTTGATATTGATATTTATATGAATATTCTTAAAGAATTTAAGATTCCTGAAGCATCAAGTTTAAAACCCAAAGAGTTACATCGATTAAATTATAAAGATCGTTACATGGGTTAAAGGAATCAGGAAGCATGTGGTATAATCGCTTAAATGAGCTTTTGTTAAAGGAAGGAGATGTGAACAATTTTAATACTCATGTGTTTTTATTAAGAAAATAACATTTGAATTTATTATTATTACCTTCATGCTAATGATTTAAATATCATTGGGACTCATAAAATTTTTTTAAAAGCAATGATGTACTTAAAGAATAAATTTGAAATGAAATATCTTGGAGAAATCAAATATTATATTGGTTTATGACTAAGCATTTTCAAAGTGGAATACATTTGCATCAATCAAACTATATTGAAAGGTCTTGAAATATTTTAACATGAATAAGAAAAATCTTTTAAGTACCCAAATTGTTGTTAGATCATTCAATGTAGAAAATGATCCATATCGCTCTTGTGAAAATGATGAAGAGGTTTATGGTCCTGAAATACCATACCTAAGTATAATTGAAGCTCTTATTTATATTACTAATTGTAACCGACCAAATATAGCATTTGTTATTAATGTATTAGTAAGATTTAACTCATCTCCTACAACGGGGACAATGGAATAAAATTAATCATTTATTTCGTTATCTTTGACTAACAACTGATTTGGGTTTGTTTTATTCCAAAAATTCAAAACAAATAATATTTGGCTATGTAAATGCATTCTACCTTCAGATCCATATAAAGCCAGATCTTAAATAGAATATATGTTCACATGTGGAGGAATGATAATCTCTTGGCGTTTACAAAAATAAATATTTGTTGCCCCGTTTTCCAATCATGCGGAATTCATTGCGCTGCATGAAACAAGTCGAGAATGTGTATGGCTGAGGTTTATGACTCAACACATTCAAGCAACTTGTGGGTTACCAATTGATAAAGATCAACAATGTTGTTTGAAGACAACACTACATGCGTCACTTAAATGAAGGAAAGATACATCAAAAGCGACCGAACTAAACATATACTCCCAAGTCCCCAAAGTTTTCATTCAGTCAAGTGCTTGAAAATAATAAGGAAATTAATATTCAATATATTCGATCACGTGATAATGCGACGGATCTCTTCACAAAGGCATTTCTCACTGCACCTTTCAGAAAGCTTATTTCTGATATTGGGATGCGTCATCTGTGAGATTTATAAAGAAGAATTATTCATGGCAACTTGAGGGGAGCTTACGTGACTGTACTCTTTTTTTCCTTTCTATTATTTTTCCCATTAGGTTTTCTGGTAAGGTTTTTAACGAGGCAGCATAGAACACGTATGTAAGAATGATGTATTTTTTTTATTCACTATGATTTTATCTCAGTGAGTTTTTCTAACAAGATTTTTAATGAGACATCATGAATGGTGGACATCTAAAGAGGAGTGTTATGTAAAGTGGATGTCCGCTACACCCAACCACCCAATCACACCCAAACCACCAACTACCCCTATCACATTAGTATAAATAGGTAGATGATTACCGAGAAAATAGCAACTGCATAGTATCTCGGGATTTTATTATAAATAGGCTATTCCTGATTTATTTTATGTATTTCAAAAGTTAATAAGAGTTTCTCATTGTAATATCTCTCTAAAAATTCTCTTTCAGTTTTATATGCCTTAGTTTTACAACAATCATAACATTTTTGTAAAAGGTCAGCTGCACTTAAAAAAGCCGGCCAACCCCGATTAATATTAATTATCTATAGGAGAGAACAAATAGATGTTAAGGATTGATGAGAGATTACATGAGCAACGTTGTTGGTGACACGTGAAGAGTATGTCCAACTTAATGTTGTAGCCTTTGCCGGCATATTAGAGAAAGGCAAAGAGTATGTATGAGTATGTTCCGGTAAACAACATCAGCAAATATTTATAGGAGATCCTAGGGATTTTTATAAAAAAGAAGGGAAAAAAAAAAAAATGCTTAGAGAAACCTTGTGAAACCTAACATGTATAGTAGTCCATCTCGAAACTAGACAAACAAAAAAAAATTACGTTCTAGGATTTATAGTAATGACATTTTGAGATTGATGACTCTTTTATAGTTTACTTAACAATCTGGAGGTGCTTTGATCAGCACTTGCCAGTTAGAAGTAGCTGTGTAGGATGACACTTTAGAATCTCTCCAATTGTTTCTTGTGTAGTTGTGTTTTCTATGTATCTTTATTTCTATTTTAAATAATTTCAGAATGAAGGAGAGTTTGGGGGCAATGATCACAGGACGACAAAATTATCTACAATACGAAGAAGGTTTACTTTGAAAATTGGGGAGGTTGATCGGTGCTTACAGTATGGGGATGTGAGTATTAGATATGACACAATCTGAATACGTGGATAAGCGAAAACTGAAAAAAAAAAATCATGTCTTTAAGTAATATTTATATCATAATTTAATCATAATAGAAATTGTTGGAGAAATTTTGAAATAAATTAAAAAGAGAAAACTATGCCATCTTGCGGAGTTAAAAGGTCATTTTCATGAACTTATATTTCATTTGTGTCATGGAGTCGATTTTAATTAACATGGAATTTAGAACGAAATTGGAAACTTTATTGACCGGCACGTAAGATAGAGGTAGGTTTGTTGACTCCGCGTGTAGGGTACCGAGTCTTTTCCGCCATTTAATTTGAGGGGGGGGTAAAGAAAGGAAAAAATAAAAAAATAAAAAGACATTACATAAAAGTGGCCGTGAAACACAGTTTAAAGGTGTTTGCTGGGGCGGGCTGTCCACTGTTGTTCAATTAGGAAAACAATAGATTAGAAAATTAAAGAAAATTTAAAATGTTTTTGTTTTTCTATCTCTCTTTCTTTCGGGGTAAACAAAATATTATAATATTATATTCTAAGTCTTGGATTAAATTTTGGGAAAAAGGTGTTGTTAAACACGTTGCTATCTAACCATCCACACAGCTTTTCCCAATATAAATATAAGCTAGCTAGCTAGCCGCCCCAAATCCATTCCCAATTTTCCAAACAAAAAGTGGCTTGTTGAATTGTTGAGAGAGAGAGAGAGAGAGATGGGAGCATTGAGGAGTAGGGGGGGCTTTGAAGCAGAGTTGAAGGAGTTCTGCAAGGAGATGGCGGTGATGCTCCAGCACCGGCAGCAGGGAATATCTTATAATAATACTAATAGTAGTAGTAAATTATTATCAGCAACTGATAGAAGAAGAAGAAATGGAATGGTGTTGTTCCCACGAGGAGATCAAATGAAAATGGAAGGTGAGGGCGGCGACGAGGGCGAGCAAGAGACGGTGTGTGTGACGAGTGGGATTTCTTTCCTTGGGTTCGCCGTCGCCAATCGCCTCCTCGCCCGCGGCTACTCTGTTCGCCTCCTTCTGGACACTCAAGGTAAAAATCCCTTCACTCCTCCTGAATCTGGGAGGATCACTTGATTAGTGTGTGATTAACTGAACCAGCTGGCAAATCTATGTATGAAATCAGTAATTTAAAAGTAGGAGGAGTGGATAATGAAAGTTAATGATTGTTGGGTGTCGAGTCGAGTGCAGAGGACATGGAGAAAGTGAGAGAGATGGGGATGATATTTGGATCAGCAACAGCATCGCATGGAGGTGGAGAAGAAGACGATGAAATGAACAATAACATCAACAGCGCGGGGGCATGGAGAGCAGCAGCGGCGGCGGTGGTGGGAGACATGACGGATTTAGAGAGCTTGTGTCAGGCCTTCCAAGGTTGCTGCTGCGTCTTTCACACCTCCGCCTTCTCCGATCCCACCGGCGTCTCTGGCTACTCGGTATCTCTCTCTCTCTCTCTCCCCTCTGCTTTTCTGCTTAATTATTTAATCTAATCAATTTCATAATTCCCTCTTCCTGCGCCTGTCTGCTTGGAAGCCATCTGATCTACCCACCCAACATTCAATTGTATTAATTAACTAAATACCGTTTTGTTTGGAGGACTCTTGAAGTCCAACATTCTATTTAAATAACTAATAAAAGAGAAGAAATTATATATAGAAGCTTTTCTTTTCTTCCTGGATCTCTTCTCTTATGATCGATTTAGTTAATTTGGTTTGTAAGTAATACTAATAATAATTAATTCGAAGAAAGCGACCGCAGCTGGCGAGGTCAGCTGAGTCGACGATGACTGTTCCTTAATTTCTAGGGCCTGGTAGGCTGCTACGCATTCGTTTGTCAGGCTCTCCCTCTCTCAGCTACCACACATGAGATGGGATGACAAATACCACACATTCAGATTCACATCTGTCCTAATAATTCCTAATTCCAGTGGATTGGTAGGTAGCTTCCCATTGCAAAATTGCAATTGCATGGACCCTGTGATCCATATGTTTGTTTCTATGCGCTTACTTACCACTTCCTCTCTCTGACTCTGTATTTTCGTCGTGGTAGGTAGGCAGCTACCACGCCCCCATTTTACATTTGCTTTTGCTGCTGCTGCTCCTCCTTCGATCTATCCTTCTTCCTTCCCTCGGGGGGAAAAAAAAAAAAGTCAGACCCTTTACCAAATACCTGATCCTATTTCTATCATATTGACCCATCTCTCAAATCTATCTATTAAATTTACTGTGTCTGGTATTTATTTGCTTGTTTGTTCGGGTTCCAAAACCCAAAATCTACTACACTTGACTTGAAATGAAAATCCACCAAATTTCGACCTAACCTAATAACACTAGTACCAAACAAATCCCAAAATCCAACATTATTTACTTCCAGATTTTTGGGTTGAATGCTAATTAAGCAGTATGTGTAATAACAATTGACAAATTAATGAATGAATTGGAGTGGTCCTGGTTCAGCTTCATTTAGGCCTGATGCAACCCCCCTGTATGCATGATACCATACCACTAGTTCTTATTTTGAGTTCTTATATCGACTGATATTTATATCCACGCACAAATGTATCTCCTACTTGGACATCATTGTATTTGTGTATGGCAGTTGGACACATCATTATGTACATTATGGATTATATTATTGTTGGAAATATGAAGAATAAATGTGAATCTTTGAGTTGAATTATGGCGAGATCCATTGATTGAATCAATTGGATAATGGTTGGAGTGTGTTCTCCTTCCATTGAGGATGAACGTGGTATATTCACATGTTCAATTCTGACTTTGAATGAATGAGATATTCAAGTCTAAAGTTTGCCTAATTCAAAGCCATAAGGGGACTGAAGGTAGCTAAAAGCATTTAGTCCCATATTGGCAATGGGATGAAAGTTTAAAGTGTTTAAATAGAGAAAAATGGGAACAAAGAGTGTGCCCTTTGGGTGCTTGGAGTTTTCGCGCGCGATTAGAGGGAAACCATGCCCGCACAAGCGCGCGCTGCCGCTGGCGGCGGCGCCGGGTCCGGGTTACCGAACTGTTGCAACCGTTCGCTATAAATAGCGCTCCATTCTGAAGTGAGATTTCTGGAGATTCTGAAAAATTCGTTCTGGAAGAATATTCTTCTACCTTCCTCTTTCTTTTCTCTACAGTACGGTTCGGTGATTCGGTGTACGGTTTAGTGTTCGGTGATTTGGTGTACGGTTCGGTGATTTGGTAGACCAGCTGGTTAACTACGGTTCGACCGTACAGTATATTGAGACTATCTTCATGGAAACTCAGCCGTCTCCAAGGTTGAAGGTTGAAGGAAAAGAAAAGGTCATCCTAAAGTGGACATCTAGGAAAGAGCTTACTCTGAACGATGTGCTACATATAAGAAAGAGCTTACTCTGAATGATGTGCTACTGTTACTGTATAAGTACAGGGGTTATACTGATATTCAGTATATTGAGACTGTCTTCATGGGAAACTCAGCCGTCTCCAAGGTTGAAGGTTGAAGGAAAAGGAAAGGTCATCCTAAAGTGGACATTTAGGAAAGAGCTTACTCTAAACGACGTGCTACATATAGGAAAGAGCTTACTCTGAACGATGTGCTACATATTCCAGATATCCGCAAGAATCTGATCTCTGAATCAATACTTAGTAAGAAAGGATTTAGAATGGTTTTTGAATTAGATAAATTTGTACTTACTAAGGGTGGGATAAATATGGGAAAGGGTTATCTTGTTGATGGACTTTTTAAAGCCAAAGTTGCAGTGGTGGATAAAAAGTCTATGTATTTGTACTCGAAGCTTATAAATAAAGAAAAGTCTTCTGTTTATTTGCTTGAGTCTCCTATTTTATGGCATGCTAGATTAGGGCATGCAAATTACAAGTCATTAAAAAACTTGTCTAATCTAGGATATATTCCTATACTCAACTTGGAAGAAATTCACAAGCGTGAGATTTGTGTTGAGGCCAAGTTAGTGAAAAATTCATTTCACTCAATTGATCGAAATACAGATCCTTTAGGGTTAATTCATAGCGATCTGTGTGACTTGAAGTTTATGCCAACTAGAGGCGGGAAAAAGTATTTTATTACTTTTATTGATGACTGTACAAGATACTATTATGTGTATCTTTTAAACAGTAAGGATGAGGTAATGAATATGTTTATAACATATAAAGCCGAAGTTGAGAATCAACTCAATAAGAATATCAAGATTTTAAAATTCGATAGAGGCGGAGAATATGAATCAAATGATTTTAGTGAGTTATGTGCTAAATTTGGTATAATCCATCAAACAATAACACCATATACTCCTCAACAAAATGGAATTGCTGCACGGAAGAATAGAACTTTGAAGGAGATAGTCAATTCCATGCTCGTAAGTTCTGGAGCTCCGCAGAACTTGTGGGGGGAAGCTCTATTAACTGCAAATTATATTCTAAATAGAGTACCCCACAAGAAACTTGGTCTTATACCATTTGAGTTATGGTAAGGAAGGACACCTTCCTATCATTACCTCAAAATGTGGGGTGCCTTGCAATGGTGCTAGCACCATTACCTAAAAAGACTAAGTTGGGAGTAAGAACTATGGACTGCATATTCATAGGCTATGCCTTGAATAGTAGTGCCTATAAATTTCTGGTTCATAAATCAGAGATACCAGATATTCATGTAAACATAATTATCGAATCTAGAGATGCTGTGTTCTTTGAAGATATTTTTCCATATAAATGGGAAACAGATAAGACTTCTGGGAAAAGAACATATGAGATGGCGTTCAGGGACGAAAGCCCCGAGGAACCGATTGTTAATGCGAAAATTGAACCAAGAAGAAGTCAGAGATCTAGAATCTCAAAATCTTTTGGTTCAGATTTCATAGCATATGCTATTGAAAGCGAGCGTCAAACATTTAAAGAGGCTATGTCTACCCCAGAAGCACAAATGTGAAAAGAAGTTATAAATATCGAAATAGAATCCATATTAAGTAATCATACTTGAGAATTGACAAACTTGCCTTATGATAGTAAACCAATTGGGTGTAAGTGAATTTTCAAAAGAAAATTAAAACCCGATGGATATATCGATAAGTACAAGGCTAGATTAGTAGCCAAGGGCTATCGACAAAAGGAAGGACTTGACTACTTTGATACTTATTCACCAGTAACAAGAATAACCTCCATTCAGATGTTGATTGCAATTGCAGTATTGCATAACTTAGATATCCATCAAATGGATGTCAAGACTGCATTCTTAAACGGTAAAATTTGATAGTGTCATGATCAAAAATGAATTCACTATTAATGAATGCGATAAGTGTGTTTACACTAAAACAATTAGAAATGCATGTATCATTGTTTGTCTTTATGTAGACGATATGTTAATACTTGGGAGTAATATTGAAATTATTAAGTTCACTAAGAAAATGTTATCCAACAATTTTGACATGAAGGATTTGGGGGTTGCTGATGTAATTTTAGGAATTAAAATCACCAAAACATCAGATGGAATCAGTCATTCTCAATCTCACTACGTAGATAAGATGATAGAAAGATTCAAGGATCGTGAGATAAAAGAGAATACAAATCCTTTTCTCTACACATCCACCTTCGTAAGAATACATGAACTGGAGTACGCCAGTTGGAGTATTCTCAGATTATCAGAAGTCTAATGTATTTAATGAATTGCACTAGACTCGATATTGCTTACGCTGTAAGTAAGTTAAGGAGATACACTAGCAATCCTAGTGATGATTATTGGACTGCTCTACTACGAGTATTGGGTTACGTATCACATACCAAGGAATATGCCTTGAGATATGGACAGTATTCACCTGTACTTGAAGGATACAATGATACTAATTGGATTGCAGATTCTGAGGAATCAAAATCAACTAGCGTATACATATTTACTCTAGGAGGAGTAGCGGTATCTTGGAAATCTTTCAAACAAACATGTAATGCCCGTTCCACCATGGAATCAGAATTCATAGCCTTAGATAAGGCCGGAGAAGAAGCAGAATGACTTCGACAATTTTTGGAAGATATACCATTATGGCAAAAGCTAGTGCCCATTATATGCATATACTGCGATAATCAAGCAGGTATATTTAGGGCACAAAATGTTATATACAACGGTAAGTTTAGACATATTCGTCGTAGACATAATACTGTTAAGCAGTTGCTCTCAAATAAAATTATCTCTATTGACTTTGTCTCGTCAAAAGATAATTTAGCGGATCCGCTACTAAAAATCTAAGTGGAGAGCGTATAAACTGCGCATCGAGGGGAATGGGTCTAAAAGCCTAACCTTATCGAGTTAGCTTAATGGAAATCTCACTTAACGACTGAAGATCCCACAGACTAAGTTCAGAAAAAATTAGTTATGATTGACTCAGCAAGTAAACACTTAGGAGCTTGACTCTAATCCACTCCTAAGGTGCACACAAGTGCTCTCTACAAGTGGATTAAGGGTAAGCTTAACGCTTTTAATGATGCCTATATCTTGTTTCTAAACAAGTAGAGTAGACACTCTTAATAGGACGATCACCTATGTGAGTAAAGAGTTGGGTCGGCTCTTTGAGAATTTCTATGTAGGCTGTTATTCCCTAAAGATACTCTCTGAAACTAAGAATGTTTAGGGCTAAAATGGACACAACCGAGAACCAAAGTTGATTTGGAAAGTTACTGTGTGAAGCTTGTTGACTAGGCTTACACTAACGGCTAATAGTTCAAGATCTAGTTCACTTATTAGCCAGTAAGTCCGATAAATCTTTCACTATGGAAGGTTCAAGGCCTAATTCACCTATCCTGATGCAATTTCTTTTCTAAAGTATCTTTCACTATAAATTCAGTCTCTTTGTGTGCCAATTCCTTAAATCTTCATTCATTGTGGGAGATTGTTGGAAATATGAAGAATAAATGTGAATCTTTGAGTTGAATTACGGCGAGATCCATTGATTGAATCAATTGGATAATGGTTGGAGTGTGTTCTCTTTCCATTGGGGATGAACGTGGTATATTCACATGTTCAATTCTGATTTCGAATGAATGAGATATTCAAGTCTAAAGTTTGCCTAATTCAAAGTCATAAGGGGACTAAAGGTAACTAAAAGCATTTAGTCCCACATTGGCTATGGGATGGAAGTTTAAAGTGTTTAAATAGAGAAAAATAGGAACAAAGGGTGTGCACTTTGGGTACTTAGAGTTTTCGCGCGCGATTAAGGAGAAACCATGCCCGCACATGCGCGCGCGCGCGTGCCGCCGCTGACAGCGGCGGCCGGCCGGCGCCGGTGCCGGGCCGGGCTCGGGCTTTGGTTCGGATTCGGGTTTGGGTTCCCTACCCGGTCCTGTTCTTTTTGAACCGGGTCTCACGGGTATGGGTTACCGCGGATCATACCCCTCCGCCATCCGGATCCGAACCACCCAGCGCAACGGCTGTCAGCAAACCGTCGCGAACAGTTGGGCGGTTGCTGTGGTTGCTGTCTGAAATGAACCGTTGCAACGGTTGCAACAGTTCGGTTGGATTCAGACACTTTTACCCCTCCTGAAGCGCTATAAATAGCGCTCCATTTTCTCAAACAAAACACACAAAAAATATAAACACACAGAAAACAATAAGAATCAATCTTCTGCATTCTGAAGTGAGATTTCTGCACTCAGCTTCGAAGTGACTTCTAACAGGAAGTCGGAATTCTGCAACTCAGATTCCGAAGCGACTTCCAAGAGATTCTAAAAAATTCATTCTGAAAGAAGGCTCAAAAATTTAACAGATTCTTTAATAGAATTGTTGTCTGAATCTGTGACTTCCAAAGAAGAATATTCTTCTACCTTCATCCTTTCTCTACAGTGGATGCTCATCCAAAGTAAAGACAAATATTCTCCCTGAAATTTATCTTGATCCTGCTGCTTTGATAATCCTATGAAGGTACTGGTTAATTACGGTTCGACCGTACGGTTATTTGGTAGTGCTATCCAAATACCGTGAAGGAGTGCTGTATCTTGGGAGACTAACGTCCAATAACCCGTTAGCACCATTGCGCGAGGGGGGAGGGGCGTAATTGTCTTAAAGAGATTCGCTATAGACGTACCTCACTCCAAGTACTGTATAAGTGAATTAATTTCTTTATACAGGGGTTATACTGATATTCAATATATTGAGACTGACTTATACCAGTCTAATTGGTGTTTAACCAAGGAAGATAATTGAATGGTGGTTCTTTAATTAAGGAACGCTCTATTGAACAAAAAACCTCCCACCTGATATTCACCGACCTGACCAATTAGATCTGTGATATTGATTAGTTGTCAGATTGATCCTAGAAACTAACAATTATGTCAAAATCAATGGCCGATAACTGCTAACATAAGCAGCAGGATATGTCATGTTCTGTATTATTATCTAGCTTCATCCAAACAAAAAATAAATAAAATAAATCATTTTATAATGGTGTGTAGTGCCATTTTTCAAAACCATAGTCTAATGCGCCTCCCCTTTAAATTTTATGAAATTAATAATTAGTGAGTCCTCCTGGTGACTCTCCTGTCCTGCCTCTGCATACTCCATGTACTTCTCTCTGTTGTTTGTTTGTCATTGCTGTGTTGTTGTATGATGCTGCTGCTGCTACTGCTATACCTAACACTCAACACTGAACTAGCTAGCTAGCTCTCTTTATGTAAATGAATATTGTGTAAAGTCGGAGCTAACACTACTCTTGTAATGGATTTGGTTCATATGTGTGAGCCACAAACACATACTATAAGAGGGCCAATTATGCGTTGGCATGTAGAGAAAATGTCAGGTTTCAGAGGTACAAAACTTTAAAGTTTTTAAATCTCTTATAATATTATAAGAGAGCCAATCTCACATGTTAGCGCGAGATTGATCCTCTTATAATATGTGTGTGTGGTTAACACACATGAACCGAACCCCTCTTGTAATGGGCCAGCCTAAAACTACCCGCCTCATTAGTCTTCTCATCTTTTCTCACCAATTTTTTCATTACAATTTTTTTTAAAAAAACATAGAAATAAACTATGAATACTATTGAAATTGTCAATACAACTCCCATATTTTAGTATTTTCCAGCCATCCATTTCTTTCTACTCCTTTTTATTTTTTACAATTTTCTTTTTTAAGGTAGAGTATGTACTAGATAAGCATTGATTTAATTAATTCCAATCTTACTTAAACATACATTGTCTGAAGTGAATAAAATGTTTTCTACTCTTTTTTTTTTTAAACTTTCTTGGTGGCTACTTGAACATAAGACATCCCATAACCCAATCCCAGCCATTCACCAATTCTTCAAATCTAAGCTAGTTAGTGTCTTATTCTTCAACATTGAACCTCCGCAGAAGCACATGGCGGAGACCGAAGCAAGGACAGCTGAGCGGGTGATTGAAGCATGTGTGAGAACAGAGTCAGTCAAGAAGTGTGTCTTCACCTCATCTCTTCTGACCTGCATTTGGCGAGGGAACTCTCCTCACAACAACCGATTCCCTATAATGGTTGATGAGAACTGCTGGAGCGATGAAAGTCTATGCAGAGATAGAAAGGTGAGACCACAACTGCTTCATATGGAAGCTTGAATGATTTTTCAAAATTGACGTCACATGCTACAGTTCTTTTCTGCTTGTTGTCTGCGGCTGTGCCACAATCATTGAAAACTAGCAGTAAAAAAAAAATGTTGAAATTTTCTTCAGTGCGCCTTCTTGCTCTAAATGCCAAGTTGATCAATGATTGATTCTCTCGTGGAGTCAATGATCATGAGTTTTAAGTGTTTGCTAGAAATCAGTTCAACAATTGTAACTTACTTTTACATAATTTGTCGAGTACAAAGTGTTGCAACAAAGATAGATTCGTGAATTCTCTCAACTCTGAAGCACGTCTATCAAAATATGCAGTTGTGGTATGCACTGGGCAAAACAATGGCTGAGAAAGCAGCATGGAGGGCAGCTCGAGGAAGAGATCTCAAGCTGGTGACGTTATGTCCAGGCCTTGTTACAGGACCAGGATTTCGCCGCAGAAACTCAACAGCATCCATAGCCTATCTCAAAGGTAACTTAATTAAATGGCTTCGATCTGTTACTATTACCTCGCAATTTCCGAATTTCTTCTTGCAATTAACAATATTTAGTCATGATCAGTTCACGTTTTGGGACTTGATTCTTGAAGGCATTAATTCTTGTACCGATCTAGATCTCGATTCTTGAATGCACTTCAACATTTTGGCCAACTTGTTTGCAGGAGGTCATGAGATGCTGAGAGATGGGTTGCTGGCGACGATGGATGTGAGCAAGTTAGCCGAGGCACACGTGGGTGTATACGAGGCTATGAGCAGGACAGCATGTGGCAGATACATCTGCTTTGACCACATTATCCGAAGAGTTGAAGATGTTGCTGAGTTGGAGCGGCAGCTCGGAATTCCTAACAGAACATCATCATCTTCTTCTTCATCTGTTGCTGCTTCTGGTTCCGGAAGATCGGATCAGGATCAGCCTCCTCCCACTTGGTCTGAGTTGAGTAAGAGGAAGCTTACTAGGCTAATGTCATCGACAAGGAGGAGGTGCTCATCGTATAACATCTATAACTCAATGTTGTACTAGAAACAAACTACATGCATTGATCAAGCAAGCAAGTAGTGTTCATTCAGCAAGAGGATACATGGATTATGAGAGGCAGCAGGAGGGTGAAGGATGAATCTCGTGGCATTTTGATTTTGTTGCCGACTACAGCATGCAACTGATCTTGTGCAAGTCAGATCCAGATGGAGAGAATGTGTGAATTAATTTATATATTGTACAATTTTTTTTCCTGAGATAAGACAGTGAGGTAAGAATACCCAGCGTTCCATTAATAAGAATTTAACGAAATAATCTCAAGATAAAAGAGTACAAATTTGCATAAAAACACTCATACACAATTTGCTCATTCTCAAAAGAAAAATTTAAAAAAAAAAATGAAGTCATTAGAGCGCTTTCAGCTCAGTCGTGGCCTCTCTCCTCCACCGTAGATATGTTGTGTTATACTCGCACCTGTCCGTTCCTTGGGGGGATCGCCCACCCGTAGGGAGAGAGGAGATAAAAGCTTGATAAAGCTTGTGGAATCTAACTTGGATTCAGATTTCGTTTCTGAAAAGGAGTCGATCCAATTGGAGTTTCCTAACAGGTGAATTGCTTCTCGTTTTAGGATTTGGATTCCTTTAGGATTTGGATTTCTTTTCTGAGTTGGGATCAAATCCAATTGGGGTTTCCTAAATCCTTGAGACTCTGTGGCTTTAAATAAGGGCTAGAGCCCTCGTGTATTGTATCCCTCTGAAAATCTCCCTTGGAAATTCCTCGAAGAAAGGAACAAATTGTAATTGATTGTTAAATCAATAAAATCTCTCTTCCTTACCCCGAGGACGTAGGCAAATTGCCGAACCTCATTAAATATTGTGTTGATTTGTTTTCTCTATTATTTCTCTGTTCTTGTCGTATTGGGTACATTTTCGGCTGCATCTGTCTCTGTCTGGTTGGTGGATTCCTCAGAGAGATTATTGCCAAGGGCGAGCGCAACAAGTGGTATCAGAGCATCCCAGGTTCGGTGTGGGATCATGTGTTGATTCCGAAGGCATCAGTTCCTGTTTGGTGGAGATCGTGTGTCGATCTCGAAGAGGCATTGGATTGTTTGTGGGATTGTATCGATCTCAAAACAGCGTGTAGATTGCTCGAGGAATCAATTTGGAGGAGTAGATTGCTTTGAAAACTCTTCGAGGGTTTCGCGTGGAGATAAAGATCTTGTCTAGTTTGTTTCATCTAACTCCGTTTGTTTCCGCATTGCTTTGAGGAATCAGTTGAGAAGATGGTTAGAGAAAGTACATCAAATCCACATCCGTTAAGAATTGATGTGGTGAAGTTCGACGGCAAGAACAACTTCTGTATGTGGATGTGTGAGGTGATGGATGCGCTGACGGTATCAAACCTCGAAGACACTCTACGGTTGGAGAAGAAGTGCGCATCAACAACTGAAGATGATTGGGACAAGATGAACCGTACGACGTGTAGCTTGATCAGGTCTTGTCTGACACAAGACATCAAGTATCATGTGTTACATGAAACATCTGCGAGGCAGCTGTGGGAGATCCTGGAGAAGAAGTATCTGACGAAAAGCGTCGAATCACGATTGCAGTTGAAGAGTAAGCTTTATCGTTTTCAGATGCAGAGAGGATACTCCATCAACGAACACATGAATAGCTACACAAAACTTCTTACAGATCTAGTTAATGTAGATGTGGAGATCGTGAAGAGGATAAGGCGGTAATTCTGTTGAATTCTCTTCCTCAAGAAGAGTATGAGACCTTTACTCTTACATTGATCAATGGAAGAAAATCCCTTAACTATAGTGAGATGTCTGCTGCTCTTGTGAGTTATAAAGTAAGCAGACAAGACAGACTGTCTTCTTCTGAGAGCACAACAGTAGAGACATTGGCGGTGAGAGGCAGAAGTTCTAATAAGAAGGGAAGAGATGATTAGGGAAGATCGAAGTCCAGATCAGGCTTCAGAGATCTGAAGAGGAATCAGTGCGCCTTGTGTAAAAAGCTAGGGCACTGGAAAGTTGATTGTCCGAAGGTCAAAGGTAAGAAGAAGGAGCTGATGACCGAGGCAAATCTCGCGCAGGTGGTCAATACTCAAGCTAGTACATCACAGGCAGATGGATCGGATTCAGACTCATCGGTATTCTCTCTCTGTTACTACTCTTACTATTAATTACTCAGATAATGCTGAGTGGATCTTAGATACTGAAGTTTCCTATCATGTGTGTCCGAATAGGGCCTGCTTTTCTAGCTTTGAGAAGGTAGTTTGATGCTTCACAGTCATGGGTGATGATCATCCATGTAATGAAGAAGGGATGGGTACAGTCCGTATCAAGATGTTTGATAGTATAGTATGAGAATTAAAGGAGGTGAGGTATGTACCTCAGCTCAAAAGAAATCTTATCTCTGTTGGTGCTTTGGAAGCGTTGGGCCTTTGATTGAGGTTTTACCTGCACAAAAATATAGAATTTCAGAAATACAAAATAGAAGTGCAAGTTCTCAATTCTACCGCAATAACAAGTGGCTATGCGGGTCATGTTCCATAAGGAGGGACTAGCGATGGAAGCTTTTTAGTAAGTTCTCTTTTAAGTTATAAAGAATGGTTAAAGGTTTTCTTTTAGTTCTTTAAAAGAAAATAAAAAGAGTTAAAGTCAAGTTAGGAAGAAAGTGGTAGAATGAGAAGATGGAGAAAATAGAAATGATATGTACAAAGAAATTGAAAGAGTGAAAAAGATTTGGGTATTATGGTGTTGGTGATCTACACTAAAAGTTACAAGAAAAGAAAGAAAAACTAAAACCTAAAAAACATACTTACCTCTTCGGCGCTTGCTTACCTTTTACCCGTATCAACGACGTACCTTTCTTTGAAGGCGATCGAAGCATAGCAGATGAGATCTTCCTCATCCCCGATTTACACTATAAAATGAAGGAGCAAGTTATACTTCCATAGAAATGGATATCCATCACCATAAGCCATCAACGACACTTGCAAGGATAAGGCAACTTCGAGGCTATCGGTTTCATTTGGACCCACAAACACAAAAGAGGGAAGCGAACAAAAACAAGAATAGAAAAGAAAAGGAAACCCCGATTTGATTCAAATAATAATGGAAGAAAAGATCACTTACACCGGTGTCACTTTCAGTACAAACTCGCTCTCATTCCTCCATGAAAGTCTCCTCTCCTCTCAGTTACATAAATAAAATAAAATTTACATGAAAGAAAATTAAAAATCTAAGTTACAAACTATAAATTAGCCTAAGTTCTACTCTCTGCTTGGTCCTTCCTCTTTTAGCCTTTGAGATTGCAGGTATTTATAGGAGAAATGCAGAGGTTAGAGGAGTATGAAGATAAGGGAAGCTGGCTACTTCTGAATTTGAATCCTTCTCTTATCTTCAAACTTGATTTAATGTGGATATTCAGTTCTGATCTGCAGCTTATTGGCGTATTGATTGCTAAATATAACTTATCAAATTATAGAATTAGAAATAATGATCAACTTAATAGTTGTAGCCCTTTAAGTTCTCTTTCTGGATCATATTGAATCATTAAATTTGAGTTCTGATAGCGAAAGTTATGATTCAAATACTAAAATGTATCCAGCTAGAATCTGAGTCAGAATTGCTTCATCTCATCCGTTGATCTTCTCTCTATCCATTTATCCCTTTAGATTTGGACTCTGTATTTGATGTTATCCTCGGTTGATCTTTAACTTTAACCACCTGATTCACCAAAAACTGAATTTAACCAACTGGATTTGAGATCATTATCCTCTAATCAAATAGATCTAGTTAAATCTGAATTTAACTGATATTTATTTAATTTTATTCTCTTTCTCCCCATGATTATCTTCTGCAAAATAGACATTTAAGATAAAAAATTTAGCAGAGTTATTACATGATAAATGTGGAATGTAATAAAGAATAATGCAATAAATGTGTGCAATCAGCCTTGTGGTATCTATATGAGATGGTGTTCTCAAGATGACCAAAGGCTCAATGGTGGTGATGAAGGGCGTCCACCGGAACAATCTCTACTACTTGAAGAGTAGTACAGTTACAGGTCAGGTGGAGACTTCTAGTTCTTTAGATAATGGTTGCACAAAGGTCTGGCAGATGAAGGTCGGACATGGAGGTGAAAAGTCTTTACAAGCTCCTGCAAAGAAGGGATCATTGGAAGGTGCTGCTACCTACAACTTTGTGGGTGAATACGGCGTTCTGGACAAGAAAAAGGTGAAATTCAATACCAGTACTCATCGCTCAGAAGGTCTTCTTGATTGTGTTCACGTAAGCGTTTGGGGACCTGCTAAGACTGCATCGCTTGGAGGTCATAGGTAATTTGTCTCTTTTATTGATAATTTATCTAGGCATTGTTAGATATATCCCATGAGATAAAGGTGTGAAGCCATAAATATGTTGGTGAAGTGTGAAGGAAGAATGGAGAAGCAGACAGGTAGTAAGATCAAGGAGCTACAAATTGGTAATGTTGAAAGATACATGAACCAATTCCTACGATTATGCAAGAACACTGGTATTGGTACTCACTTCACAGAAGGTATATATGGGTTGGCTAAAGAGGTAAACCATTCCTTACTGGAGAAGGTTCGGTAGTTGTTATCTAATGCAAGATTAGACAAATCGTTTTGGGCTGAGGCAATTGTGTATGCTAGCCATCTCATAAATGGATCGACTGCGATAGGAGGTAAAACTCCATTGGAAATTTGGTCTGGGAAAACTACTCAAGGTCATGCTTTGCTGTGGGAATTTGGAAGTCCGGCCTACTTTCGTGCCAAAGATGGCATGGTGAATCCGCGAGCAAAAAGATTTGTGTTTTTGGGTGTCAAGAGAAATATGAAAGGCTACAGGTTATGGAACTTTGAAAACAAGAAGATCGTGATGAGTCAGCATGTAACATTTGATGAGACTTCAGTATTGAAGTCTACCGTCTCTCAGCAGGTGAAGATGACGAAGAATAAGGAAGTATTACAGTGGGTGGAGGTTGATGCTACTCCACCATCTCCAGTTGGTTCGGTATCAGTGAAGACTTCACCGGATGTGACACCGGGTGGAGATCATGTAGCCAAGGTTGATACTGAACAGGTTGAAGACATTGATAAGAATGTCGAATTGTTTGCAACCATAGGAACTAAGATAAAACCACGAAAGTGGGTGAAGAAGCATGAATCTCAAGCTTGTGACCGCGACAAACTCAAGTTGAAGGCTATTGTTCTCCATGATGGCAGTGAGAAGATTCATATGACTCAGCCAGATAGGTTCGCTGCTGAAGATTTAGGTACAAGTGCTTGAGCTTGATGAAACTCATTTCAATGAACTACGGCTGGCTTGATCCTTTGGGCAAGGTACGTAGGCAGCCGTAAAGGCGCAGCCACACATTTGGTGATGCAAACCGTATAAAGCTATTTGGGTTCTCGAGACGCTGATTGAGACTTCACGTAGAGGTGAAGAGTTGGACTTCATGTAGAAGTGAAGTGTTGTGATCTCGATAAACAGATGATTTTCTGGTGAGAAGACAGTTGAGTTTTCATAGGAGGGGTGTGCATCTAGTTGTTAAAGCCGATGATGGTGTTCGGTGTGCTCTACTCAAACTTGATTGGACCATCAGTTGAAAACATGTAAACTGGAGAGAGCCAGTGAATTGGGGAGTCAGTATTGGCTCATGATGAGTTCTTCGTGAGATCATGAAGTTGCTGAGTGAGAGACACATTAATTTGTCGGCTCGTGTGGAATTTCTCTTAAGGTGAAGTGATGGGAACGCATGTTTGGTGCATTCCGGTTGGATAGCTGAGCTGAAGTTGGAAGCTTACAATTGATATTGGAATTTGGTGTGAGTTACAGGCGGCAACAACAAACTCAATTTGGATCTGATGAGATCAGTGGAAATCAATTGTACGCGTACTGGTGATTCGTTTAAAGGAACAGGTTTCGACTGTTGGCTCAAGCCGAGATCATGTGTCGATTTCACTAGGTGATATATTGGTGTTCGTTGGAATTCAGTTAAGATTTGAAAAATCTTCACCTAGGTGGATATTGTAGGGAGAGAGAGGAGATGAAAGCTTGATGAAGCTTGTGGAATCCAACTTGAATTCGGACTTCGTTTATAAAAAGAAGTCAAATCCAATTGGAGTTTCCTAACAGATGAATTGCTTCTTCTTTTAGGATTTGGATTCCTTTTAGGATTTGAATTCCTTTTCTGAGTTGGGGTCAAATCCAATTAGGATTTCCTAAATCCCTGAGACTCTGTGGCTATAAATAGGGCTAGAGCCCTCATGTATTGTATCTCTCTAAAAATCTCCTTTGGAAATTCCTCGAAGAAAGGAACAAGTTGTAATTGATTGTTAAATCAATAAAATCTCTCTCTTCCTTGCCCCGAGAACGTAGGTAAATTGCCGAACCTCGTTAAATATTGTGTTGATTTGCTTTCTCTATTGTTTCTCTGTTCTTATCGTGTTGGGTACATCTCCGGCTGCATCTGTCTCTGTCTGGTTAGTGGATTCCTGAGAGATTGTTGCCAAGGGCGCACGCAACACCACCAGCGCTGTCACGACATCTGCAGTTTAAATCTGCTCATCCGGTGACTGGAACCCTCGTCACCGAAGTCGTGGCATCGTCTTTTTACTACACTTGTGGCGTCTACAAGTAAGCACTAGCTATCCCTTCACCGTCGCCGCCGTCATCACAGTATGTACATCTCTGATCTAGTCATCCCGTGTTCGGCCCCATCACCGAAGTCATGGTATGTCCCAACTACTGCAATTGCGACATAAAATCTGACCATGTCGGGCCGATCACCTCTGCTCAAGACCAGTTATATATCTTCTGCTGGACATCCCCGCTAACTCTCACTGGCCCTTCTTCAGATCTTAGAGTTCTACATAAATCCCTACGCTCCCCGGCCCATCTCAAATCTCCTAAAGGTCAGCCTCATTGAACGCCTACAACAAGGGGCCTGCGAATCACTCGTCTCCTCCATGAGAGGGTTGGGACCAACTGCACGTCATCATCGCTGACGCAGGCAACAAGCACTTCCTCGGTGACATTTGCTTTGACATCTCGGAGGTTCTTTGGTTGCGACGGCTGCGGACGAACCCAGTGTGAATCTCCTCCGCGGAGATCCACACACCACCGCCTCCCCCGAATCTGAAGGCACCAGACTGGATCCGGGCTCCCATATGCCGGATCTGTAGGCTCTCCCGTGGTCGAAGGCGATGAGGAGATCGCGGTCGAGCTTCCGTGGTCGACGGCAATGTCGTTGTCGACGGCGAGGAGGTCGCGGCCGGATTTGTAGGCGCTCCCGTGGTCGACACCGAGGAATTCACGACGCCGCTCGTGATCCGACGCTGGCTCGGATGGCTCTCAGAAAGCTCTCGGAAATGGAAACGAAACAATGACAGTAAGCACACGGGAGGGATTTGGTGGGTGGCTCAAGATTGAGTCACCTCTTTCTGTTGTTTTTGATTTATAGAAAAGAAAAACGGTTTCCCCAAAAGATCGTACGCACGATCACGTCGTGCATATGACCCGGATGTTGCACCCCACGTTCACTGTGAGTGCGCCCAATTATTCAAGAAAAAAACATGAAATTACTAACAGCTCGCTGGTCTCCCGCTCAAGCTCGGGCGCAATCCTGCCGGATCCAGCGAGGGAGGGAGAGGGAGGGGAGAGGCCTTTTATATTGTATAAATCTTGGTAGTACAGAGGGAATGTTGCCGTGTAATCCTTTACCCAAGAATATATATTTAAAATCAATTTAATTTATTGCAAATGAATAAAAGCACTACAAATTCGGGCAAATTTTTAAGAAAAAAATATCCTCCTTTTTAATTTAATTAAAAAAAACCTCTTTAAGATTTAATTATAAAAATTTATCTCTTACAGACGTTGAGCAATTTCGTCTTACTTGCATGGTACTGGGACACTGCCGGGTGACAATTTTTTTGTTCGAGTTTGACCAACCCGAACGTAAGCTAAATATAAATGCCAGATTCAAGTCCGGGTTTATGAACGCAGACTAAATTTTATTGATTTTCTGGTCCGGATTTGACATAACATTAATTTAAATGTGTCTGGATTTTCTCTTGATTTGAGAAGAAAATTGAACCCGGTGCAGGGACCAGATCAACTCAACAGGCTTAAGCCTTTGTGGGCAAGGCCATCAATTAGGCTATTGTCATTTATAGGTTATTATTGATTACAACTTACAATATAAGTGAGCCCACTTTTGCAAGACTTATTAATTTGGGCTAATCGAGAGCCCAATAAGAAAAAGAGGAGTACTTCATTTCATCTCGATTGGGCCAACAAAGAGCCTAATAAGGGCATTTCAATTTTTTCATATTTTCGCACCGTGGTCGGGCAGAGGTATCAAGTGTGAGTCACTCACATACAGACACAGACAAAGACCACACAGAAATTATTATAAATAATAATAAATATGAATGTTTCTACACCTCTCACTGTTAATCATGTAACACTCTCATCTTGATTTCTGATGTAGGAAGGCAGAACCAAAGATTCAGGTTCAATAGCAGATCAGACCCAGGTCTTGGACGACTGCCCCATCAACCGAGACAGCCACCTGAAGAAAGCGGTCAATCGCCTAACATTAGAGGGCGAGCAAAGAAAGACACAGGTTGTCGGTTGGCCGCCCGGTCGACCGACCAGAAACAGAACACGAAGACCCACCCACCCGGTCGATCATCCATAAGACAGAAAAAGACCAGAGAATTGAGTATATCAGCCGGTCGACAGCCTGGCTTACCGACATTGCAGAAAAGACCCAGCGGTCGACCGCCCCGATCGACTGCCAGACGAATATTAGCCAAATTCTAAGTTAATTTAGGATTTTGTTTTTGGGTCCAAATTGGACTCCGATTGATATTTTTTTTCCTTTCTTTATTTTAAATTTAGATTTTCAAAGTTAGATTATAACTCTTTTGTAAGCGTATAAAAGGGTTCTCATATTCTTTATTTTTTATTCAACAATCAATTAGCTTTTAATTAATAAAATTGAGTTTATATCTCCAACTGCTCGTGGATTCAAGTTGTTATCTCTTGCTATGGATTCAAGTATGTTCCCTACCTGAAATATCCTTTCAGGATTCGTTGGCGCTAGAACGATATCTAGCCGGCGTCATTTGCTTCTGCATCCCGGGTTAAGTGGGCACATGATCTTGTTGAGATAGACTTCTTCTTGAGTGTTAGATGTGATTTTTGTACTTGAGTTCTTGAATTTACATATGTTAGCTTCAAATCTTGACTTTGATTCTATTGATGATGCTAAATACTAAACCATGATCTTGATTAAGCTTGTAACTTAAATAATAAAAGATCATTAGTATTATGATTACAAGAGTTAAAGATCATCAAAACTAGAGTAATGGACCTTTGTGTTGGCCCAAGGGTACACTCTCCGGTTTTGTTTTGATGATTACAAACTGCAAGAAATTATTTGGTACTAATCAAGTTCTACTATTTATAAGCTTACAAGGTTCAAGAGATTGGAAGTTGTTCCATTCTTCCTCGGAAGGAAGGTTTTAAAGAAATCAATTGATTTAAAGAATGGATTCAATCTCGGACGATCAAAAGTATAAATTTTAAAAAAGCTTTCTTGATGAAGACTTGAAAATAGTGTAACCTTATGTAAGATCCTAAAGTGTTTAAGTTTTCGTGTTGAATTGATCCTCAAGATTCACACATACATGCACAAGTTATCTGTATAAAAAAAATATTTCAAAAAAAAGGTTTCATAAACCCTATTTTTTTCACTTAGGTTGTCGACAATTCTCTTGAACTGTCGATATGTTCTTTTTAGAGAGCTGTCGACAAATGTTTCTAGTAACTCAAAGATTTATGGTCTTTGGCTTTCTGTCAACAGTCCAAGATGACTGTCGACAGCTGATACGCTGCATATCAGCAGAGCTGTCGACAACCTTATTGGAATGTCGACAGTCTAGCTCTGAACGGCTAAAAATTTAGCCATTGCATACTGATTATCGACAACCCTATTAGACTATCGACAGTCCTAATGACTATTTAGGCACATTTTGAATTAAAATGAGTTTTTCTCCTTTCAAACTATTTTGCCTTATTCCTAAATGGGTATATTTCACTTTATTAAGACTTTATCAGTGTTTTATTGATTTGTTTAGCTCTCTAATGACAATGACCTACTGCCTTATATATGAATCATTGTAGGAGAAGTTTTAGGATAAAATTAACAAGTTTTAATACATGTTTTTGAAATCCAAGTTTTAAAGAAAAATCAAGTTTTTGCTTTCATGTTTCAAAAGCTCTCAATTTCAAACCATTCTCTGCAAGTTTTAAGCTCTCAAGTTCTATTTTCTAACTAAATGTTCTCTCATACAAACTTCTTGAGCTTCATTTCTCCACTCAAAACTCTAGGAGGTTATAAAGAGAGTTTGTACATTTGTGGTTGCCAAGAGCTTGTAAAATTTTATTGGTTTTGTGCTACCTCTTGTGTAAAGGATTGAAGGTTGGAGTTGTGTACGTGGTAAAGGCAGGAACATAGAGTTTGGTGCTCGAACCTCAAAACAAATCTCTTGTGTTTGCGATTGTTTTCTCTCTTGCTCTTATTCAATCTCTATTGCTTGCACTTGTATTTTTACTTATTTCTATTACTTGCACTTATGTTTTTAGTTTCACTGCACTTGCTATTCATCTCTTGCATCATTCATACTAATCGGTTTTCCTCTTTCAATCAAGAAGATAATTGAGAAGCTCAACTCTTATCTAGAAGAATATAGAGGAGAAGTTCTAGCCCTTAATTGGGAAACTTGATTTGAGTTGACCGTTTGCATTATTTATTTTCTTATTGTTCCATTTTTACATTTGATTAGCATTATACCTATTCACTCCCTCTAGGTGTACTTTCACTTTGGGCCAACAATCTCTTCTTTTTTTATGATGACAAAACTCATGAAGTTATATATACATGAATTAGAGAAAATTTTTATAAAAGTCCCCTTGACTCATACATAAACATAAAACACAGTTATTTAATAAAAACTTTAAACATCAAACAAACATTCATAAACAAGCAAACATATATGCATAAAATATAAGACATTCATATATATATATATAGAGAGAGAGACACACACACACACACACTCTCTCTCTCAATTTCTCTCTTTCTTTTTGTCACTTCATCAAAAAGGGTAAAGAAAATAAAACATAGTTATATGCGATATAAATTCATGACGAGGAGAGACATGAAGTTAATTCTCCCTACATATATGCATTACATGGAGAATGTCCTAAACCACATAAGCATCATATACAATATATAGACGGAGATGTTAAGCTCTCTCTACATACGTGGATTACATAGAGAAGACATGTGAAGTTCTTCTTTATGTAACACACTCATCACAAATTTATACTTAGAGAGAGGGATGTTAAACCCCTTACATATAGACAATACATATCAAAAATAAATTGTATGTGTGCTTATGTGAACCAAAAATAATTTGCAATTGAAATCGGATACTTTTTGAAAACAAATCGATTTTAAGTCTGGAGTGTAGGCACCAAATATAATTCTAATTAAAACAAAACAATTGGAGGATATAGATACAAATTAAATATTAAAATCGAAACAATGCAAATTTCTCTCCCCTTTTAGAAAAAAAGTAAGATCAAAACAAATCTATTTAAAAAGTTTCTTTCCCTTTTAAAATACTAACAAAAAGTGCATAAACTTGTTAAAACAAAATAAATATATTGGTATTTGAAATAAAATCAAGCTTAGCATGTGATAATTGTCTTATAAAAACATGTATGTATATTGTTAAACATGCACAATAAATCAAATCGTGTGTGTGTGTATTAATTGTAATTTAATAGCACTTGAAATTTGACGCATACATATATAGATGAACATGAATGAGTATATAAAAATAAATATTATGTATATAACTCATTTGCTATCACCAACCTAACATGTAATGTTAAAAAAATAGTCAAATATCTTATACAATATATGATCACCCAACTAACTGCCCACCAAAGATAGATATTTTCAAAGAAAACTATTTGAAAATAAAAACTAATTTGAAAATACTACCATGTGATTAATAGTTTGAATTTAACTCAAAAAACTATTTCATTTAAAAACAAGTGGGTTTTAAAAAAATAAATATATAAATGCAAGAATCATCAAAACTAAGATATACACATATAATTAAAGTAGAATTTAATATACAATGAATATGCATCAAGTTAGGTACAAAATCAAGAGTGTATCTCAAAAACTATACAAGTATATCACAAGTCCTTACAAAATTTGAATTTAAATATTTGATCAAAACAAATATTTTCTACACAAATTTGATATACTTATAATCAACCACATGATGCATATATAAATTAAAATGGAGAATAGAGATAGTTACCGATACCGATAAGACTAACTCCATTTCTCCAAACTAAAAAGGGTCTTCCCACCTTAACCTTTAGAGAGCGGTGCATTCAATTTTTGTTATCCGTCAAGCTCTGTGTGCATCCACCTTCAAGGCACCAACTCCTTGAGAGAGGACACAACTAGATCAAATAAAAAGAGTGTGCCTCTTGGTGTACATACCTTCTTGGGTCCTTGGGAGTTAATACTTTTATGAATCCAAACATCTTTAGTTGCAAAATTTATAAAATTTACTCTATCAAAATAAAATTTGTAAGATGGCTTTTGCAGCCATAATGTGAACAAGATTACGCATGAACATACTTATAAGCATGATGTGTATATGTATGCATTGGAGCATATACATGCATATGTAGAACATATTTCTTGCGAAACATAAATTCTAATGTATTATGATTAAAAGCGCATTGACTCAAGATTGAGCCTAAACAATCATTCTATTTTTAAAACACAAATATTCATTTTTGTCAATAGAAGAAAAGGCAATATTAGCATTAGAAGTGCGGATGCAGGAATCAAAATTATTTTTCACTTTGTCAAAAGAAATGGATAAATCTTTTTTTAAGAGCAAAATTCAATTGGTTTTTCAAAGAATCCTTTTCTTTTGAAATCATTTCTTTCTCCTTTAAAACAATGTCAAGTTTTGAAGATAAAGAATCATTTTCTTTCTTCAATTTCATATTTTTACTTTTCAAAAATTCATATCTTTCAAGTAGTACTTAACAAAACATGGCATGTTCATCATATGATATATTTTCATCAAAATCAGACTCTGAGTTTACCCCAAGGGGGCCATCCCCCTTATACCATGAAGCACATGTCAGAAGTATGACTTCCTTCTTCTGAGTCTCTCTTCTTATCATCTGAAGTTTGTTCGCTAAGAGAGATCAATGTATTCCAAACTATAAAAACACACAATTAGAAACTCTAAAAATATATTCATTGTTCAGAGTTTGCATCAAGGCATATGTGGCTTTTACGTTTGCCTCAAATTATTTGTCATTCTTAAGATTTAATTCTTTAGTTACGGCAAGATAAACATTTATTTTGAGGAATTTAAGATATACACTCGTCTTATCTTCCAAATTTGAACGTTAAGAATATCAAACATAGGTGGACCAAGAAAATTCATAAGTGTGTGTAAACAAGAATGTGAATAGCAAAAATGAGGATCACCTATAGTGGCTAAACCGATAATCAAGAGCACCCGCTCTGATACCAATTGTAATCACATAGAGGGGGTGAATATATGATATACTAATCAAATGCGAAAAATAAAACTTAACAAACAATTCTACACAAGTATAATAACAATAATTAAAGCAAATAACTTGTTGTCAAATTAAAACTTAGAAGTGAAGCCGGATACGCGATGAAGAGTTCTGAACTTCTCTTCACAATTCCTCTTGAATAAGAGCTGAGGTGCTTAATTGCTTTCTTAATTTAAATGACTGCAAACATATAAAATAATATTAAGCATATAATGATAATCAAGTAACAACATGCAAGATATAAATAAGAGTGAGTATGAGAGAGAGAGATAAAAGCAATCACAAATACGAGAGATTTGTTTGGAGATTCGAGCAACATGCTCTTTGTGCTCGCCTTCACCGCAATGAAAGATTTTCATTATGTACTATCCTTCAAGATCACCCAACATTATAAGTTTTCACAAAACCCTCAGACCCGCAAGTCCCGTACTCGTTCCCGCAAGAACCCAACACACGAACCTGCATGCTCGCTCCGAGGTCGCAACCTTCAACCACTTAAAATCACAATATAATAAAGAATAACTTGTGATCAAGACTCTTGACGACAACAAAAAAACACTCTTGATCACAAACAAAAATTCTCACTATAAAGATTCTTATAGAATAGATGAAACGATTGGCTCAAGCTTGTGTGAAAAAAAAACTATGGATTTGAAATTTGAAAGATCATGAAAAAACTGGTAGGAAACCTTTCTAAAAATGTGGAAATGAATAACACATTAAAAACTTTTCTTTTCAAAAACTTGTCAAAAACTTGCAAACTCTCGATAAGTAACGCTCTACAATAGGTTCTATTCACAGGAGAGGGGATATTACCATTAGAGATTAATCATAGTCACTAAAACACTGATTAAGCCTATAAAAAGTAAGAATAGCCGTTTGAAATAAAACAGAACTGTTTAAACCAAAAAAACTAGCTGTTAAAGGCAAAACAGTCGTTCTGCTTCTCTGACTATCGACCGACAATGGCTCAGAAAAGAGCCATTGCGTTCGATCAACGGAGCGGTCGATCGATAAGAACAGGCATTTGAGCTTAGTGTTCATATTTGCATAGGAGGTCGACCGTACGCAACGGGCGGTCGATCGGTCAGAACAGCCATTTGAGCTTAGTGCTCATATTTGCATAGGAGGTCGACCGTACAATCGACCAATCTGGGCCTGCTAAGTTGAGCTTCAACCATCAGTGGACCAGGCCTAGATTACTAGTTCATGTGCACGTCTATGCACATGCAGTCGACTGCTCGGTCGACCAGCCAGAACTCTGATTCTGCTCTGTATGGAGGGCGGTCGACCGACTTCAGTCCAAAAATATTTTCCTTTTTAAATCTTTAAAACTCATTTATAATTCAATTAAATTCTCATAAATTCTACAGAAATTAGTTTTTATAAATACTATTTGACATGACATGTGTGATAAAAAATCATCACATATTACAAACATTAGAACTTCTTTTTGCAATATCAAATTCATTTTGAAATAAAACTTGATTGTATAAAAACTAAAATTTAAACACAAAACAAATTAAAACAAACTTATATAGAATATAAAAACAAGTTTCTCAAACTTCACTCAAGCTCTAATGTGTGTGGTCAACATTATACAAATTCAAAACAATAAAACTTGTTTTTGAGATTTTTCTTCTTGTAAAAAATCAAACACAATTCAAGCTCATTTTGTTTAAAGTAAAACTAAAACTTTTGATCTTGAAAACTAATATCAAAATTTGGGGTTGTGTGTGCGTGTGTGTAAGCTTGAGCAATCAAATGTCACTTAAACTTTACAAGAATCTAAAATCCTTACAAATATATGAAAATAAGTCTTCTTTTTGATATGATCTTTTTCCTCTTGACTCGATCAAATGTGATCCTTATTAAGTTAGACTCCTTCTTGAGTGCTAGATGTGATCTTTGTGTTTGAGCCCTTGAATTAATACATGTTAGCTTCAAAGTTTGACTTTGAATCTATTGATGAAACTAAATACTAAACAATGATCTTGAAACCTATAACATAAATAACACAAGATCATTAGTACAATAATTATATGGGTTAGTCATCATCAAAACTAGAGTGATGGACCTTTGGGCCAACAGGAACCTCCAAGACATGCAAGAAGATGATGGTATCATATCCCCTCCAAGGTGTTCAGAGAGAGATCTGAGCCTCACCATGAGAAGCAGGTCACCAGCACACTTGGCCAATGAGCTCCCTCTCTGTAATATCCTCAATAGATAATACTCAATAATAATAATAATAAAATGAGTATTAATAGGGAAAAAGTATGTGTGCTTAATAAGATGTACCAAGGTTCGAACTCGAGTCCTTATATATCAAGTCCTAATATCTAAAACATGATGCCACATTGGTGTATGGTTATGATTGGATTCGAATATATTTAAAGTAAATTGAAAAGTCAATCCAAAATTTAAATTTCAAACTGAAGCTTTTCTAAACTCTTAAGTCTATCTACAACATTATGTTAAACCACCGTATCTATTCAGTTACAAACACCCAACTTAAATTCAGATTTTAAGATATATATAAAAAAAAAGAGAAAGCCTAATCCTCATCTTCCACCTCAAGAGATAAAGAAAGAAACCCCTAGCCCCAATTTTCCCATCTCCTTTCTCCTTTTTCAAGCTGATCGTGCATGAAGGGAGGAGTTCGAGGTGCAGAGATTGAGAAATAAATAAGGGAAGGCAAACCAAGTAAGTAGATCTAAAATCTTTATCATTCAATTTTTATTTAATCAAATAGCATGTTTCACCACTTTTGTCCATGATTTTTTACATAAAAAATTCAATTTAAAACAATTACAAAATTTATAAGATGATCTAGTAGTACTCCCCTTGATTTACAAAAATTTTAAACAATTTTAGAAATTTTCTTTCACAAAAAAAAAAAAAAGAAACCTGGCCTGCCCTCGGCCAATGGTCGAGAGCGAGAGCAGCGCCCTCTGGCCACACAGACCCGGCTTGCGCCAACTTGGTGCAGACTGCACCTGGTCTGCATACTTTGGGTGCACAGTGGCCTCGGACCAGCCCACTGTGCACACCCCTTATAAAAAAAACAAAACAAAATAAATAACAGCATGAGGCCCACTGGCCTGCACCCCAAACCAATCCAGTATGGGCCTAATAGTCTTCTGAACCTGAACCCGCATGCCAGACCCAAACCAACTAAAAACATATTCGTTAACCTGTAGAGAAACAATTAAAATAGTTAGATAAAATTCTAAAAAATGAGAAAAAATGCAGAATAAATTGTAAGATAATTATACAATACTGTAAAAAGATTCGTGTCAATAAATGGTAAAAATTAACCCAAATCACCCACTACAAAGCCATATATATTAATAGAAAAATTCAGATTCGTTAAGCATTTTAATGGTTTAAAGCCTATTTAAAATCTAATAAAAATTAGAAATTAGGTTAAACTAAACCTATTAAAGTCATATAACTTCAGAGAATTATTTTCTAACTCCCAACAAATTAATCGAGAATAAAAACACCTAATAGTATCAAAGTAGAATATACTTATAAAACTCTAACAATTTCTAATTGAAATTAAATTCATGTAGATTTATCGGGATCCGAGAATTCAGTGCTTAGACGCACACGCAAGCTCAGGTGAGTGTCTTTTTTATTCAAATAAATTATGTTTTATAGTGACCAATGATTTTATTTTGTCCTTTGTTTATTTAACATTGGCTATTTAAATTATGTAATTTACTTTCTAGTATTTAAAAAATTGTAGATTTCCATGATTTAAATCTCTTGTACAAATGATTAAATGATCTTTTTTATCATTTTATTTTTGCATGTAATAAATTTTGCTTATGCTTAATAGATGATTATAAATCCTGAACACTGTATTGTAGAATTATTAAATTGTTGCTTCATAAAAAAATATATTTAGATATGATCATAAAATAGAGAAATTTACAGAAAAAGAAAAGAAAAGAAAAGAAAAACCAATTACTTATTTTGAATATTGTGATGATTTCATGGACAACTCAATCTATTCATACATGATCACTACAGATAATGACCTAGGCTGTCACTGAATTTACTGGGATAATATTATGATATTATATTGTTACAACGTTACCTTTTTGACACTGACTTCTACTATTACCGACATTATATTATTCCACTAACTAAAGTGACATGGAACATTAGACAACTCACGCCGGGATGAAAAAACTGGAAGTGAGACAATGTCAGTATTTTGGGTGGATCTAGGATAAAGGTTGTGCAACCGAAATAAGGTTCCACTAAGGGTTCCCGGGAATGACTGACATCCCATACTGTTTACTATTATACTGTTACTATAATACCTAGTGGTACGACTTGGTTCAGCGTCAGGCATCTGAGCCGTGGTTCTGGGTATGTACGAAATCCACCTAAAACGCACATAATATCACTCCGATCAGTTTCAATTAATAATTTCTCTAAAATAAACAATGACACAACTATTAATTTCAAACAACAAAGATTATGCTTCATATTGACATGTTTTCAAACATACTGGATTTACGAGTTATATGTGGTTCTGTTGTTAGAATTATCTATTCTGAACAATGCATGTTGGTACTATTTTTGGCATATTTCTTTTTATCTTTTTTTTATCACTCACTAGGTCGCTTATTGATGACCCTGAGTTTGCATGCTCAGATTCAGACTCGGATTCACGAACTGGGGAAGATCAAGAGTATTTGGAGAACTTCGCAGGCTCTAACAGACAATCTGTTTTCTTTCCTTTCAACTTGTGAGAATTTAGTTAGTTTCTTGTCTTATTGTTATTTAATAAATCATGACATTTGTGATATCTTGTACTTGTTTTTAATAAAGTTGGATGACTATGAATTCTTATTACTTAATTTAATGTACTGAGGCTTAGCGTATTTTTCTGAAAATACGCCGTCGGTTCTCGTCACGTACCCAATTGTGTTTATATTGATTTGAGGGGCATGATAGAGTTTTCTTGATATCAGAGCTATGTTCTTAGGGTGTATAATTAAGTTAATAGCCAAGCTCTTACAGACAGCGCTAAAAATCATACATTTCAGCTACAAGTGCAATAATTTTATCATATTTGAAACTATTTATATATTTTTCTAAATCATATTTTGATTTTCAGAGCAATGGCTCAACGACCTCCCCCCTCCCGTAATATTGCTCACAATGAGACCACTGATTTGATGAGAGTGCTTCGTGGTATGATGGAGTCTCAACAGTAACAAACAGCACTCCTATGAGACAAACTTGTGATTGTACGGTGGCCATGGAGAAGGCGACCGTACCTCAGGAACCAAGGCCGGGGAACATATCACTAGTCTCTTCGGGGGTGATCTCTTCAAGGGTGAGTAGAACATCCAAACTCCAAAATAATAGCAGGTAGTTGTCAAGTTTGAAGTAAAGTAGAATTTGTGAAGTTATAAGTGTATGTGAGTATTAACGATGACACATGTACATGGTTTCTATAAAACACCTAGAGTGGGGGTGAATAGGTGTAAATGCTAATCTAAAGATCTTTTTAAGCAATCATGAATAAATGAAGCAACGATCGCTCAAAACAAGACTAAGAGCCGAATACCCGGTGAAGGGTTCTGAACTCTTTCCTCGTGATTCCTCTAGATAAGAGTTTGAGGTGCGTATTGCAATCTTGTTGTATGAGCAACGATCGATAATGTGGCAAATAATGGAATGGATGCAATAGTGAAGTGCACACAAGATATATCACAAGTTAGAAATAAGAAGCAATGACACAAGCAAGAAGTAGAAAACAATAAGAAGAACAATCGCAAACACAAAGTATTTGTTTCGAGGTTCGAGCCACCGCTCTACTCCCCGCCTTCACCGCCGTGAAGGGTTTCCACTATATCCACCAAGGATTACAAGGTCTACCGAAGATCGGAGTACCGAACTCCACCAATAACAAGAGGTCAACCGAAGACCGGAGTAGCGAACTCCACCAATCCAATCCTCTACCGAAGAGGACTCACAAAGCAAGAAGAACAAGTAACCAAGTGATCAAACAAGGGATCACAAACTTCTCTTTATAACTTCCTTATAGAGTGAGGAGGGTTTTTGGCTCAAGAAGTGTAGTGAGAAAAACAAGCTCAGTTGTAAATGAAAGTAGTTTGAAAACACAACTGAAAACACTAGCCAAGAATGCACTAGAGAAATGAGAGCTTTTGAAACTTTTTCTTTCTTTTGAAAACTTGAAAAACTAGGTATATTTCTTGTGTTTTGCAAATGACCAATCCCCTCTATTTATAGGGAATGGAGGGGGTCTAAACATGATTAAAACTAGGTAATAGGTTCAGAGAACAGCCCTCAAAGTTTCAGAAAAAACTGACACTCAAATCCCAATCAAATCCCAAAAAAAAAAAAATCAGAAAATCAGAATCTAGCCATTGGCGGCTGGAGACGGCTGTCGGTCGACCGGACCGGTCGACCGACAGTCCGATTGGCAACTAGCCGTTGGACTCGGTCGACCGGTCGGTCGACCGGACGCCAAAGGGGAAAAACATTTTGAGATATCGGTCGACCGACGCGGTCGACCGGCCAAAAACAGAGAGCAAGCGGCTTTCAGTCGGCCGACTGGTCGGTCGACCGACAGACGTGCACAAAACGTGCACGCCCTCGACACAAGACACGGTCGACCGGTCGGTCGACCAGCCAAGCCTGGAAAGGATCCGGTCGACCGGCCCGGTCGACCGCCAGGCCTGAAACAGTATTTGAAATGGGATATTTTCTGAACTTTAGAAATTTTTCAAATAAATTTTGTAGGGAAATATGGCTAAGTATCATGCTGAAGAGATAGGTATACATGATATAAACAAGATATAAGATTTATAGAAAATTGAGTCATGCATAGAAATCATAGCATGAACTTAAAACAAAAACCAAAATAAAAACCGTATTTTGGAAAAAGTGTGTGTGTTCTTGAGCCAATCTAACACAACCTCAAACTTTAACAAACTAAGTCTTACATAGGTTCTAGGTGACTACAAAGTCTTCAAGTGGGCTTCTTCATAATCTTGAGAAGCTTGGTATATTCTTTTAATAGCTTGATATGATGAACCCGAAATGAACCGACTTGAGTCAAAACGATCTTCCTTTAGGAAAGAGCACTCCATAAATCCTTAGAACCCTGAAACATACTTAAACACTAAATATGATTAGTACAAATAACTATATATGTTTTGTAATCATCAAAACTCAATAAAACGGGTGATTGTAACCTTGGGCCAACAATCTCCCCCTTTTGATGATGACAAAACACACTAGTTATTTTAAAACAATATGGGGAAAAGCTTTGAAAGCTCCCCGTCAAATCATGCTATGTATAAAAGAATGACTATACATAAAGATATAAACAAAGAATTTAGAGAGATTGTAAAACACATAACAAGGAGTATAAAACACATTACTCAAAATTCTTTTGTTAACTCAAAGGCTAAAACTCAAAATTTATAACTCCAAACTAACTTGTTATTACTCAAAAGGCAAGATGCATAACTCCAAAATAAATTAAAAAAAAACTCAAAAATTCATAATTCCAAAGTTAAAAATAACTAACTTTTTCTCCCCCTTTTTGTCATACATCAAAAAGGGTAAACATAGTTAAAAAAAAATCCTTCATAAATCTATAATACAAACATTCAATTCACCACAAATAAAGGAAAATCTAGCATAGTCTAGGGGTTTTGTAAAAATATCGGCAAGTTGAAAATCGGTAGAAACATAATCAATATCAATATCACCTTTCTCATAATGATCTCTAAGAAAGTGATACCGAATGTCAATGTGCTTAGTCTTATTATGTTGATTTGCATTTTTAGTCATATGAATAGTACTAGTATTATCACAAAATATTTTAATATGGTCAAAAGTAAATCATAGTTAAGGAGAGTATGTTTCATCCAAAGAACTTGTGCACAACAAGCTCCGGCCGCAACATACTCCGCCTCGGCGGTTGAGAGGGCTACGAAATTTTGCTTTTTGGAAGACCAAGAAACAAGAAATTACCAAGAAATTGACATGTTCCATTGTACTCTTCCTATCCACTCTACAACCCGCATAGTCGGCATCCGAAAAACTCGTCATTGAGAATTGTCCGGTCTTCGGATACCACAAACCCATTTCAATTGTGCCCTTAAGGTATCTAATAATGCGTTTTACCGCAACTAAATGGGACTCTTTAGGACACGATTGAAATCGAGCACAAAGACATACCGAAAACATAATATCCGGCCTACTAGCCGTCAAATACAACAAGCCACCAATCATACTACGGTAAAGCTTAATATCTACACATGTACCTTGTTCATCCTTGTCAAGCTTGATAGTTGTTGCCATGGGATTTTGGTTGTTTTAGCTCCTTCAAGCCCAAATCTCTTGATTAATTCCTTAGTGTACTTAGCTTGATTGATGAAGATCCCATCCTTTCTTTGCTTGATTTGGAGTCCAAGGAAGTAGTTAAGCTCACCCATCTTAGACATTTTGAATTCTTCCTTGATGCATGATTCAAAAGCTTGGCAAAGAGTTTCGTTAGTAGAACCAAATATGATATCATCCACATAAATTTGAACAATAAGAATATCATTTTCAACATGTTTTGTAAACAAAGTAGTATCTATTTTCCTTTCTTAAAACCATTTAAATTTAGAAAAGAAGAAATCCTTTCATACCAAGCCCTAGGGGCTTGTTTTAAACCATAAAGAGCTTTGTCAAGTTTGAAAACAAAATCCGGACGTGTAGAATCAACAAATCCTGGGGGTTGTTCAACATACACCTCCTCTTCAATAAATCCATTTAAGAAAGCACTTTTTACATCCATTTGAAAAAGCTTAAAATCTTTATATGAAGCAAATGCAAGTGTCATCCGTATGGCTTCAAGCCGTGCTACGGGTGCAAAGGTTTCTTCAAAATCGATCCCTTCGATTTGAGTGTAACCTTGAGCAACTAATCTAGCTTTATTCCTAATGACATTACCCGACTCATCCATCTTGTTCTTAAAGATCCACTTAGTACTAATTGTTGGTCTATCGTGGGGCCTAGGAACAAGGTGCCAAACTTGGTTGTGCTCGAATCGATTGAGCTCCTCTTGCATGGCTAGCAACCAATATGAGTCGGCCTCGGCTTCGAGGATGTTCTTGGGTTCAAAATGAGAAATAAAAGCATAGTGTCCACATAAATCATGATGTTTAGAGCGAGTGGTTACCCCTTTAGATACTTCACCTAAAATGAGATCCTTAGGATGATGTGGATTGAATCTCCAATCTTTTGGAAGAGATTTAGTAGGCTCCACTTCAACTTCTTGATTTTCATATCCTTGAGCCTCATTGTCTTGAACTTCATTTCCTCCATCATTCTTAGGCATGTCTTTAATAGTAGGTGAGTCCTTCAAAGTAACTTTCTCCATGCCTTCATGTAAAGAATCTATTTCTACAACATTCTTAACAAACATATTAGATTCCTCAAACTTCACATGAATAGACTCTTCAATAGTTAAAGATGACTTATTGAAAACTCTATAAGCTTTATTAGGATGAGAATATCCAACAAAAATTGCTTCATAACATTTTGCATCAAATTTTCCTAAATAGTCTTTTGTATTTAAAACAAAGCATTTACATCCAAAAACTTTAAAATAGGAAACATTTGGCTTTCTAGAAAAATAGATTTCAAAAGATGTTTTTGAAGAATTTTTGCATAAGAAAACTCGATTTGATAAATAGCAAGATGTATTTACGGCCTCGGCCCATAAATAATGAGGGAAACCATATTCATTAATCATTGTCCTAACCATCTCTTGTAATGTCCGATTTTTCCTTTCAACTACTCCATTTTGTTGTAGAGTTCTAGGACAAGATAATTCATGCTTAATTCCATGTTCTTCACAAAAAAATGGTAAAGGGTAGGTTATTGAATTCACCTCCTCTATCACTTCTTATTCTTAAAATGGAAGAATTTTTTTTCCTTTTCAACTCTTTCTTAAATGCTTAAAAATATGAAAAGGCTTGATTTTTATGCTCCAAAAAGAACACCCATGTAAAACGCGAGAAATCATCAACTAAAATAAATGCAAAATGATTCCCACTTAGACTTTTGGTTTGAGTAAGACCAAACAAATCCATATGGATCAACTCCAAGGGACGTGATGTCATGATATCATATCCTTGATTGACTTGAAAGAGGACTTGGTTTGTTTCCCAAGTTGGCATGCATCGCAAACGCGGTCCTTTTCAAAGGTCAAGCAAGGAATACCTTTCACCATTTTCTTATTGTTTAATCTAGATAGATGGTCAAACGAAATGTGGCCTAATCTTCTATGCCACAACCAAGAGTCATCATTGAGGGCTTTCAAACAAGTAGCATTGCAAGACATATTAAACATATCTATCATGTAAACATTGCATTCACGAAAACCGGAAAATATACATGTATTAGATAGTCTATCAATAACTCTACAAGCTACATTATCAAAAACAATATCAAAACCTTTGTCACAAAGTTGACTAACACTCAAGAGGCTATGCTTGAGGCCATCAACTAAAACAACATTTTCAATTAAAGGAGATGTACTAAGTTTAACATTACCAATACCGATGATTTTTCCCTTGGCATCATCTCCGAAGGTGACGGTGCCACCTTCATGGTATCTTGATAGGGTTGCAAAGTTGTTGATATCCCAAGTCATGTGCCTTGAGCAACCACTATCAAGATACCACAATCCCTTACATCGTTGGGCTTTGGAAGGTACCTACATCATTTAAAAAATTCGTTGACTTTGGTACCCAAATATTCTTGGGTCCTTGAAAGTTAGTGTTCCGAACCCAAATATTATTATGTGAAGCATTAATTCTATCATAGCAAAATCTAGCTACATGACCCTTACGGCCACAATATGTGCATGAAAATATCTTACCATACATGTATGCATGATGTGTGTGTGGAGTGTGTACATGTTTAGGGTGTTTGGCATGATGTAAAGGTTGTAATTTATGAGCATGAACATGAATAGCATGGGAATGTTTCTTAGGGACTTGTTTCTTAGGAAACATAGCCTCTAGTCTATTCTTATCAAATTCACATCTTTTCAAAACAACTCCTAATGAATCAATTTCTCTTTTAGCATAGAAATTTCATTTTCATTAACTTGAGGAAATTTACCTTTGCAGGATATTTTATAGTTGTCAAAATCCTTTTGTGTGGAAACAAGAGTTGAGAGCAATTCATCTTTTTCATTTGAAAGAGTAAAGACTTTATGATTTAAAGATTCATTTTCCTTTTTCATTTTCAAATACTTCTTTTAAGAAAATCATAGTTATGTGAAAGTTCTTCAAAAGCCTCTCCTAGTTCATCCATGGAAAGCTCACAATCAATAGGAGTATTGGAAATTACCTTGCTAGTACTTTCATTTGCCATGAAGCACATGTTGGCGGTGTCAACATCCTCCTCAGATTCACTCTCGGAATTCCAAGTAGCCTTTAATGCTTTCTTTTTGTATGGCTTCTTGGAGGTGGAGGGCTTGACTTTATCTGGGCATTCTGCAACAATATGACCCATCTTCCCGCAATTGAAACAAATGATTTTCTTGTCTTCTTTACCTTGCCATTTCTTTTTATTTTGGAACTTTGCCTTGTTATACATTCTCCGAACGTTCTTGACAAGAAGTGAAAGCTCCTCATCTTCTTCTTCTTCATTGTCTTCGTCGGAGGATGTGGAATGACTCTTGAAGGCAATAGTTTTCTTCTTGGAGGGAGCCATTTCTTCTCTAGCTTTTCGTTCCATCTCATGGGTTTTGAGGTTCCCAATGAGACCTATAAGCTCCATCTCTTTTTTGTCATTGAGTTCTTTCAAGGTAGTGGCTTTGACTTCCCAAGATGGAGGGAGAACTCGGATGATCTTTCTCACCTTTTGATCGTTGTCAATAGCATCACCTAGAGAGGAAAGTCCATTAGTAATCTTAGTAAATTTTGTAACCATATCATCTATGGTTTCATTCTCTTGCATAGAAAAGTTTTCATATTGGGAACAAAGAAGGTCTATCTTAGCCCTCTTAACTTGTGAAGTCCCCTCATGAGTGACAAGCAAGTGAGTCCAAATCTCATGGGCGGATTTGCAATGAATAACTCTAGATATATCATCATCATTAAGTGCTTAAAGCAATGCATAATGTGCCCTAGCATTAGCATCAAATTCTTTTGTTTCTATATCGGACCAAGTGTCCTCATCACCGGTGGGTACACTAAATGGTTTGGTCACCGCCTTTACAACCCGGCTTCCTAGGGATTACAAATATACGGTCATCTTAACTTTCCATATGGGAAAGTTAAGGCCATCAAATTTAGGTGGGGTCTTAATACCTTCGGCCATTTTTACTAAAAGTGAGGTTGAAAAATGAATGAGATGATTAGCAATAGGATCTGTCTAAGGTTATTAAGCCAAGAGCCTAGAGACCAAAGCTCTGATACCAATTGTAAAACACCTAGAAGGGGGTGAATAGGTGTAAATGCTAATCTAAAGATCTTTTTAAGCAATCATGAATAAATGAAGCAACGATCGCTCAAAACAAGACTAAGAGCCGAATACCCGGTGAAGGGTTCTGAACTCTTTCCTCGTGATTCCTCTAGATAAGAGTTTGAGGTGCATATTGCAATCTTGTTGTATGAGCAATGATCGACAATGTGGCAAATAATGAAATGGATGCAATAGTGAAGTGCACACAAGATATATCACAAGTTAGAAATAAGAAGCAATGACACAAGCAAGAAGTAGAAAACAATAAGAAGAACAATCGCAAACACAAAGTATTTGTTTCGAGGTTCGAGCCACCGCTCTACTCCCCGCCTTCACCGCCGTGAAGGGTTTCCACTATATCCACCGAGGATTACAAGGTCTACCAAAGACCGGAGTACCGAACTCCACCAATAACAAGAGGTCTACCGAAGACCGGAGTACCGAACTCCACCAATCCAATCCTCTACCGAAGAGGACTCACAAAGCAAGAAGAACAAGTAACCAAGTGATCAAACAAGGGATCACAAACTTCTCTTTACAACTTCCTTATAGAGTGAGGAGGGTTTTTGGCTCAAGAAGTGTAGTGAGAAAAACAAGCTCAGTTGTAAATGAAAGTAGTTTGAAAACACAACTGAAAACACTAGCCAAGAATACACTAGAGAAATGAGAGCTTTTGAAACTTTTTCTTTCTTTTGAAAACTTGAAAAACTAGGTATATTTCTTGTGTTTTGCAAATGACCAATCCCCTCTATTTATAGGGAATGGAGGAGGTCTAAACATGATTAAAACTAGGTAATAGGTTTAGAGAATAGCCCTCAAAGTGTCAGAAAAAACTGACACTCAAATCCCAATCAAATCCTAATCAAATCCCAAAAAAAAAATCAGAAAATCAGAAACTAGTCGTTGGCGGCTGGAGACGGCTGTCGGTCGACCGGACCGGTCGACCGGCAGTCCGATTGGCAACTAGCCGTTGGACTCGGTCGACCGGACGCCAAAGGGGAAAAACATTTTGAGCTCTCGGTCGACCGACGCGGTCGACCGGCCAAAAACAGAAAGCAAACTGCTTTCAGTCGGCCGACCGGTCGGTCGACCGACAGACGTGCACAAAACGTGCATGCCCTGGACACAAGACACGGTCGACCGGTCGATCGACCGGCCAAGCCTGGAAAGGATCCGGTCGACCGCCAGGCCTGAAACAGTATTTGAAATGGGATATTTTCTGAACTTTGGAAATTTTTCAAATAAATTTTGTAGGGAAATATGGCTAAGTATCATGCTGAAGAGATAGGTATACATGATATAAACAAGATATAAGATTTATTGAAAATTGAGTCATGTATAGAAATCAAAGCATGAACTTAAAACAAAAACCAAAAATAAAAACCGTATTTTGGAAAAAGTGTGTGTGTTCTTGAGCCAATCTAACACAACCTCAAACTTTAACAAACTAAGTCTTACATAGGTTCTAGGTGACTACAAAGTCTTCAAGTGGGCTTCTTCATGATCTTGAGAAGCTTGGTATATTCTTTGAATAGCTTGATATGATGAACCCGAAATGAACCGACTTGAGTCAAAACGATCTTCCTTTAGGAAAGAGCACTCCATAAATCCTTAGAACCCTGAAACATACTTAAACACTAAATATGATTAGTACAAATAACTATATATGTTTTGTAATCATTAAAACTCAATAAAACGGGTGATTGTAACCTCGGGCCAACAGTTTCTAGACTTTAAATATACATAATAGACAATCCCATGGTAAATCTATTGTAGCTATTTCCATGTATGCATAACTTTATACATAATAGATAATCCCATGGATGTAAGTTTTAGCTAGTTCATTTATACATATTCTTGTATATAGTAGGCTAACCAATGTGTGTTTATTAAAATAAATCCCACACATGTTTATCTATTCACATGATGTAAGTAATTGGTAATCTCATGTATGCTTACCGTTACGCATGATTGATAAACTTTTATTTTGTGTATACACGATAGTCAAATACATGCCTTTCAAAAGAAATAATTCTATGAATAAACATAATACTTAATTTTATGCATGTATACGATTACACACAAATTAAGATGACACAATGTGTTGGTTACTTTGAAAAGGCTTGCGTGTTATTATTTAGCAAGTTGTTACTTATACACGTTAATGACTTCTATAATATTCGTATAATGTAAAGTTGCAAATTATGACAATCATTTATGTTGATATTTCTTATAAATCCTTACAAGTTTGTTCTTGCCTAAAATCTCTTAGTGATTTTTGGTTGGACAGAAGCTGTGTTACTTCGTCCACCGTTCAAAGAGAAGATTCTTGAAAGGTCGTGACATTCACCAGGTCAACAGAAAACAAGAATCACTTTCCATCGACACATCAAGAACCCAGCACAAGAAATTGAAGATTTGAACTTAAATATCTTCCCTCTCTTATAATCAGAGTATTAATCCGTTGTAATTCTTCATTAATTTAAGAAAATTTTACACGAATTTCTCCCACGAAACAAGAGATAGCGACTCCGCTGGGGATTTTTTCTCTACCGATGAGCAAGTTGTGGCGCAAGGTGACGTCACTAACATGAGAAAAATGATCGAATCGCTTGTCGTGGAGTTCGACCAGGCAAAATATGAAGAGTTCATCTCTTCCGGCTCTAAGAGCCCTAGGGCGCGGCGGTACAGCAAGGTCTCCTCGGGGACGCGCTCTCAAGTCCGCTCTGAGACCCTTCAGACGCTATTGGCAAGAAGGATGTCGTGGCTAACCGCATCATACGTAACGCCCGCATCAACGTCTCCCACGAGACCTACGAGGATAGCGTTGTTGATGTTCAGCCGGCTCATGCCTCCTCCCCCTCAGCTCCAGGTTACCAGGGGTACCCAATAACTCGTACGGCGTAACCGGAACGCTGAACGTCGACAAAGGCGACGCGCGCTCAACTACAGACGCAAGAAGCTGGAACAATTATCTGTCCAGCAGATACAGGACGCGAGGTTCAAGCCCGCATTTCTTCTGATTCACGTCAGACGCACGAAGTTCGCGTTTGGAAACCTAAACACGAAGCTCACCAAACTTACGTTTCTGAAGCTCCACTTCCCAAATGCGACGTTCAGCAGCGCGAGGTTCGTGCCTCTCATCCGAGACACGAGATTCGCATCTCTACAGCCACACGTGGGACCCAGAAGGCCTGCGTTTCTCAAGTGTCTCTGTTGACACTTTAAAAAAGACAAGATTCTTACTGGCCTGAACAATGTCTAAACTTGTTGACATTTACAAAAGACAAGTGAAAGACAAGCTGACGATCAGTTTTTACTCATTTCCGAGGGACAAAGCAGCAACTTGGACTCTACTGATCCAGTGAAGCAGATAGTGAGCCCAGATTGTCTCTGAAGAGACCTAAGCAGGTCTAAGATGCTAGGTTAGCTCAACACTTAGCATCACATGAGCCCAAAGGGATATCGCCTGAAAGGCTAAGATTATCCAACTTCGCCTTGAAGCTGTTCAAAGCTCTATCAGTAAGCTAACTTATAGCTTCGCTTGAAGTACTCAGTTAACTCCGCAGAGAGTTAGCTTCGCCTGAAGCCACACGCAATCGCGCAGAAGGATGGTAGCTTCACCACAGATGTTTATGCAGCTCCGCTGAAGAGCTTTCTTCTGACTTCGCCAGATGCTCCTCTAGCTCCGCTGCGAGCTCGATGCGGCAGCTCCGTTGCGGGTCTGTTATGGTCAACCTTTGACCAATTAAATCTCCAGATGAGATCAAATCAATTCAGGATCAAGATCAAATCTAATCAAGATCAAATCTGGGATCAAATTTGGCAGTTGCTTGCCATAATCTCTTAACTCTCCTAAAAAAGTAAGAGGATTAGGGGAGATCTTTCAATTATATGGAAAAGATCAAAACAGATCAGGAGACCGACCTACCTGCTACTTCTAGCTTCGCAGAAGCTGAATCTAGCCTCGCGGCAAGGCTACTTTTCAGATTTAAACAGATTGACTCAATCTGTTTTTAAATTTTCAAGGAACAATTATACCCCTGCTCTCCCTATAAATAGCCCATCAGAGGCATAAGAGGAGAGGCGTAGAGAGAGAGAGAGACGCAAGAGGCGAGAGGCTGAAAAAACAGAGAGACGGATAAACAGAGACCTATTCTCTTGCTTCCAAGAATTCAGAGAATTCAGATAACTACTTCTCTAATCAGGGAACGATACCCTAAGATCTTCCTCTCAAGGAATTTTCGGAACCAGGCGAGAAGGAATTCCCAAGTGGAGACAGTTTGAGAAGTAACAAGAGGGTTCTACCAACCTTCTGTTCTCCGATTCCCCGAACCAGGCGAGAAGGGAATCCTATCGATCGCATCATCAAAGGGACAACATGGTCGCGCGCTGACCAGACTCCTATCGGCACACTTCTCCAGAATCTCAGAGGAGATCTACTTGTAATCTTTTTAGAATACTTGTAATTTAGCTCCTCGACCCCTTTTTGTAAGTTTTCCCCCTTTGCAAAATCAATGGAAAACAAGATGGCGACTCCGCTGGGGATATGATTTCTCCACTGCTGAGAATCAAGTATCGCAATGTGACTAACAGACCTTCGGGTCTATCTCTGAATTTGAGAAAGCCGGTGTGGCTAGAGCCCCTCTGGCTAAATCTTCAAAGCAAGTCTCTGCGAAGACAGATAAGGCTCCCTGCGAGCCTACTGCGGTCCTCTGGCGCAACAAGGAAGCAGGCCCGCAATATAAAGATCAGAATCTTCAAATTGTCACCTTCAAAAACCTAGTTGTTCACTTCGACCAAGGAAAATTTGAAGAAGTCCTCTCTGGGGGTGGTCTAATGCTTCATGCACGGAATCATAGAGAGGTCTCCATGGCCAAGGCTTCAGAACAGAAACCAGAAGTAGAATTCTGCCGACACCCCTCAGCCTCGCGTGTGGCTAGTCAGGTTCCCTGTGAACCTAGGTCTCCTTTGTCAAAGCAGATATTGAGGCTAAAGCAGAAGGCTCTGTATAAAGCCTCAGGCGTAGCTACGCCACAAGTGTGTCTCTCTTGCGAAGAAAAAGACAAGATACCTGCCTGCTCCAACGAGGCTGCTAGCCGCGAAGTCACAACGGCGACCATGCCTTCGCCTAATTCAAGAGCAGTAACTCCTCGCGCCAGCCTCGTTCTCATGAGCGAAGCTACTATACCTCAGGGTACGCATGATGTTCATAGCCGCGAAGCTGAAACCAAAACACCACAGCGTGCTTTGTTCCTCGGTTCTTCAAGTACTAAGCTCACTCTTCGCAGCGAAGCTAAAGGATTGTCCCTAAGTGCTGATAGCGGTGCTTATGCAGATTCAGCGCCCAAGGGCGTTTCCAAAGCTTTTAGCCGCGAAGTTAGAGCCAACTCACTATCTAAGGCTAATCACCTTCGCAGCAACATTGCGGATAAAGCACCAAAGCGTGCTTCGCTCCCCAGTCCATCAAGTGCTAAGCTCGCGCTTTGTAGCGGAGCTAAAGGATCGTCCCTAAGTGTTGACGGTGGTGCTTATGCAGCTTCAACACCCAAGGACATTCCCAAGGTTCTTAGCCGCGAAGCTAGAGCTGAAGCACTATTTAGTGCTAATCCCCTTTGCGGTGATAAAAGGAGCAGGACATCATCCTATGCGCAATCCAATAGAGCCTCTACGCTGGATCGTTTAGGCCCAACTGGGTCTGACTTGCGGGAATTCTTGACAAGCAAACGGAAGTCAGAATCTTTCCAAACTTCTCCTTCCTGTTGTCAGCAAGTGGGATGTCAGTTGGTGACAGTCCACTCAGTCCATTGCCGGCTAGGACCAATCCCCGCCACTCCTCCAAGTCAACGATCAGTTTTTGAACGATTGTCGGTGCAAGCTCCGGTAAACATCGCAAAAGGAGCATACCACGCGATCTGTCCTCTGCGTCCGTTAACATGACCGAAAGAGGACGAGAGCTACACAGGGGCAGACGAGCGTCCCATGACACTCCCTATAGTTCCCAGATCCAGATTATAGCCCAGGCTTAGGCGAAGTCTTGGTACATGAAGAAGGTATTTTCTGAAATACCAGATCTAGGGTTGCAATACCCTACAGTTATGAACAGCCATCTTACTGCGGTAGCCTCACCAGAACCAAGGTGAGGATCAGTCCAATGGTCTGATGAAGAGGATGAAGACAGTGGGTATGCCTCTTCAGCGACTGATGGGGAGATTTCGCTCCTCGTTTTAAAATTACCGCAAGTGCACGGTCGTTCGATGTAGCACTTGAGGGTCGGTCCACAGGGACAGGTGGTTCTTTTGGTTATGACACTTCTACACGAATGGATCAAAAGATTTATGGATCTTGAGTGAGTTGTGTGAACTAATTATAGTAAAAGAAAGGTGAAGCACCTAGGATCGAATCCCCTAAACTAGCATCAAGCGGTCAATTTTTGTCTCCATACCAGTTTGTAATATACACCAAATCTCTATGTCTAAGAGGCACATTAATTCTGGACACTAGATTTAAGCACAAGCTATTATCCTGTTACATAGTCCATCAAAGATGAATTAACTAAATTAAACAGATAACATGAGTGCAACAGATCCTAAGCATTGACCATTAACTCCCGATACATAGCCTGTCAAATATCCAGTTATTCTAGAAATTAATTCCTAAAAGTAGTAGGTCAATTGGTGTGCATACGTCATAAATAGGAGATTGACTCAGTCCACAAGAATTAAGTCTAGGTTCATCTCCCCTAAATACTCGCTGAAAAATTACCTACTCATGTTAAATTAACAATAACCTAAACTTATTAAATCAGTTTAAAATTATCTGAATTTAATTAAATAATTTATTACAACATGTATTAATTAAACTAAACTAATCAAATTAAATTAATTAAAAAAAAATAAAACAAAATTAAAAAAGAAAAACCTTACCTGCAGGGGCAGGGGGCGCAAGGCCCGCTCCCTCTTCCTCTTCAAATTGAGGCGCCAAGGGGGCGCCCCTTTGCTTTTAAATGGAGGGCGCCCAGGCGCCCTCTGTTTCTTGTGCAGAGGCACCTGTTGGCGCCTCTGTACATTCTCTTTTTCTTTTTTTTTTTAATTTTTTTCCCTAAATCATATGATTAAAATAACACTAAAAGGGAGAGAGAGATTTCAATTAAAAAAATAATAATAAAAATAAAAAAATGCTGTAAATAAAATTCTTACCTTTAAACTCTGAGATTGGAATTAGAAGAGATCTCCATTAGATGAAAATAACTTTTGAAAAAGTGGCCAAAATCCAAGATTTGATTATGAGAGAAAAAATTCTACAAAAATAAAAACCCTAGAAAAGAAAAAAAAAAAACTCCCACAAACCCTAGCTTTCATTGGCTTTTATAAGCCAATGAAAATGCTATTCTCACATTTTCTCTAAACATTCCACTCTCACAAATGTTCTCCTTTCCATCTCAGTTACAAGTCAAATCTGGAGTAAGAATATCGCAAGAGAAAATAAATTACATTCAACCCCCTCAACATTTCATAATTGCGCCCAGATTTGGTCCAATGACAGTAGCAGAATGTTTTTGACTTTTACGGGCAGGTAAATGGCTGAATCAGCAAAACCTCTCAACACAAAAGTTGTAGATCTTCGAATTCTCTTTCCGTAGCATCTTAAATGATTTCGTTCGGAGTCTTGTAGCTCAAGTTATGATCAAAATACCGCAACATATTTGGAAAGCAACCCTTAATCTTTTACAAACTGCGTAGTTTTATTGCTGAAAGTACCCGGATTCTTCTTTCTCTTTCTTTTACCTGTTTCCTGCAAAAGTTCAATCAACTATACCCGAGTAGCATTATTTATATACATATAATAGATAATTAGGAGCATAAAAATGATATAAAATCGTGCTGATCAAATACCCCCACACCTATCTTTTGCTAGTCCTCGAGCAAAACTAATAAAAAGAAAAAAGAAAAACTAAACTACTCTAACTCACTTTCGTAGGAATCACGGTTACACTTAGCATGTGCAACAAGCCGTTAAACCCCTAGGTTACCCTAGAGGACGAGTTTTGTCTCGTGAGGGTTTTCAGTGGATTACACCCACAAAATCCAAGAAAGTTAGAGATTAAGAAATAAATAAAAGTAAAATAAGGATAACCGAAAATCAAGAAAAGGAAAACAATTCAATTTTTTTTATTTTTTTTATTTTTTTATTTTTTATTTTTTTTTGGTAACTAGTTAGTAAGATCATCAATTTCCAAAAGTTTCATTTTCAAGTAAAACCTCAATTCAAGAAATTATATTGGCTATAAAATAAAGTCTCAAATCCAAAACTTTACACCATCAGTCCTAAGTTTCAGATCCTATGTACCCCGTGGTCGTGATGTAGTTCTTAAGCTTGGGAATATTTAATTGCAACTTTCATATCTTTTTTTTCTTTTTTTTTTACTATCTTTCGCGTAGATACCGAGGCTTCCTGAGGCCAAGGTACCTAGCTAATTGATAATCAGAATTATTATCTTTTTTTTCCTTTTTTTTAACTATCTTTCGCGTAGATACCGAAGCTTCCTGAGGCCAAGGTACCTAGCTAATTGATAATCAAAATTATTATCTTTTTTTTCCTTTTTTTTTAACTATCTTTCGTGTAGATACCGAAGCTTCCTGAGGCCAAGGTACCTAACTAATTGATAATCAAAATTATTATATTTTTATAGTGTCTTGTCCTATTAGGCTTTCTCAGCTACCCATATAGAGAGCTTTAGGTCAATGCTCCCAAACCAGATAGTCTTAGGGCAATAAGTGTAAAGACACTCCTACGGACTTAATTACTCAAGCAACTGAGGCCACAAAACAAGACTTATTAATATCTACTATATAATAAATCTTTTTTTTTCTCTTCTTTTTTTTTTTTTTTTGCAATCAATATCCCAAGCCTATGAACTTAAAAGTGTAAGTGTTATTGGGTACATAATCACTTAGACTAAGTTTAGATGGTATGTCCGTTTTAGATTCTAATCTTTATTTTAAGAATTTATAACTCTTTCATTTTGATCTTACCCATAAAATCCACTCATGGATACTAAATCACTCACATACTAGTTAATCATTTGCAGAAAATTTTCAATTTTTTTCTTTTTTTTTTCAAAAAATTTTTTTTAAGACTCCTAAAAGAAAAAAAACCCTAAAATCAAAACAAAATTTAAAAAAAAAGGACTCATAAAAGAAAAAAAAATGTGCATCTCCCCCCACACCTAAACTGTGTCATGTCCTCATGCACATAAATGAATACAGAGATAAAAATAATATAGCATGTAATTTACACATCCACAACATGCACACAATCATGATAATCATGCAATCCAAGCATATACAAGATATAAAAATGTAATCAGTATGCTAGGTTAGACATACTCACAGTGTACTGGAGAACCCAGCTACCGAAACAACAAAAATGCTCCTTGTATGTGGTGGATGCCTCCTTACTTATCCTGTATCACTTGTAAAAAAACTCGGCACATAGGTTAGAGAAAAAGAAATAAAAGACTCACTAAAACTGACTCAACTAACTAAAAGAGAAATAAAAAGACTCAACAAAAAAAAAATAATAATAAAAAAATAAAAATAAACAAATATTTACATATGTACAATTTCACAACTCCCTCACACCTAGATCTTTCTAGGTCTATACCCTCGAGCTCGCTTCCCATCATTCCAATGGGTTCTCTTCAATGGACAAAGTGGAGAGGTTAATCTTTTTGTCATCTTTAATTTCATCCTCTCCAACTTGTTCATTACTTTCCTCCATCTCCTCCTTCTCTTCTTTCCATACCTCCTCACAAATTCATCATTTTTACACGATATAATTGGAGTGTCCACAATATTATTGCCTATGAATTTAAGCTCATCCTCAAACATCACCTCAAAACTTAAATCAACAATTTTCTTTGGAGGTGTGTAATTAACCAAAGCATCCCTAACCGATTCATTCAGATATATGAGTTCATCTTCAAATAGGGTTTTAAAGCTTTGATTAATTCGAGATTCTTGAATCAAGTTTTGACAAGTATGATCATTGGTTGGCTCATCGAAAGTGAAGATACTCAAATCGAATTTTGTTTTCTCAAATGAAACTCTAAACTCAAGATCCTCAACACATTTTTCTCATCATTGTGATCACACTCTTCAACAAAAAGCTCATCAAGAAACAAAGGCTCATTATCTATGTAGGCGTTCTCACAATTTTGATCAGTATGCTCCATTTTCTCCATATGAGTGGATGCAATTTTCTGCTCCTCAACATTTATCTTTTCACAGAACTTAGAAAATTCATCCTCAAATTTCTTTTGAAGTAAAAGTTCATCATTGTCATATTCCTCTTCACAATCAGATTCAACCGACTCCACATGAGTTGTATGTGTAGCCAAATAATTTCTAATCACTTCATCCAGACACTGAGGATCATTATCACGTTTATACACATCATGGACCTTCACAACTTCCTCAACAGGCTTCTCATGTTCAAGCTCTTCAAATTGATTAAGATGAAATATTTGGGACTCGAAGGGCATCTCAATGGAATGATTAGACATGTTACTATAGCCAATGATTTGCTCTTCGGGTCTAACAGTTTGGCCTTTGTTCATCTTATGAAAGTTGATGTGCTCTTGAATGTACATGGGTCGAGTCGGTGTTGGCTCATGAACTAGTTGATTAGAAAAGGGATCCTTCTCTTGCACACTAACCAACTCATTTACTGGCCTGTTTAAGCAGTCTCTAGTATCATAGAGCGCTTGCTTTGAAGTTTGCCTGAAAGTTTCAAAAGCTTCCTCTAGTGTTGGTTCCTTGTCCACCTGATTGCCATTTAGCTCAATTTGTGAAAGTTGATGGAACTCTTGAACTTGATCTGGACTTGTGGTTGGAACAGGTTGATTGAGATGAGTCATTATCTTATCCATGTGAGCACATGTCTCGATTAACTGCTGATTGGTTTCGGCTATAGTTTGCTGCATGGCTTTAAAACTCTCCTCTAATGTGCTCATCGGTTTCTCATTATCATTGTCAAATCCCCAAGATAGAGGTGATGGTTCAGTGTAGGACCAATTAGATTGAGAATTTTGATATGATTGATCCCAAGAAAATTGAGGACAATTCCAACCCTCCGAATTGAAGTTTGATGGATAAGGTTCGCTCGTAGGTCCTTGAAATGTGTGGAATTGATTTTGACCTGGTCCCAGCGAAAACCCTACCGAAGGACATTGTTCTGAAGGATGATTTGGATCTTGACAGTGATGACAACTCATATGATGATATGAAGAAAATGAGTAGTTCGTGGGATGGATGTATTCATTAAAATCTGGAAGAGAGGTTGGTGGGTGGAAATGAGGGTCTGGCCTATAAAATGGATCGTAACCAAATGAATTTGGATAGGCCATAGGGAAAGGATTTTTTTTTTTAATTTCTTTAAATTTGTTTTTTTTTTTTTGAATTTTTATTTGTTTGAATTTTTGAATTTTTGAATTTTTTTTTTAACAATCCGTTATAGGTCAAAACTAAAGATAGAACACCGTGTCCCCGGCAACGGCGCCAAAACTTGATGGGGAGATTTCGTTCCTCGTTTTAAAATTACCGCAAGTGCACGGTCGTTCGATGTAGCACTTGAGGGTCGGTCCACAGGGACAGGTGGTTCTTTTGGTTATGACACTTCTACACGAATGGATTAAAAGATTTATGGATCTTGAGTGAGTTGTGTGAACTAATTATAGTAAAAGAAAGGTGAAGCACCTAGGATCGAATCCCCTAAACTAGCATCAAGCGGTCAATTTTGGTCTCCATACCAGTTTGTAATACACACCAAATCTCTATGTCTAAGAGGCACATTAATTCTGGACACTAGATTTAAGCACAAGCTATTATCCTGTTACATAGTCCATCAAAGATGAATTAACTAAATTAAACAGATAACATGAGTGCAACAGATCCTAAGCATGGACCATTATCCCCCGATACATAGCCTGTCAAATATCCAGTTATTCTAGAAATTAATTCCTAAAAGTAGTAGGTCAATTGGTGTGCATACGTCATAAATAGGAGATTGACTCAGTCCACAAGAATTAAGTCTAGGTTCATCTCCCTTAAATACTCGCTGAAAAATTACCTACTCATGTTAAATTAACAATAACCTAAACTTATTAAATCAGTTTAAAATTATCTGAATTTAATTAAATAATTTATTGCAACATGTATTAATTAAACTAAACTAATCAAATTAAATTAATTAAAAAAATAAAACAAAATTAAAAAAGAAAAACCTTACCTGCAGGGGCAGGGGGCGCAAGGCCCGCTCCCTCTTCCTCTTCAAATTGAGGCGCCAAGGGGGCGCCCCTTTGCTTTTAAATGGACGGCGCCCAGGCGCCCTCTGTTTCTTGTGCAGAGGCGCCTGTTGGCGCCTCTATACATTCTCTTTTTCTTTTTTTTTTAAATTTTTTTCCCTAAATCATATGATTAAAATAACACTAAAAGGGAGAGAGAGATTTCAATTAAAAAAATAATAATAAAAATAAAAAAATGCTGTAAATAAAATTCTTACCTTTAAACTCTGAGATTGGAATTAGAAGAGATCTCCATTAGATGAAAATAACTTTTGAAAAAGTGGCCAAAATCCAAGGCTTGATTATGAGAGAAAAAATTCTACAAAAATAAAAACCCTAGAAAAGAAAAAAAAAAAACTCCCACAAACCCTAGCTTTTATTGGCTTTTATAAGCCAATGAAAATGATATTCTCACATTTTTTCTAAACATTCCACTCTCACAAATGTTCTCCTTTCCATCTCAGTTACAAGTCAAATCTGGAGTAAGAATATCGCAAGAGAAAATAAATTACATTCAACCCCCTCAACATTTCATAATTGCGCCCAGATTTGGTCCAATGACAGTAGCAGAACGTTTTTGACTTTTACGGGCAGGTAAATGGCTGAATCAGCAAAACCTCTCAACACAAAAGTTGTAGATCTTCGAATTCTCTTTCCGTAGCATCTTAAATGATTTCGTTCGGAGTCTTGTAGCTCAAGTTATGATCAAAATACCGCAACATATTTGGAAAGCAACCCTCAATCTTTTACAAACTGCGTAGTTTTATTGCTGAAAGTACCCGGATTCTTCTTTCTCTTTCTTTTACCTGTTTCCTGCAAAAGTTCAATCAAATATACCCGAGTAGCATTATTTATATACATATAATAGATAATTAGGAGCATAAAAATGATATAAAATCGTGCTGATCAGCGACAGTCAACTCAGTGCGAACGGACAGAGTATCAGTCAATATGGCTGAAAACAACGATGACCTTCGTCGACGTTTGGAAGCTCAGGAGCAAACTTCCAAGACCCAGCAAGAAGCTTTAGACAACATTCAACAGATGCTCGCTCAACTCCTCAATAACCGGAATAATAATGATACCGGGAGTAACCATGATGAGGAAGAACATCTTAACAATGAACAGCCAAGGATGGAGAAGTCGAAGGAGGGTTCTTCTTTAGACGCTGAAGTCCTTAAAGGCATTCAAGCTCAAATCGCATCCCTAACTCAGAGGGATGAATTAAAGAAAGTAGGGGCAGTCCGTCCTTACCCGCTGGAGTGGGATTCAGTACCATACCCACCAAAGTTTAAACCACCAACGTTACATACGTACGATAGTAAGAGCTCGTCAAACCAGCACATCTGCTATTTCCGGTCTCAGACCGATAATGTTATAGACAATGATGCTATCATGACTAGGCTGTTCATTGGCACCTTAAAGGGGGTAGCATTTGACTGGTTCCGAAGTCTTCCTCCGGGCTCCGTCAATTCCTGGATCGACCTAGAAACCCGATTCCTTTCTCGTTTCTATGAGGACGATACCGAGGTAACCATGGACAAGCTCCTCTCCACCGTGCAGAAGAAGGGCGAATCTGTTTGTGACTACATTGAGCAGTTCAGAAACTTATCTTTGATGTGCCCAGCAGGGATGCCATTACCCATGCTCTTACAGACACGCAGGCACAACTTCTTAGACCAAGTAGAGGTTCGCATGGGGGCTGTCAAAGCGCATACCTAGAAAGAACTGGTCGAGCAAGCTGAGATAGCCGAAAAGTCGGCTAAAAAGTTCGAACCATCCACCCCTAAAAGCAAATGGGGTATGAATAATAAAGGACGTGGCGACATGGCACAGCCTTCTCAAGCCAAAGGGAAAGAGACTATGTCCGTAGAATTGTCAGAGGATGTTCAGTCCAAGGCCAAGAAGAGCGGCTTCAATAATCAGGACTTTAAACTCAGAAACAGTACTCCTTCAAAGACGATCAGGTGGCCACAATATTCCATTTACTCCACAAAGGGAATAAATTGAAGCTGCCAGATGCTCGACGCCCCAGTGAAATAGGACGCACGAACGATCCCAAATACTGTCTCTTTCATAGGATGATTCACCATTCTACCGACAAGTGCTTTGTCCTCAAGGACAGAATTCAAGCTTTGATCGACGCCGGAGTCCTGACACTGAAGTCAGAACAAAAGAAAGTCACTGCAAATATGGTGACCCTCGAGTTCGGCAAAACCCCAAAGGTCACAGTTCCTGACGGGACTTATCCAATCCCTACACCACAGCTGGAAGTCAAGCATCCTTCAGTTAGAACTCAAGATAATAGGGATCTTGTTCCCTTGACATTGGAGACAGGGAAAATTATGTGGGTACACCCAGACCTTGTCCAAGACGAACAATGTGATTCAAAAAAGTCCAAGTCGAAGGGCAAATCTTGCAATGTCATCTCTATCCTGCCAGACGATGACAATTTCACATCAGCTTCTCTCAGTGATTCTGAGGGAGAAAAGCACACTTGCACGACGCAGGCTGATGTACCTCAGCTAACAGGTACTCGATCCAGAAAATTATACTTAAAACAGTATGAGAAAGCTACTGACGAGACACAACAGCAAATGACGTCAGTACAAGTATCAGCACTCGCTTCAGTTCCAACCAAGGGAAGGAGAAGTCAAGGGAAGTCCGGTTCGACCATGTCCTGAAGAAGCCTTCAGGCCCAAGGCTTGATACGTCCTTTCGTTTTGACATATTGGCCCAGCTGGCTAATATCCCGGCTCGTATTATCATACATGAGCTCCTTCGTCTCTCAAAAGAGACAAGAGAAGTACTCAGAGATACACTAGCTAATTCAGAATCATTCCTGACATATATGCCAGAAATCCCTGAAGATGACGCTCAGTCTTCTTACCCTGAATGCCATCACGTACAGTCAAGGGTACCCGCTATTACCTTTACAGCGGAAGATATGTGTAACGCCCCGATCCCGGCGGATACGGGGACGTCACTGCAACGTATATACGTAGGTCAGAACTACCCTCCCGTATATACGCTAAGCATCAGTACAGACAAGAATCAGAGTACGGAAGTAAGTGGTGCATTATACATTCCAACACATGAATACAATCACAGAGTTATCACCAGAAGTGATCCAATATTACATGAATATCACATCACTAATATGCGCAAATGCGAGAATACAAGGAAATATACAAGTATGAACAGTATGAAAGGCACTCACGAGTTTAAAAGAAAAACTCGAGAGACTCACAAGGGGGCCTGGAAGGATGGAGCTCTGGATGATCGGCTGGGGATCCACGCTACCGCTGCGCTACTCTGATCCGCAAGGGGGAGAATCTACACGCTCCAAGCTCCATGACCTGGACAGGAGGATCCAGGGGAGTCAAATGATACTCCCCAGGCGAGTGGTGAAGCAAAACCAAGTGGCGAGCAAGGGTGAGTACATGTCATGTAAAGCCAAGGACAAGCAATCTGATTGTATGGCTTCAGATTACGGTTCCATGAGACTAGTACATCGAAGGAATAATCCAAACAAGGAAACCCTCATCTATATACCTTTATCTCATTTCACCATAACCCAAGCCCATTCAACCCGACTGTTCTCAGGCATGATAAGATAATGAACAGGAAGCAGGTGGATACAAAGGATAAAGCAAGGTAAAAGCAGTTAATACGATAATACTCATAAAACAGGAAATCCGATATAAAGTCCGGGACAAGCAAATATGGTAAGGCACATCACAGATTCATAGCTGTTTAAGTTGCAGGCTTTAGTATGCGTCCCATTCCACATACCTCCACTTACAACTTAAAGAGCCGGTTATTATGACACTTTATTATTACTCGTCTTACCCTGTTATCTAGCTATGTGAACTAGCGTCCCAACGCACATAGATCCATATCCGAGTAAAACAAGGTTGTTATTGGAAACTAGCGGGGGTATCAACGAACTATGTTTACAGTGGGTCCCGTACATACCCGGGACCACGGCCCAGGATTGTTCCGTTGCATGGAAACGGAAACCAGCCGCAAGGCTAACAGGAGGGACTTATGTATGCCCTTATCATGATGGTACCAGTAATGAGGGAGCCAGCTCTCCCCTCGGTCCCCTGGAGGCCCACAGGTCAGACCGGAACATATAGTTGCACAACATTCCTAAAAGCCACTGTAAACACGAACACATATTGATATCCGCATGTTTCCCCCGACCCAATACAAGTTGGTCCTTTTTAGGATTCATTAGCTTAATTATCACTTTACGGGAATAACAGGAAATGGACATGATCAGGAAATCAGGAGTACATAAGTACTATATAGTCAGGTCACTGCATGTAAAGCAGGAAAACAAGTCACTGATCATGATACAGGATAATAAGGTAAGGTTCCCGTAAGGGTGATAATCACAAGTCAAGTATATCATGCTGGGTGTCAAGTGATAGCATGACAGGGTGATGATATTTAGTAAACAACCAAGCATATCAAAGGATTGATAATAGTCAGGTTAAGTCATGGCATAACAAAAGGGGTATTGCCAAGTAGTAGCATGGCAGGTGGTCAGGTGATAACACACTAGATGGTCAGGTGATATACATGTGTTAAATAAAAGCATGCAACTGACTAGTCTGAGGTAATGGTATGGCAAGGTAACATAAAAGTAACCCAAAGTACAACGACCACGAAGGGTCAGCCACGCATAGTATAAAACAGTAAAAGATATAGAACATGAAATAAAATACATGGAGACTAGAACAAGAATATTTGCATAATCAATGAAATAGGGAGCAAGAGGGTAGCGAGCGAGAACACTCGCCTGAATCACCGAAAAGCCGAAAGGTCCGAAATCCACGGAACTCGGGACGCGCCATAAAATATGATATATATATGTAGAGTGAAGAGGAGAGAGAAAGAGAGAAGGGAAGATGAGGTTCGTCAAGTGACAAGTCAAGTAATACCAAGATATGATATAAGTCTAGAGGATAAGGTTCCTATTCAAGAAGGAAATCAACCAAGACAAACAGCCAAAGTTAGTCGACTAGGTGGAATGGTTAGTCGACTAATAGAGGAGTTAGTCGACTAACAGTCTGGTATAGTCGACTAAAACTGGGTTCCAGAGAGTTGGAATTCTGTTTCAGGAAAAGTTAGTCGACTAGGTGGAAGGGTTAGTCGACTAACAATGATTATAAGTCGACCAACAGATACTTAAGTCGACTAAGTCTGAGTTACAGAAAGTTGGGTTTTGGTTTCAGGAAAAGTTAGTCGACTAGGGTCAAGGGTGTAGTCGACTAATAGAGGTTTCTAGTCGACTAATAAATAACCTAAGTCGACTAAAACTGTGTTCCAGAAAAGGTTACGTTTCAAAATAGATGGGTTAGTCGACTAATACCTAGGTCAAGTCGACTAATCGACTGAAAACAGGATACAGGACAGATTTTGATGGTTGTGTGTTTGATGTCAAATAATCATGAATTGAAGACACAAGTGTACATGATATGTAACCTTAAACATACTAAGAATTAATCAAGTCTAGGTGAAGAAGAACACTCACCAAAAGGAGTGGTTGGTGATGGAGTGAAGGTGGTAGTGATGGAAGTTGGTGATGAAGAAGAAGGTGGGGATGGTGGTTTTGTTGTTGGTGTTGGTGAGAAGAAGTGATGGCCGGAGATCGTGGTCTCTCGCCGGCGTCGTGGTGGCCGGAGGCGCCGGAGGAGGTGGTGGAGGTGAAGAGGAGTTGATGGAGGTTAGGGTTTTGGTGAAGAGAAGTGAAGAGAAGTGAAAAAAGGAAATGAAATGAAAAGGAAAGGTTTAAATAGGATTTTGGATTTGTGAAAGAGGTGCAAATAAGATGGAAGAGAGGGGGATTTTGTAAAGTGGGGAGGTGAGGTGTCCCTCTTGGCCACTTGGCCGGCTATGGAAGAGAGAGAGAAAGAGAGATATTTTTGGTGGAGGTTGGTGGAATTGTGTGGAGTAGGATTTTTGGAAAAGAATGGAATTTTGAAAAATGGAAAAGGTTATGGTTTGTGGAGGAAGGAAGGAAATAAAGGAAAAGGAAAAAGGAAAAGAAATTGGAAAAGGGAAGATATTTTCTTGGAAGAGAAAATGAAAATAATGGAAGTGGCGGATTCCCGGGTTTAAGTCGAGGATGCGGAAATCTTTCGGGAAAATACCGGAATCGTCCGAAATTCAAGTATCCCGGAACGACCCAAAATAATTATCAAAAATCAAGAATATTATACAAAGACTCACGGTGAAATCCGTTTTAAGAAATACTTTATAGTTTTAAAACTAAAAATCCCGGAATCGATTAGCTACCGACTCCGGTGGAATTTTCATAAATTCCTAAAATCCTCAGAAAAAGTATTTAGGTAGAAAATATGATTTTAAGAAATAATGTCTAAAGAAACTTTTAGAAATTCTAAACCGTTTGTAAACTAAAAATCCGGGAATCGGTCAGCGGCACTGGCCGACACCGGTTTTGAAGATATTTAATTAAATTCAGGAAAATTCCAGAAAATCATATAAAATATATAATATTGGAAAATGATATTTGAAACAGAAATCGATCAAATCAGAATACCGGAAAGACCAAATCGAGTAATACACTAGGATCGGGTCTTCGGTTCAGACTAGGGCTGACTCCGAGACCGCGAATCCAAATTTAAGACAAAACAATCATATAAACAATTCATAATACAAAATAAGTACAGAAGGTAAATCGAAAAAATACGATCAAAAATCTGAATACGCAACTAAGTACGTATTCCGGGAGCGGGGTGTTACAATATGCTTCTCAAGGATAACAAGCACGATCGACCTCTGTACTACACTGGATACATCGGTTTAACATGCATTGAAAGGGTACAGGTTGATCCGGGGTCTGCACTCAGCATCATCCCCAAAAGGCTCCTCTACTTTCTCGGTATAACACTATATAGGTTGTGCGCAATCACTACTACAATATACGATTTTAATGCCGGTAGTAGTCATCCATGGGGAAAATTCGACTCTGTTGCCGAATCGGGAGCCTGAAGTCGGAAGTAACGTGCTATGTCATTGACGCTGACACTTCATACAACTTGTTGCTTGGACGACCGTGGATCCACGCTAACTGGATCGTTCCCTCCACTTTGCACCAGTACTTCAAAAATGTTGAAGATGACGTTACAGTACGAACTGTATTCGCTAAGAAGCAACCATTCAAAGGGGTGAAAAATTACTTCACTGACGCTCTCCTGTATCAAGAGACCAGTGAAACATCGAAACAACCATTGCCGGATGATGATGATAGTGGCAATCAGGCGGATTCAGAATCTGAAGCAGACGTGCCATCCAATTTGATTAATGAACCAATCATAGCATGTCTTAATCCCCAATGTAACGCTCCTACTGAAGATGAGGGCGAGTGGGTAATTAATGATAATATTTCCTTTGATTATCCTATGAGTGTTGAGTTGTTTGAATCCATTACGGATAGTGTGCTACACATGCCTTTACATAAACCAAGCGCATCCAGTACACCCATGGAATCTGTAGAAGGGGCCGTTTTAGTGATCCCTCCATCCAAAGAAGGTCAGTCACCAATAATTTTCGGTAAAACCCAACCACGAGGGTCCACAGCCGCAAATTCAAGTTTAGACTCAGACACCCCACAGTTCTTCCACTATGCCCGACCAGCGCACCATATGATGAGGAAAATGGGGTATAACCTAAAGCATGGAGAGGGCCTGAATTTCGAAAAAGGAAGGCGTAGTTTGCTGCGTAACTTTCTGCCAAAAGGGAAACTGCAAATTACTATGATAACACACGCAGGGGGTTGGGATACGTTACACCCTCACCACCAGCAACGGTTCAATTCAAGGAGGACGAACCGATTCCATCACATTCTGCCTCTTCCTCCGAGTGGGACTCAGATGTCAGTGTGGGAGTAATGTTCGAGGATCTCACCGTTAACAAGACTTCAAGCAGTCAATTGGAGCCTGCGAAAGCTACTGATGAGGAACCATGGGTTCAACAATTGGAACTCCAATGGGAAAAGCGATTCAAACTGCGCGAACCACCTACCGAAGACAAGGTGATGCAGGTCAACTTGGGTAGTCAAGATCACCCTAAACCCATCTTTATAAGTGAGAGCTTATCACTTATAGAAAAAGAAGAATTAATAATACTCATAAAGGAGTATATAGACGTCTTCGCATGGAACTACGAAGACATGCCCGGACTTGATCCACAAGTGGCCATGCATCGTCTAAATATCAAACTTGACGCCAAGCCAGTCAAGCAGCAACAACGTCAGTTTCGCCCGAATATTATGGAGGCTATTGAAGTCGAAGTTCATAAGCTCATTGCATGTGGCTTCATACATGAAGAACAGTATCCAGATTGGGTTACTAATATCGTTCCTGTCCTCAAGAAAAATGAGAAAATACGGATCTGCATCGACTACCGTGATCTCAATACAGCTTGTCCTAAAGACGAATTCTCACTGCCCATCACCGATGTCATGATTGACAACACCTGTGGATTCGAAAGAATGTATTTTATGGATGGCTTTTCAGGGTACAATCGTATTAAGATGTATCCCGACGACGAGAAGCATACTTCGTTCCGAACACCATTGGGGGTATACTGCTACACTGTGATACCCTTCGGGCTAAAGAACGCCGGAGCAACCTATCAGCGGACAATGAGTACAATCTTCCGCGATCATCTCCGAAAAATGGTAGAATGTTATGTCGACGACATTGCTGTCAAAAGCCGCAATAAGAATGACCATCTTCGTAACTTGAGAACGATGTTCGACATAATGCGGGCTCATCAACTGAAAATGAATCCGACAAAATCCTTCTTGGGAGTTTCGAGTGGTAAGTTCCTTAGATTTATTGTTACATCAAAAGGAATTCATCTTGACCCAGACAAAGTCAAAGCTATTCAGAGCATGCATCCACCGAGGAATCTCAAAGAGCTTAGAGGCTTGCAAGGTAGACTGACTTATATTAGAAGATTAATCGCAAATCTCTCAGGCAGCTGTCAACTGTTTACCTGACTCATGAAAAAGGGTGCTCCCTTTGTATAGGATCAAGCTTGTTAGGAAGCTTACGAGGATATCAAGAGATATCTCACAAAACCTCCAGTCTTGGTAGCTCCTACATCAGGAAAATCATTCTTACTTTATGTGAAAGCTATGGACCATTCTCTTTGTGCCCTGCTTGCTCAAAAAGACGACAATGGTCACGAACAGGCCACTTACTATCTGAGCAGGACTCTGATAGGAGCGGAATCTCGCTATAATCCTTTTGAGAAGGAGTGCTTAGCTCTTGTCTTTGCCGTTCAGAAGACACGACATTATTTGGTTGGCCAAACCATACATGTCATCTTCAGAGTGAATCCTTTGCGTCTTCTCATGACAAAGCCAGGATCATTGAATTCAAGATTAGCTAAATGGGCGCTTCTTTTGTCTCAATACGACATGATCTTTATCCCTCAAAAGGCGGTTAAAGGCCAGGCCCTTGCAGAGTTCTTGGCTGCTCATCCAGTTTCGGAAAACTCAAAACTTCATGAAGATATTCCAGATGAAGTCTTCGAATCCAATGTAACCTCAGAGGATAAAGTTTGACAGATGTTCTTCGATGGAGCATCATGAATAGGCCCTAAAGGCAGGATCGTCGCCGGCGTGGGGGTTGTGTTTATCTCTCCACAAAATCATGTCCTTCCTAGAGCATTTTCTCTGACAGAATCATGCTCCAACAATGTAGCAGAATATAATGCTCTACTCATTGGCCTTCAGCTCGCCCACTGAATGGGGGTATACTACCTTGAAGCTTACGGCGATTCAAAACTGATTATCAATCAGGTTAAAGGCGAATATGAGGTCCGTCACGAGGATTTGGTGCCTTATTATCACGCAGTCATCGAATTGGCTAATCTGTTTGATGGCTTTTACATCGGGCACAAATCTCAATTTTAGAATATTAAAGCAGATGCTCTTGCTGCATCAGCAACAAAACTAGCCCTGCCAGTCGACACTGAGTATCACCTTACAGTGGCAACTCGACACCTTGTCTGCTCTAAACATATGTTAAGAATCAGAGAGGTCTATAATATCTCAATGGAGCTTGAGCCGAGAGATTGGCGACTATGCTCTACATGGTCTGCTGCCAGACAATCCTAAAGAAGCGGCATCTATCAGACGAAGGTCTCTCCGTTTTTACTATGATCCAACTCTAAAGACACTTTACCGTCATTCATATGACGGTGTCCTCCTCCGTTGCCTTTCTAATTCAGAGGCATAGGAAGTGCTTAAAGAAGCACATAACGGCATATGCGGAGCTCATTAATCAGGTCCAAAATTTAAAGACAGATTGCATATGTTTGGATATTATTGGCCAATCATGATAGCTGATGCCATCTAATATGCACGAAGGTGTAAAGCATGCCAAATTCATGCGGACTTCATACATCAGCCCTCAGAGTTGCTCCACCCAACTGTTACTTCATGGCCATTTGAAGCATGGGGAATCGATGTCGTGGGGCTAATCAGCCCCTCTTTGACAAAAGGACACCGGTTTATCCTGGCAATAACCAACTACTTTTCAAAGTGGGCGGAAGCTATACCACTGGTTGAAGTCAAAACTTCTAACGTGGTTAATTTCATCAAACACCACGTCATCTATCGATTTGGTATCCCTAGGCGGATCATCCATGATAACGGTCCCCAATTCATAAGCCAGGTATATTCTATCGATTCTGTGATAAATACCGAATTCAGAATGTGGCTTCAACTGCCTATAGTCCCGCCACTAATGGCTTGGCGGAAGCATTCAACAAAACGATCATCAAGTTATTCAAAAAGTTCGTCTCCTCGAATAAGCAAGATTGGGACGAAAAGCTTGGTGAATGTCTTTGGGCCTACCGAATCACGGTTCGGACCCCGACAGGCAATACGTCTTTTTCCCTGGTGTACGGGTGTGAAGCAGTCATACCGTTGGAAATCCAGATGCCGTCACTGCGAGTCGCTTTAATGACTAAGATCACATCAAAGGACAACAATCGGTTGCGTCTTCAAGAGCTCGAAACCTTAGATGAGAGGCGGTTATAAGCTCAACAGCGCATTGAGTTATATCAAGCTCGGATCTCAAAAGCCTTCAATAAGAAGGTCAAACAAAGAGTCTTCCAGAAAGGAGATTTGGTTTTAGCCGTCAGACGACCAATGATCATGACGCACAAAACCAAAGGTAAATTTTAGCCCAAATGGAAGGGACCGTTTGTATTAGAAACAGTCTATTCAAATGGAGCATATCGCCTTATGACTTCAGATAGTGATTTACTCATGATGCCGATCAATGGCAAGTTCTTAAAGAAGTATTATCCTTGATTAAGGATCCTTCTCATGATCAAATTAACATTATACCTCTGATCAAGACCTTCAAATTCAAGGTACGCAGAAAGAGAGCCTCTCTCTTCCTCCAAATGAGATCATACGATCATAAACCAGTAGGAAGCTGATCATACATTGGCTGCCTCAAAGAAGAATCAAGGTTACACATGCACTAACCAAATGATCCAACACCTTTAACGGTTAAGGATAGAGGAAAATGTTGGCCTTTAAGCCCAACATAAGTCCTCGACAACTCATCATGCTGAAGGGAATAGCATGGCTAGCCCGACTCAAACGGTAGTTCGTAAAGGCATATCAAACCCGTTGACAGCTGAGGTTTTGCTAAAAATCCTAAAGGACGTGTTCTCATTTGATTCCCTTTCCAAAATCACTTACCAATTCTCATACATAGAATGGTAAGACCACATATAAAAATCTTTCCATTCATTTCACTGTTAAGTTAACATTAAATCTATGACAGTGATCTCCTCGTTTTTCCCAGTAAGAACGAGACCTTTCCATGCTATGTTTAACACTACACCTCTAGCATCTATTTCGCTGTTAAGTTAACATTAAACCTATGACAGTGATCTCCTCGTTTTTCTTAGTGAGAATGAGACCTTTTCATGCTATATTTAACACTACACCTATGGCATCCATTTCGCTGTTAAGTTAACATTAAACCTATGACAGTGATCTCCTCTTTTTTCTCAGTGAGAACGAGACATTTTCATGCTATGTTTAACACTACACCTCTGGCATCCATTTCGCTGTTAAGTTGACATTAAACTTATGACAGTGATCTCCTCATTTTTCTCAGTAAGAACGAGACCTTTTCTATGCTATGTTTAACAGTATACCTCTGGCATCCATTTCGCTGTTAAGTTAACATTAAACCTATGAAAGGGATTTCCTCGTTTCTCTCTGTGAGAACGAGACCCCTTCTATGCTATGTTTAACAGTATACCTCTGGCATCCATTTCGCTGTTAAGTTAACATTAAATCTATGACAGTGATTTCCTCGTTTCTCTCTGCGAGAACGAGACCCCTTCATGCTATGTTTAACAGTATACCTCTGGCATCCATTTCGCTGTTAAGTTAACATTAAACCTATGACAGTGATTTTCTCGTTTCTCTCAACGAGAACGAGACCCCTTCTATGCTATGTTAACAGTATACCTCTGGCATCCATTTCGCTGTTAAGTTAACATTAAACCTATGACAGTGATTTTCTTGTTTCTCTCTGCGAGAACGAGACCCCTTCATGCTATGTTTAACAGTATACCTCTGGCATCCATTTCGCTGTTAAGTTAACATTAAACCTATGACAGTGATTTCCTCGTTTCTCCCTGTGAGAACGAGACCCCTTCATGCAATGTTTAACAGTATACCTCTGGCATATCCTTTTGTCAAGTTAACATTACACCTCTGTCAAATTGCTTTTCAAATTCCTACAAAGTTTCTTTTTGTCACGTTAACATTAAACCTCTGACATTTGATCTTCTATGGAATTCATTTCCTAACTCCCCAGCAAATTCTTGAGTCCCACTCAGTCTTTGGTGGACTTTTCGGGTTGTCATGTTAACAGTATACCTCTGACAATTCCTTCCAAATCCCGACAGAATTTTGAGCTTCGTGGCTTCTCAATCGGTTATGTCATTACGACTTCTGAACCGGCAGATAGCCAAGTCTCATCTTTCAGTCCGGCAAGGACTATTTCTTTGTCATCATATGACAGAATTTTGAGCTTGGTGGCTTCTCAATCGGTTATGTCATTGCGACCTCTGAACCGACAGATAGCGAAGTTTCATCTTTCAGTCCGGTAAGGACTATTTCTTTGTCATCATATGACAGAATTTTGAGCTTGGTGGCTTCTCAATCGGTTATGTCATTGCGACCTCTGAACCGGCAGATAGCCAAGTCTCATTTTTCAGTCCGGTAAGGACTATTTCTTTGTCATCATACGATAAAATTTTGAGCTTGGCGGCTTCTCAATCGGTTACGTCATTGTGACCTCTGAACCGACAGGTAGTCAGGTCTCATCTTTTAGTCCAGCAAGGGTTATTTTCTCAAATGGCTACAATACAACTTGAAAGCGAGAATTCAGAAGATAAAACAAGTTGAAAATACAACAGGGGAGTCAAAACGAAATTACTTTTATTGATTCCGAAAAGGGGATACATGAATAAATAGATTACAAGCTATGAGGGTTCTTCATAGGACTTGATCCGTCCTTCAAGAGTGGCCAACCTTGTCTTCATATCTTCAGCAGCCCTGATAAGCGCCTGTGACCTTAACTCGGCCTCATTAAAGCTCGCCGTCTGGGCCAAGCGAGCTTCAACTTCAACCAAGGTTGCCCTCTGAGCTAGCTCTTGCCGCAAGAGTTCGTCATTCTGAGCCTTAAGCTGCTCAAGCCGGGCAGTCTCTTCAAGACGCACTGGTTCAGCCTTGGATAAAAGAAGATTAGCCTTTCGATCATCTCCTTGGCCTTTTCAATTTTGTCCTCAGCGTCAAGAAGAGTACTGCTAGAAGCGTCTATGGCATCCCCGAGCTCTGCTTTCCTTATCTCCAAGGATTTCAAATCAGAAGAAATGGCCTTAGCAGCTTCCTGAGCGGCAAGATGAGCTTCATGCATCTGAGCATCAAGGTGCGCAAGCTGCTCGTTAACTGAAGACTCTAGATCTGAATGGCTAAGACGGCGCCATTCGTCTACATCCCTCTCGAGTCAGTCCACCAAAAGCTCCAATGCAGCGGCCTGGTCATCCCCTCCAAAGTCTCGGATGCTGTCAATACTTCGGGAGAGGACCACCTTTAAAGTAGAGAATGAGGTAGTCGAACCCTTCAAGATCAGAGCAATGGATCGCTTCAAGCTCTTATAAAAGCTATCGACTAACTCAGCCACAAATTCATTTTCGGCCTCAATAACTCCTGGCAAACGAGCAGCCCCTGAAGACAGAGTTTCCACTGGCTTATTGACATTATTGTGGAAGGAATAGCAAACGCACTGGCTGCAGCAACATGAGGGGTCTCGGTGATCTCGGAGGAATCCTCATTGAGACCAGCACGCTAGCGACAACTGAGGTAGGGCTAGTGACTATTTCGGGGAGAACTGGCTCAACCACCAATGTCAGAGAAGTAGGACTAGTAATCACCTTCAACTCCGCGCCTGGCAAGATAGGCGGCACTGGCGAAACCAATGGCACCTCACTCATTGATATAGTTGGGAGCGAGGTTAGTTCCATGACTACCGTTCCCTCAATTTCATCTCCTCTGGCTGGTTCAGGCTGATAGGAAGGCATGTCGTGATACAAAGCATCCAACTCAGCGGCATCCGCCGCGATCGAAGTACTTACTTCACTCCAGGTTCCCTCAGGAAGACGGGTTGGCTCTCTTGAAGTCGATGCACCCAGAGGCGAAACACCTACAACAAGACTTTGTTTAGGCAAGGAATGACAAATAGCAGGAGTCAAAAAGTCAAAACAGTACCGAAAGATGGTGTCGCCTCAATTGTCTTGACGGCTGCATCAGTCCCTGTAGGCTCCATTGGAAAATCTTTGGCGGAATCAACACGAATGGCCGGCCCGCCTTCGCTTGCCGAACCCTCCGTGGTCCACCCAAGAGAGCTAGAAGCCGCGGAACTTCCTTTTGAGGTCCCAGTACCCGAAGGACCTACATCAGCCGCATCACCTCCAGACTCCTCCGAGACGGCAAAACAGCCAGCTTCATCGCCTTCTCTATAAGTGAACAGGGGATTATAGTGCTCCCCCTGTTCTCCGGCAGCTTCAGCTCTCGGGCTTCTCGCCGCCTCAGTTCCTGAATCATAAAACAAACCATGAGCTGTCTGGGACACATAAGAAGTATATTATAAGAACAGACTTGATCATACCCGGGTCCGGAGCAGTTTTACTGGTAGTCGGCCTAGGAGCCGACAACTTAATGACTAAAGGGGCAGGAGAAGGAGGTGCTGTAGATAATTCACCCTCTGTAACAACCGTAGGAGCGTAGCGACGAGGCTTCTTCACTACCCGCTTCCTACGAGATCCACCTTCCCGCTTTCGCTTGAAGTGGATGTCAACATCTTCTTCCTCCACTTCTTCCACATTAGTATGTTCTATGGGGGCGTCTCTACCCCACCAGAGGCAGCGGCCGGAGCCTCAGCACCTGTATCCGCTTCGAAGCGAGGACTTCCTGCATCCGAGGCTTCACTGTCATCAACAGCAATGAATTCCCCGAGGCCTGAAACGCGGACCCTTTTACCCTCGCTCTTCTCAGTGACCTTCCGCTTCAGCTGATGAGAAATTAACTTCACACCAGAGGAATTAACAGAAAATCCAGTGGGTGTGAAGTTTGAAGTTCTATACCACTGACAGAATCCAAGGGTCGTCAGAAGGTTCGGAGTCCTTAGCGGCATGCACAGCCGCACCTCAGTACAACCAGCAATAAAGAACCGCCAGGTACGAGCTCCATCGATGAGGCTTCCCATGAAGGCCAGACTGCTGTTTGGGTTACCCACATACAGTTGGTCATATCCAAACTGACGGGCAAACCGACTCAGAACACAGGGCTCCAGGTAATAGGTGTTCCCGCTTCTATACAACAAGTGTGAGGGCCGGATGCTAACCAGCCACTCAAAGATTCCCCGACTCAATGACGTCCGCCCTTCTCCCACATCCTTGAATTCTTCACCATAAGCTTGCATCCCGAATATAGGGGAAGCAGCGAAAAAGGCTATAGTTTTCATGACGGCACAGCAGCTTACGGACCGCAGCCACATAAGTCTTTGACCATGAACACCCCTCGAATCGACAGAGAAGCGCCGTTCGAACACCTTCTGGGGGTTCCTCTCTGGCCTGGATGATGGAAGGGCAGTGAGGGGCGAACCATGCCATTAGATAAGTATATGGCAGACCTATTCTGGGGTTTGGTCCGTCGCAGGGCAAAATAGTCCCCTTTCCCCGCTTCGTCGTTGGTGGCCTACAGAAAGCCTCCGTCAATGCGCGAAGGCCTCTCTGAATACAACACACCATGGCTGGAAGGAGTCCAAGAGAACGATCATGGACTAGACGAACGGCAGGCAATAAGACAGTCGGATGAATGACATCGCCAGATGAAGATGGCACCACACATCTCTTCAACCAGACCGTCAAGAAACTAGCCAAAAGTACCTTCTGGGACGTCGGCCGACGAGCCTGGTAGTGGAAACTCCGAAGAATATCGCCTTTCTCATAGGGGCCGTCATCTTCTTCCAGAATTAGATCCCTTAAGAATGCTCTTGCATCTGGCAAAAGATGTCTTCATCAGCAACTCCACAATGAGCCGCTTCAGGAGTATTTTCCATGTTAGGGAACAAATAATTTTCCCAGCTCTTCAAACTATATGAAGATCCCTTATAGCCTCCGTGCATGCTGGAGCAAATGTGGAGGTGGCACATCAACTCCCGATAAGTCTCAAATAGGGCAGGCTCCTGCTTCTCCAGAAGTGCCAATTTCGCCTCGCACGGAAAATATTCTTCGTATGGGAGAGATCCCAAAGGCAGAGCAGAGACTTCCCATATCTCGTGCAGAGCCATACCCAATTCGCCAACAGGGGTGAAGGAGGTCCCTGTAGCCGGGCAGTATAACTCAAAGATGGCGTAGAAGTTCGCTATGCTTATCTGAATGTCATAACAGGTCGCCCTGACGGCCTCATAAAGTCCCAACCTCTCCAGATCCTCCTCAAAATGAGCAAGAACATGTAAGGTCAAGTCCCTCCACCATGCCTTGGGAGGGTGAATCCACCCTGGAGTCCTGAAATCAGTGGCTGGATAGTTGCCACAAACCTTAAAGAATTGATTCATAAAAGTCTGAGCCACCGCAGGGTTTTCTTCCACTGGGATGTCTGGGAGTACATTCCTAGGGTGGAGACCCAATATACAGCGAGGAGGCCCCGCTCTTGCGTAACCGGGTGAGTGAATTATCAACTTCCCTACGTGAACGGATTCAGTAGTCCGACTCACTTGCCACTGCATCTTCCGAGCCCTCGTCACGCATTGAAAGAAGGATAAGGGAAAATGCCGCTTGCTACACGGGAGATAGAACTTCTCACCATCTAATTTGAAAATCCACTGCCCCTCTCCGGCTAGCAGCTGGCGATCATGGTCTGGCGCTGCATCTCCGAACATGAAACCGGACTTCCGATAGATTCTTCGGTCAGAATCTTCAAGGGGAGCAGTAGTTAAGATGCTCCTCATGGTGCGTTGATCCCCACCATGAATAAGTGTATCCCGAGCAGGAGAGCTTCGCTTGCTGAATAGTGAAGCCTATCCTTGAAACTGCAGACTGACATTGCCATCTAGCCCCTGGCTGTGCCAAAGAGACTGTTCAGAGGACTAGGAGTATAGTGCATTGCAAGAACAAAGAGAAACTATGGTTAGTTCATCAGCCAAATAAGAGCTAAAATAAGAATGCAATTTTTGTTAAGGCATAGCCTCACTCTCCGAGCGAAGCTGGCCTAATGATAGCTTCGCCCCGAAGCTTAGCTTCGCAGCTGTAGCGTAACTCCGCACTCCACACGAAGGCAGGCTGCAGGAAAATGTCAAAGTGTTAGCTTCACTCTGGAAGCTTAACCTCGAACAACAGAATGCGACAAAGCCCTAGGGGCTAACTTTGTCGGAAGGGTATTATTGCCTAAAGACTATTTTAAGGGCATTAAGGTCCTTTTTGGTTACACTCCAAAGGCTAGCTTCGCATCCTGTCATTCAACAGGATGTGAACCGCCTAAGGGATAGCTTCGCCTGGAAGCTTGAAGAAGGGACCATTCAATTCTAAGATTCCCAATCAAGAAATTTAGGGAAATTCAGGGAATCGAACTCCCCAAGATCACCAGATCATGATTGATCATTCTGGGTTTATCGAAAGATAGCCAGAAATTGACTTTAAGAGAGAGATGAAAATCTCTGATCAAAAGGGAAAGATCCCTACCGGCGATCGGTCATTCGATGACCGGAGGAGGAGAAGGACCCTCCGTCGTAGAGGTTGCGACCTCTTTTCCTGCTCGTCTCTTGGGAGCCATTGAAGAACTGAAAAGGTTCTTGGATTCTCAAACGAAGAAGAAAGAAGAAGAAAGGGCTTGCAGTGCTCTGAAAAATCCAAAGAGAAGTGATGCCTCCTCTTTCAGCCCGATCAGGCTTTTATAGACTGATGATTGCCTAAATGTAGCCTTGAAAGGGGCGCAGGCAGTCGTTTCAAATTAATTTGAAACGGCGCCTAAAGCGCCTTCCCGAGAAGCGCTGCTTCAGCCCCACTAAGGGCTAACTCCGCCGTAAGTCTAGTGCTGACTTAGCGCGATGCATGAATAACTTCGCTGAATAATATGCCTTAGTTCCGCTAAAAGCATAGCCTGAGCTTCGCAGAGAATTCATGCTAACTTCGCTGGAAGCTGGTTTCTGATTCAGACAGGATCCTGTCTTTAACTTCGCATGAAGTCTAGCTCCGCCGGTCCACTTCAAGTGGTCTCGAATCGAAAAAAAGGAGAAGCAAAGCAGATAAGCAGAAAGTGAACTTTTATTGAGTTAAAAGGGAAGGTACATTGATACTACTACATCAAGGTTGTGTTCCATACAACAGAATAATTTGCTCCAAAGGCATACAAGTAGTACTATATACTTCCAAGCCAAACTAACTGGACACGAAAGGCCTTCCTCCTGCACAAGACCGTAATCCTTCGCATAATGGCAGATTTTGCCATCAAGGAGCTGGATTGTCTTTGATGAAAATTGACAAAGGACCGGTTGACACCAGAAAGCTGGATCTTCTTTGATGAAAATTGGCAATGGAAGGATCCGAGACCTTACAGGTGACGTCCGCTTTCCCGAAATGGATCATCTCTGATAAGCGACTACCAGCCCCGCCTCGAAGTGGATCATCTCGGATAAGCAACTGCCAATCTCTTCCGGGAACACACATCAGCTCCCCAGTTTGTTCCTCCTGTTTAGGATTTAAAGTTTCAATTGGAAAAGCAAGAGGCAACTTTCTGGTATCTTTCATCAAGTCAAAAGACTGGCAAATATAGCTCACTGCAACCCAAACTGGAAACAAGTTAGCAGTAAGTCAAAAGAAAAAATGCAAGCATGATATGCTAAGGCAAATTCTTTAGGGCGAAGCAATTTATATCCGATTCAGTTGCAATTTAAGAATGGATTTCAGTTTCAGTTAAGTAGAGGGTAGCCTCGCTTGCACAGTGATGATGGACTAGCTCAGCATAAGCCAAGTCCTAGCCTCGCCTATATGGCTAAGCCAGACTGATCCAGAGGGACACAGTCTTGACCCCACCTATATGGCAAGACTGGCTCAACCTTGAAGAGACTAAGTCCTAATTCTTGCCTATGTGGCGAACCTAGCAGGCAACCATGCAATGATCTTCCTTTGATCAAGTGAAAATGATAGCTTCACCAGGAAGCTGGGAAATAGGGCTTAAGCCATTCTCTATAGATCAGTCAGATACAAAATGAAGAATAAGGGAAATCAATCCCTGAGGCAGCTGATAAAGTTAAATTAAGTGAGATAAACTCCCTAAAGTCATTGGTTCATTGGTAAAGTCTCTGGATGGCCGAGACTCACCAGTTCTTGGCCGGTTAATGACCAGAGTGGGCACCCCTACTATTTCAGAGATCTGAGTATCTTTCTCTAGACAATCAAGAGAAGTCATGAACAGACTGCTTCTCTGCAGAGGACCTCAAGTGTCCTATTTATAGGCCTCATGGGCTGAGCGCACCGATGCTGCTTCAAGCATAGAAGCGCGAGCGAATTTAAAGCATTTACTGAGCCTTGAGAAAGGGAATAGTCTCTCTCGGAAAAGTGCAAGGGAGGAATGATCTCCCTCATTAATGCAAAAGAAGTTATTTCAACTTCGGGAAAGGACATAATCCTTCTCGTAACTGGCCGAAAGCAGTTGGCCTCGGGAAAGGAACGACGTTCCAAAGCGAACCTATTCCGGAAGGCTCGGACGCGGAGCCACCGAGACACGAAGCTATCCAGACGCGAAGCTACCTAGAATCGCAAATCTACACGATTCCTCGGCGAACTTATTCCTGACATAAGATAAAAGTGATAAGGCCTGAATAAACCTATCATTACTATTTTTAATATTTGTACTTATTACTCATTCTACCCATATGTCTAGGTATGTGTAATAGCATCCCAGAACACATACATCCACATATGAGTAAGTCGAGGCTGTTATTGAAAACTGACGGGGATATCAACGAACAATGTTTACAGTGGGTTCCGTATATGCCCGGGACCACGGTCCAGGACGTTCCATTGCTGGTGTATGGAACTGTCCGCAAGGCCTATAGGAGGGTCTTATAGAATGCCCTTATCAAGATGGTACCAAGAAGGAGGGAGCCAGCACTCCCCTCGGTCGCCTGGAGGCCCACAGGTCAGACCGAAAATTTTAGTTGCACAACATACCTAGTGTCACTATAAACACAAACATATATTGATAGCCGCAAGTTTCCCCGACCCGATGCAAGTTGTTCCTTTTTATGATTTATTATGTAATTATCAATTTACGAGAAAGCAAGTGCAAGACAAGACCAGGATTTCAGGAGTTCAAGAGTACATGAGTATTATAAATTCAAGTCGCTGTATATAATGCAGGATAACAAGTACATGATTTCCGTAAGTATAACAATCTCAAGCCAAGTATCAATATGTCATAACGGGGCAATTATCAAGTTGTAGTATATCAGGTGCCATGAGACATATGACTGGGATGTGATATTAGGAAGGTGACAAGTGACAGCATGATACATGCAAGTATGTTAGAAAAATAATACAATACTAGTCAACACGATGAAGAGGAAAGATCCAAAAAGAAAGCGAGAACGCTCGCCTAAAACTTCAGGAAACACCGGAAAATCCCAAGCTCTAGAATCCAGGTAACGAACACGTCAACGCGTTCAATAACAGATATTATATTAAAAAAGGAGGAGAAAGGATGAATCAGAAAAAGGAGAATGAAGACGCAGGGGTCGCAGACGCGGGGGTCGCGTCGCGTTGATGTCATAAACGTGGGGTCTGAGACCTGCATTTAACTCATAACACAGGAAGAACGCAGACGCGAGCACGTGCTACGCGTCGCGTTAACATAAGAACGCGAGGATCACGTTAAATAATTAATTGGACGCAGGGGGTAAACTCCGCGTCATGCAATCACACAATAATAGAAAGAGAGAGACAGGGAGATGTGAGAGACGCAGTGATGGGAGAGGGAGAGATGCAAGTTTGAGGGAAAAAATTAGAGAAGAAAAGAAAAGAAAAAGGAAGGAAAGGAAAGAAGGAAGGAAAGAAAGAAAAGCAAAGGAAAGAAAGAAAGAAAGAAAGAAAGAAGAGAAGGGCGATGTAGGCCGACCATGGCTCGGCGCCGGAGTTGGCCGGAGAAGGTGGCCAAAGCTCCAAGCCCAAACAATCTAGAGGGTACAAGTGTAGTTCAAAAGGAAAAAATGGAGTTTTGGAAACGAGGCTTCGGAGAACGAAGCTGTAGCTCGTTGGAAAGAGTATTCCGAGGAGAGGATGATGACGTGGTTGGTGGTGGCTAAGGTGGTGCAGGTGATGGTGGAAATGGTGGAGAAGATGGGTTTCTTAGTAGAAAAAGAGGAAGAAGAAGGTGGAGAAGTTGTTGTTGTTGGAATGGGGGAGGAAATGAAGGAGAGAATGGTGGAGGAGTTGGTGGTGAAGGAGGTGGAGGGGGTGGCCGGCCAAGAGAGAGACACGGCGACTGGCCTGTTGTTGGCGTTTGCTGGAAGTGAAGAAGGAAAAGAAGAAGAATTAAAGAGAGAAATGAGGAGGTGTTTATATAAAGGTAAGTTTTTGATTAATACAAGATTGCCATTATATAAAGAGAGTTGTGTCTCTTTTAAAAAAGAGGCCCGTGTCTCATTTCAATGATATTCGCGTCTAGGCAAGGAGGTCTAGGCCAACTACCCAGACGCGGAGATGAAACCTGCGTCCAGAGGAAAAATACGAAAGTCGCGTTTAACAGAAAAGACAAAAATCATAATGACTTGAAGGACATAACATTAAATGTAGAATGGAGAGGATCTCTACATTAAAGATCGAATTTAGATTTAGTGAGACTCGCGTCTAGTGAGGAGAGAGAAAATGAAAAAAAAAGTAAAATAACTGGATAAAATTTCAGTATCTGGGAAAACACCGAAACTCTAGAAAAGTCAGAAAAATAAAGTATCTCAAAAAGTTTCCCAAAAATTCTCAAAAATAATAAATATTATTTTAGGATATTTGGTGAAATTGGTTTTCAGAAATTTAATCCATTTTCAAAATAAAAATCCTAAAACCCACCGTGGGACGGTGTCTACACCGGGTCGGCCGGATTTTTGATAAATTCTAAAAAATCTTAAAAAATTCATTTAGATAGAAAATATGATTTTAAGAAATAATATGAAAGCCATTTCTAGAATTTAAATTCCATTTGTATATTAAAAATTCGAGAGTCGGTCAACGGCACTAGTCGACACCGATTTTGAAGATTTACAACTTAATTTAGAAAAATTTCAGAAAATCATGAAAAATTTAGAACATTAAAAAATGATGTTTGAAATTAAAATCAGTCAAATCTAAATACCAGAAAGGTCAAATCATGCCGTACTGCTATATGAGTAAGAATTTAAATAATAGAAAATAAGGAAATACGCTCCAAAAATTAGGACACATAGCTGTGTATGTATTCTGAGGATGGGGTGTTACAATCCATCCACCTTATCAAAATTTTGTCCTCAAAATTTCGATAATGGGGATGCGGAGGTAGAAAAGAATAGGGAAAAGGAATTTTACCAACTAAGATGTAAAGAGTTGGGGGTAACGCTCACGAATAATATCCTCTCGTTCCCACGTAGCTTCTCCTGGGGCATGCTTATTCCAAGAAATCAGTACTAATGGTATTGCCCGATTCTTCAGGGTTTTGACACTTCTGTTCAGAAGGGCCATCGGCTGTTCTTTGTAGGATAAATCAGGTTGTAGTGCTAATTCTGAGTGATCTAGAATGTGACTCTCATCCTTAACATACTTTCTCAGTTGTGATATATGGAATACGTTATGTACTCCTTCTAATGATGGTGGTAATGCCAATCGGTAAGCCACATCTCTCACACGATTCAAAATTTCAAATGGACCGATGTATCTCGGACTAAGTTTTTCGCGAGTACCGAATCGGATTACCCCTTTGGTTGGTGATATCTTTAAAAATACATGATCAACTGTTCTGAATTCCAATGGTCTATTAGTCTGCCCAACTCTTCTGTTGGCTCTGTGCTGCTCGGAGATGATCCCTGATAATTCTGACTTCATCTGTTGTCTGAACTAGAATATCTGGTCCCATAAGTCTTCTTTCGCCGACTTCATCCCAACATATTGGCGACCTACATTTTCTGCCATATAATGCTTCAAATGGAGCCATCTTGATACTGGCCTAATAGCTGTTATTATAAGAGAATTCTACTAAATAAATATAATCTTCCCAAGACCCTTTAAAATCTATCATGTAGTCTCGTAACATGTCTTCAAGAATTTGGATAGTTCGTTCAGATTGTCCGTCTGTCTGGGGATGATATGAGGACTGAATTTCAGACAAGTTCTTAAATTTTCTTGGAGACTTTTCCAGAAATGTGATCGGAATCTCGTGTCTCTATCTGACACGATGCTAACTGGAATTTCATACAGATGAACTATTTCTTTTATATATTTGTCTGCAAGAACTTCTGTTGACTGACCTACTCTGAAGGGTAGGAAGTGAGCAGCTTTTGTGAGGCGATCAATGATTACCTATACTGCATTGTTACCTTTAGGACTGCGGGGTAGAGCTGTAACAAAATCCATGGTGATATGTTCCCACTTCCATTCGGGTATCGGTAATGGTTGCAGAAGTCCAGCCGTTCTCTGATGTTCTACCTTTATTTGCTGACAAACTAAGCACTTTGTCACATACTGGGCTATCTCTCTCTTCATGGTATTCCACCAAAACTTCTGCTTCAAGTCTTGATACATTTTATTTTCTTCTGGGTGTATGGAATAAGGCGAACTGTGTGCCTCTGCTAAAACTTTCTGCCGAACTTTCCCTTATGGTACACAGATTCTGTTACCAAATTAAAGTGCACCATTCGAATGAATATGGATATTCGTCCTTAATCCATCTTCTATTTGAGCTCTGAATTTCTGTAATCTGGGGTCTTCCTTTTGAGCTCCTTAATTTCATTTATCAGGGTTGGTTGAATCAGGAAGGTCATTAACTGACCTGACTCATCAGTTCCTTGTATTAGCATTAAGTCCAACTTTATGATTTCCCGAAGCAATTCCTTCTGTTGAGTAAGTTGTAATAATACTTTGTTCTCTGGTCTCCTGCTTAATGCATCTGGAACTATATTGTCCTTACCAGGATGTTACTGTAAGTCTCTGTCATAGTCGGCCATCAATTCAAGCCACCGCCTTTGCCTCATGTTTAATTCTTTCTGTGTAAAGATATACTTAAGAATCTTATGATCAGTAGAGATTAATACTTTGTCCCCCAGAAGGTAGTGTCTCCAGATCTTCAATGCAAATATTATCGCCGCCAGTTCTAAGTCATGGGTTGGGTAATTTCTCTCATGTGATTTCAATTGCCTAGATGCATAAGTTATGACATGACCATGCTGCATTAATACACATCCTAGGCCTTTTTCGGATGCATCACTATATATCACCATCCCTCCTGTTCCTGAGGGAGTCTTCAAGATTGGAACTGAAATCAGTCTTTCCTTTTTGTTCGAATGTTGTAGTACATTCTTCTGACCATAGATACATTTCTCCTGTTCTGGTGAGCTTTGTTAATGGGGCTGCGATTTTGGAGAAGTCTTGTACAAATCTCCTGTAATATCCGGCTAATCCAATAAAGCTTTTAATTTTTGTTACTGTTCTTGGGATTGGCCAATCTTTTACCGCCTGGATCTTGCTAGGGTCCATTGAAATTCCTTCTTTTGAAACTACATGACCCAAGAAAGCTATACGGTCTAACCAGAACTTACACTTGCTTTGCTTAGCATAAAGTTGTTCCTGCCGGAGAGTCTGTAGCACTATCCTCAAGTGTTCTACATGTTCTCTGTCGTTTTAGAATATATCAAGATATCATCGATGAACACCACGATAAACTGGTCCAAATATGGCGAGAAAACTCGGTTCATCAAATCCGTAAAGACTGCTGGGGCATTGGTCACTCCGAAGGGCATAACTAAAAATTCATAACGACCTTAGCGAGTTCGGAATGCTGTATTCAGAATATCTTCTTTCTTCACTTTTAGTTGATGATAACCTGATTGTAAATCTAATTTCGAAAATACTCGGGCCCCATGAAGTTGATCAAAAAGATCATCAATTCTTGGTAAGGGATACTTATTCTTGATGGTAACTTTGTTTAATTCTCTGTAGTCTATACACAACCGCTTACCGCCATATTTCTTGTTGGCCAATAGTACTGGAGCTCCCCATAGTGAAGTACTCGGTCTAATCAATCCCTTGTCAGAATATTCCTGTAACTGCCTCTTTAGAACTTCTAACTCAATGGGTGCCATTCTGTATGGGCTTTATATATTGGGACTGTGCCCGGAATGATATCAATGGAGAACTCAATTACTCTGTCAGGTGGAAGTCCTGAGATCTCTTTAAATACTTCTGAAAACTCATTCCAAATCGGTACTCCCTTTTCCTAGATTTCAGCAGTAGTCATCTGTGTTTTTTCCTTGACAGGCTTTTGTTCTCCTTCGAATTGGAACTCAGGCTGAAGCGGTATTCTGAAAATAACTTTCTTGTTTCGATAATCAATAGCTGCATGGTATTTGCTAAGCCAAGTCATGCCTAAGATTACGTCGTACCCTTTAGTCTCTAGTACGAGCATATCCACTGCCAATGTCTAGTTACACAGTTCCACCAGACAATCTATACAAATTCTATCAGAGATGACTACCCCATTACTGGTACTAATCTCTCACTGGTGGTTTAAATATTCAAAAGGTATAGAGTGCAAAGCAGTGAAACTATCTGATATGTAACAATGAGAAGCGTCAGAATCAAAGAGGGCTAAAACAGGTTTAGAGTGCACCATGATCTTACCTGTTACCACCTCTCAAGAAGTTTGGGCCTCTTCCGCTGTCAAGTTGTAGGCTCGTCCCCTTCCACGACCTATTGTTATTCTGCCTCCCCTTGGAGCTGGGCGAAAAACTAGTTGTCGTGGAGAGAGAGGGTCCTCCTAACCACTGGCTCTGGATCCCTTTGTCTAATGGTTATTAGGGGTGCCGGTAGGGTTCGGTTCATCATCCCAGTTCTCTTATGGAGACAGCGTTCTATTGTGTGATCACCAGATCCACATGCTAGGCATAATCCATTTGCCCTATGGTACTCCTGTTGTGTGTGGCCTATCCTCTAACAATAAGCACATATAGGAGGTGTTTGAGTTATCTAAAGAGGGGCCGATCGAAATAGTCTCCTAATCATTGGGCTTTTGCAGCTCTGACTGGACCTCCTCTGCCTAATTGCTGGAATGGCCTCTTCATGGTCTGTTTCCTCATCTGATCAAGATTCTTTTTTTCTATCCTCGCTCCACCTCTCGAGTTATAGTGAGGACCTGGGAATATGTTTTCAGCTGTTAGGGAATCAGAAGGACTTGAATATCTATTTGTAAGCCTTGCTGAAATCTGCTTGCCTGTTTCTTTTCGTCGGTTATCATATACGGAGCAAAACGACTCAACCTTAAGAACTCAGCAGCATATTCATCAACAGATCGATTCCATTTTTTAAGTCGGACGAATTACTCTTCCATCTCCTTTTGAGCAGTGGTAGGGAAGAATCTATCATAAAAGCTTTTAGAGAACTGGTCCCAAGTGATGGGTTTATCCAGTCTTGCTTCCTCAGCTAGCCACCATGTTCTAACTACATCCTTTAGTTAGATCTTGGCGACCTCCACCTGATCTTCCTCTGGAACCCGTGCTGCCTTCAAGAGATCTGTGGTGTCGATTAGCCATTGCTCGGCATCTAGCGGTCTCTCTCCCCCTGTAAATATTGCCACTACAACCGCCTGAAGTCTGACACGTTGCCCGACCTTCATTCCTGAGGAGCTGTTATCAATCCTTACCGAAGGAGTTCTGTCTGCCTTTGTTGATTCTCCACCATATTTTGGATAACTCTTAGAATATCTGCATTTCCCCCTGCGGGTCCGTCCTGTGATTGCCCGGAGTTGTTACGTCCTTCCTTTTATCCATATCTATATTGGTAAAAGATGTATGGAAAGAGGAGTGAAAGCAAAAAATAAATGGACTTTAGGAATCAAGGGAACGAGTATCAAGAAGGAATGGATTACTTTTATATTGCAGTTGGAATGTATAACCGAAACTCATGTATTCCAATTGCAAATTAAAATCCCATTAATTTGCAGTTTGCTTGTACTGTAGGTGTGAGAGCCTGGGCTCTGATACCAACCTGTAACGCCCCGATCTGACGGGTACGGAAATGCTACTGCGACGTATATACGTAGGTCAGAAATATCCTCACGTATATACGCTAAGCATTAGTACAGGCAAGTAACAGAGTACGGAAGCACGTGGCATATATATACATTCCAACATAAGGATTACAAAATTATCACAGAGCGTGATATATTGGTACATGTACATTATATCACAGTCAGGTACAAAAGTAAGAATTATAATTTTTATCGTAAAAAGGTACTCACGGGCTGAGAAGAAGATCCCCGAGCTTGCAGGAAGATTCAGGAACAGAAAGAGTTAGGACCAGTCAGCCTGCTCGAGAGATAAGCTTGATCTTCAGTGGAGGGCTCCGCTTCAATCCAAGCTTCAGAACCTGAACATGCAAGTCTAGGAGAGTCAGAAACTCCCTAACAAATATTCAGGTCAATTGATCGTACATATATTTCATATTCTTTTCATTACACTCCTACATTTATCGTGTAATAAATCTGCTAATTTCCTTATCTTAAATATCTATTTTGCAGAAGATAATAATGAAGAGAAAGACGATTAAACCAAATAAATACCAGTTAAAATCAGATTTAACTGGATCTATTTGGTTAGCTGAGGATGATCCCAGATCTAATTAGAACAAATTAAGGGTTGGGGCAAATGTTCAACTGAAGATTAGAGCAAATCAGAAAGAGAACACCAAATGAAAACCGATAAAATTCAGATTTCTATAAATCTTTTTTGGTTAGCTAAAGATCAACCGAGGATAATATCAAATACAGAGAGATAAATGGATAGTGAGAAGATCAACGGATGAGATGAAGTAAGTTTGACTCAGACTCTGACTAGATACATCTTAGTATTTGAATCATAACTTTCGCTACCGAATATCAAATCTGATGATTCAAGATGATCCAGAAAGAAGACTTATAGGGCTACAACTTTAATGTTTGTCACTATTTCTAATTCTGTCATTTGATAAGAGATATTCAGAAATCAACACGCCAACAAACTGTAGATCAGAACTGAATATCCACATCAAATAAAGTTGGAGATAAGGGGAGGATTCAAATTCAGAAATAGCTAACTTTTCCTATCTTCATACTCCTCTAACATCTGCATTTCTTTTATAAATACCTGCAATCTCAAAGGCAAAGGGAAGGACCAAACAGAGATAGATTTTAGGCAAGTTTTTCATTCTTTTTAGTGTAGGTTTTATTTCCTTTTTATGTAATTTTTATTTCTTTGTAAGCTTAGGTTAGATTGAGATTCATGTAAGTAAGAGAGAGAGACTTATGTTGAGAGTGACACTGATGTACCCTCCTCCTTTCTTCCATCGTTTCTGCAAGTAATAAAAGGTAACTTTTCTTTTATGTTCGTCTTTACTTTTGTTTTCTTCTTCTTCTTTCTACTTTTTCTCTTTTGCTTTTGATGAGTATCCAAGTGAATATAGAAGCATCCGTATAGCCATGTTTGTGTGAGTGCCACCGATATTTCATGATGATGTTCTCCTCCTCAAGATTCCGTATCATTTCATTCTTATTCGTCTTGATGATGTAATGTGAATGGGGACTGAGCTTGATCTTATGAATTATGTGTTGATCGCCTCCGAAGCAAGGTAAAACATGCAAGGATTCCAGGTAAGTCATCAACCAAAGGAGGTAAGTTTTTCTTTTAGTTTTCTTTCTTTTAATTCTTTAGTTTAGAACACCACAATCCACCACTTCTTTTATCACTCTTTTTCAATTACATTTGTACATATCACTTCTATTTTGTCCACCTTCTCTATCTACCACTTTCTTCCTAACTTAACTATAACTCTTTTTTCATTTTCTTTTAAGAACTAAAGAAGATCTTTAACTATACTTTGTAGCCTAAAAGAGAACTTACTAAAAAGCTTCCATCGCTGGTCCCTCCTTGTGGATCACGACCCACATAGCCACTTGCTATTGCGGTAGAATTGAGCACCTTGCACTACTATTTTAAAAGTTCTGAAATTCTGTATTCTTGTGTGCAGGGTCTAACTCAATCATGAATGCCAAGTGTTATGCAGAGATAAGTATATGCGTGTTGAAATAATCCGAACAGTAATAAGCATCAAGAACTGTGTCGAGTGTACATGTATAGTAAGTATACAATGGAGACATAAGATGAAAGTGATAAGGCCTGAATAAACCTATCATTATTATTTTTAATATTTGTACTTATTACTCGTTCTACCCATATGTCTAGGTATGTATAATAGCGTCCCAGTATACATACATCCACATATGAGTAAGTCAAGACTGTTATCGGAAACCGACAGGGGTATCAACGAACAATGTTTACAGTGGGTCCCGTACATGCCCGGGACCACAGTCCAGGATGTTCCATTGCTGGTGTATGGAACTAGCCCCAAGGCCTACAGGAGGGTCTTATAAAATGCCCTTATCAAGATGGTACCAAGAAGGAGGGAGCCAGCACTCCCCTCGGTCGCCTAGAGGCCCACAGGTCAGACCGGAAGTTTTAGTTACACAACATACCTAGTGCCACTGTAAATACGAACATATATTGATAGCCGCAAGTTTCTCCCGACCTGATGCAAGTTGTTCCTTTTTATGATTTATTACGTAATTATCAATTTACGGGAAAGCAAGTGCAAGACAAGACCAGGATTTTAAGAGTTCAAGAGTACATGAGTATTATAAATTCAAGTCACTGTATATAATACAGGATAACAAGTATAGGATTTTTGTAAGTATAACAATCTCAAGCCAAGTATCATTATGTCATAACGGGGCAATTATCAAGTTGTAGTATATGAGGTGCCATGAGACATATGACTGGGATATGATATTAGAAAGGTGATAAGTGACAACATGATACATGCAAGTATGTTAGAAAAATAATATAATACTAGTCAACACGACGAAGCGAGAAGATCCAAAAAGAAAGCGAGGACACTCGCCTAAAACTTTAGGAAACACCGAGAAATCTCAAGCTCCAGAATCTAGGTAACCAACACGTCAACGCATTCAATAACAGATATTATATTAAAAGAGGAGGAGAAAGGATGAATCAGAAAAAGGAGAATGAAGACGCAGGGGTCGCAGACGCAGGGGGTCGCGTCGCATTAATGTTACAAACGCAGGGTCTGAGACCTGCGTTTAAGTCATAACACAGGAAGAACACAGACACGGGCACGTGCTCCGCGTCGCGTTAACACAAGAACGCGAGGATCGCGTTAAATAATTAATTGGACGCGGGGGGTAAACTCTGCGTCAAGCAATCACACAATAAGAGAAAGAGAGATAGGGAGATGTGAGAGATGCAGGAAAGGAGGAGATAGAGTCGCAGTGATGGGAGAGGGAGAGACGCAGCTTTGAGGGAAAATTAGAGAAGAAAAGAAAAGAAAAAGGAAGGAAAGGAAAGAAGGAAGGAAAGAAAGAAAAGCAAAGAGAAGGGGGAGGTAGGCTGATCATGGCTTGGCCGGCGGTCGCCGGCGGCGGCCTGAGTTGGCCACAGAAGGTGGTCAAAGCTCCAAGTCCAAGCAATCTAGAAGGTGCAAGTGTAGTTCAAAAGGGAAAAATGAAGTTTTGAAAACGAGAATTCGGAGAACGAAGCTATAGCTCGTTGGAAAGAGTATTCCGAGGAGAGGGTGATGGCGTGATTGGTGGTGGCTAAGGTGGTATAGGTGGTGGTGGAAATGATAGAGAAGATGGGTTTCTTGGTAGAAAAAGAGGAAGAAGAAGGTGGAGAAGTAGTTGTTGTTGTTGTTGGAATGAAGGAGGAAATGGTGGAGAGAATGGTGGAGGAGTTGGTGGTGAAGGAGGTGGAGGGGGTGGCCGGCCAAGAAAGAGACACGGCGGTTGGACTGCTGTTGGCGTTTGTTGGAAGTGAAGAAGGAAAAGAAGAAAAATGAAAGAGAGAGAAAGGAGGTGTTTATATAAAGGGAAGTTTTTGATTATTATAAGATTGCCATCCTATAAAGAGAGTTGCGTCTCTTTTAAAAAAGCGGCCCGCATCTCATTTCAATGATATTCATGTCTAGGCAAGGAGACCCACGTCTAGGCCAACTACCCAGATGCGGAGATGAAACCTGCGTCCAGAGGAAAAACGCGAAAGTATCGTTTAACAGAAAAGACAAAAGTCATAATGACTTGAAGGTCATAACATAAATGTAGAATGGAGAGGATCTCTGCATTAAAGATCGAATTCAGATTTGGTGAGACTCACATCTAGCGATGAGAGAGAAAATGAAAAAAGAAAAATAAAATATCTGGAGAAAATTTCGGTATCTGGGAAAACACCGAAACTCCGGAAAAGCCGGAAAAATGAAGTATCTCAAAAAGTTTTCCAAAAATTCTCAAAAATAATAAATATTATTTTAAGATATTTGATGAAATCAGTTTTTAGAAATTCAATCCCCTTTTCAAAATAAAAATCCTGAAATCCACCGTGAACGGTGTCTACACCGGGTCGGCCGAATTTTTGATAAATTCTAAAAAATCTCAGAAAATTCATTTAGATAGAAAATATGATTTTAAGAAATAATGTGAAAGTCATTTCTAGTTTCAACTCCGTTTATAAATTAAAAAATCTAAGAGTCGGTCAGCAGCACTAGTCGACACCGGTTTTGTAGATTTATAACTTAATTCAGAAAAATTACAGAAAATCATGAAAAATTTAGAATATTAAAAAATAATGTTTAAAACTAAAATCAGTCAAATCTGAATGCCAGAAAGATCAAATCATGTCGTACTGCTATATGAGTAAGAATTTAATAATAGAAAATAAGGAAATACGCTCCAAAAATCAGGGCACATAGCTGTGTACGTATTCTGAGGATGGGTTGTTACGGCAAGACTTCAGTTTTAACTTTGTTACTCTTTTCTAGTGTACCTATAGACATCCGACGCCTCCAATGGCTAAAGATAGAGAAAAATGTGTGGAATGTTGTGAACCCATAAGTAAACTGATGTTGGCCGAAATTGAAGCACTGTATTTTGATGAGCCCCACGTTTAAAGGAAATGCTGCCGAATATATTGGGGATCTCAGTATTAGATTAAGGATAAACAGTGACAATGGTGATAATGGAAAATATTAAAACTGGGACCGTTACACAACTCGCGTTCCTGAAGCATATCAAATGGAAGCAATTAAGGTCCAGCTGACGGACGTGGCCAGAACATGGTGGCTTGCCGAGGAGGAGAGGTTGGAGGAACCGATCACTTTGGACCAGTTCACCGATGGCTTCTATGAGAGGTTCTTTCCTAGGACTGCTAGGACAGAAATAGAACAACGGTTCATTAACTTACGACAACTGGGTCATACAGTTGATGAGTATGCCGCAGAGTTTTTGATGTTGAGCCGATTTGCCTCATACATGGTTGCAGACGAAGAAGATCGGGCTCACCGATTACAGTGGGGCCTTGAGCTAGACATCACAAGTTCCTTATCACCCAGCAGTTAAATACTTACTCTCATGTTCTCAATGCTGCTCGCAGTTTAGAGCAGGTGATTGAGAAGGAGAGCAAGGGCAAGATGCAATCAAGGCCACCGAAGCGGCCTTTTGACCAGGTGACCCGGTGGCCTCCACCCAGACCCAATGGTGCCCCACTAAAGATGGTCTGCGGATTTTGCCAGAAGCCGGAGCACATGCAGAGGAACTGCAGGTGGGCGAATCATCTATGCTTGACCTGTGGATCCGGAGATCATCATCTAGCAGACTGCCCGTCCAAGAGACAAAGGAGCATCCTACTTGCCCCTCCAACACTAGAAGCAGCGAGGGAAAATCCAGTACCAACAGGTAGTGGAGCTCCACTTACCCCACAACGATAGGTGTTGAGTAGGCTCAAAGGAGGGCAGGAGCTGGTCGTAGGAGAGGCCAGGCTTTCAACTTGACTGCAGAGCAGACTGAGGCATCAGAGGAGGTGGTAGCAGGTAACATTTAGTTCATTCAGTTCCAATTATATCCCTATTTGATTCTGGTACTTCACATTGCTACATATCTACTAAATTTGTTATGATACATTCTATACCCTGTAATTATATGGACACTCCATAGGAGATTAGTACTGGGAATGGGGTTATAACTGCTAATAGGGCATGTAAATCTTGCTCTGTGGAGGTTTGTGGAAGAGAGTTAGTGCAGACATGTTTGTGATAGACACCAGTTGGTATGATGTAATCCTAGGTATGACATGGCTTAGTAAGTATCATGTGGTGATCGATTACCGAAATAAGAGTATGATTTTCAAGATTCCACAAGAGATAGAGTTTCAGTTCGTAGGGAAATCAAGGGCGTCCAGACAGAAGCAGCAAAGGGATTTTGTCACTATAGAAGCTTAGAAGAAGCCGATACTAGTAGTGGAGAAATTTTTGGATGTGTTTTCAGAGGATCTACCAGGACTGCCGCCAGATCGAGTACTTGAGTTTTTTATAGAAGTCATCCCGAGTACTGCCCTAATCTCTAAGGCACCGTATTGGATGGCGCCCGTAGAGCTAGCAGAGTTGAAGAAGCAATTACAAGAGTACTCAGACAAAAGATTCATCAGACCCTGTGTTTCACTTTAGGGAGCTCCAGTGTTGTTAGTGAAGAAGAAGGATGGTAGTATGAGAATGTGCATTGATTATCAAGAATTGAATAAGGTCACCATCAAGAACAAATATCCTTTGCCCATGATTGATGACTTGTTCGATCAACCTAGTGGAGCGAAGGTGTTCTCGAAGTTAGATTTTTGTTTTGGATATCTTCAATTGAAGGTGAAGAAGGAGGACATTCTGAAAATGGCCTTTAGGACTCGTTATGGTCAATACGAATTTCTAACGATGCCATTTGGAGCAACCAATGCCCCAACAATTTTCATGAACTTGATGAATCATATTTTCTCTCCATTATAGGATAAATTTGTAGTAATATTCATTGAAGATATCCTGATTTATTCTAAGAATGAGAAGGAGCATGCAGAGAACTTGAGGATTGTGTTGCAAACCCTTCTGCAGGAGAAGCTCTACGCCAAACTAAGCAAAAGGCTTTTCTGGGTCATAATATTTCAGGAAAAGGCATCGCGGTGGATCCTAGTAAGATTCAGGTAGTGAAAGATTGGCCTGTTTCGAGTCGACAACTGAAATTAAGAGTTTCCTTGAATTGGCTAGATATTACCGAAGATTTGAGCAGGACTTCTAAAGATTGCAGGACCTCTAACCAAGCTTACACAATAGGGAGTGAAGTATGCATGAACGGCGGAGTGCACTACTATTTTTGAAGAGTTAAGGAACAAATTAATCATGGTTCCAATCTTGAAGATGCCAACAGGAGGTATGGTCATATACAATGACACGTCAGGATGAGAATTGGGATGTGTGCTAATGCAGCATGGACACTGTTTTCCATTGAATTTGATTGAAAGAAAACTTACAAAAAGGAAGGACGAGGAGCGAAATTACAAATACTTCTTTAAAGAAAGAAGGATTACAAGTAGATTTCCTCAGAGATTTCTTGGGAAGTGTGTCGGTGGGAGTCTGATCAGCGCGCGACCACTTTGTCCCGTTGACGATGCGATCGATCTTCGAATGCTATTGCCTGGGAATTCCTTTTCGCCTGCTTTTGGAGATTCCTTGAAAGTGAGGAAGGCCTTAGGGTATTAGCACCCTGAATCGATCCTTGTAGAATTAAAGAAGTGATTCTCTGAATTCTTGGAAGCGAGAGAGTAGATCTCTTGTTGGCTTAAGCTTTGAAGCTACCAAAGAAGTTTATGTTCTTCAAAAAGCCTCTTGGACTTGAATTTCTTCAAGACCGTGAGCCTATTAGATTTGAATCTTTTCAAGACCCTGAGCCTATTAGACTTGAATCCTTTTAAGACCCTGAGCCTAGCCTACTAGTGGGCTATTTATAGGCTCAATAGGGAGTTATGATCTCCTTAATTGTCTCCTCTTAATGAGAGATCATGGGTGTAACTCCCATTAACTCCTCTTAATTGGCTCCTCTTAATGAGGGATCATAGGTGTAACTACTTATTAACTCTCCTTGATTTGCTCCTCTTAATGAGGGATCATGGGTGTAACTACCCATTAACTCCCCCCACTAACTTAGTGGCGCGGTTACTTTCCTCATGCGGAGCTAGCCTCTTCAGGAGAAGTTATCAAGAAAGCTTCCGGCGAAGCTATAATTAGCTTCAGGAGAAGCTGTAAGTTAGCTCTCTATGGAGCTATGAAAAGCTTCATGCGAAGCTATCAAGAAAGCTTCCGGCGAAGTTAGAATTAGCTTCCGGTGAAGTTAGATTAGCTTCAGGCGAAGCTATAGGTTAGCTCTCTGTGAAACTATGAAATGCTTCATGAGAAGCTATCAAGAAAGCTTCCAGTAAAACTAAAATTAGCTTCAGGCGAAGCTAGATTAGATTCAGGCGAAGCTGTAAGTTAGCTCTCTGTGGAGTTATGAAGAGCTTCATGCGAAACTATCAAGAAAGCTTCCGGCGAAGTTAAAATTAGCTTCCGGCGAAGCTAGATTAGCTTCAGGTGAAGCTGTAAGTTAGCTCTCGCGGAGCTATGAAGAGCTTCATGCGAAGCTATCAAGAAAGCTTCCGACGAAGTTAGAATTAGCTTCAGGCGAAGCTGTAAGTTAGCTCTCTGTGGAGAGCTTCAAGGTGAATCTAGACAAACTTAGCCTCTCAGGCGAGAATATCCCCTTGAGCTCATGCAATGCTAAGTGTTTGAACTAACTGAGCATTTTAGGCCTGCTTAGGTCCTTCAAAGGCAACATTGGCTTACTGTCTGCTTCACTAGATCATAGAGTCTAAGTCGTTGATTTGTCCCTCAGGGATGGGTAGAAACTGGTCGTCGCTTGTCTGCGACTTGTCTTTTATAAATGTCGACAAGTTAGACATCGTTCAAACCGGTTAAAAAGCTGTCTGAGATTTTGTCTTTTTTGAGTATCAACAGACAGGTGATAGCATATGCATCTCGACAACTAAAGCCTCATGATAAGAATTATCCTACACATGATCTGGAGTTGTTTTCGCCTTAAAGATTTGGAGGCACTATCTATTAGGTGACCAAGTTCTGATCTACATTGATCACAAGAACTTGAAGTATATCTTCACTCAGAAGGAGTTGAACATGAGGCAAAGGAGATGGTTAGAATTAATGGCTGATTACGACATTGATCTACAGTATCATCTTGGGAAGGTTAATGTGGTGCCAGATGCTTTGAGCCGAAAGGCTGAAGCATGTATGGCGATGTAGATCACTCAGCAGAAAGAGTTGTTTGAGGAAATGAGATGGATGAACCCGATGATAATACAAAAGATTAAAACTCTCAAACAGTTTATGGTTATGCAGATTCAGCTGACCTTGTAGGAGAAGATCAAAGAGGCCCAAGGCGGAGATCCAAAGTTACAGGAATTCAGAGAGTAGGTGGAAGCTAAACTGAGGACGGACATGCAAATTCATGCAGATGAACACTCTGTTTCGGTAATGGGGTTTGTGTGCCGAAGGAAGAAGTCCGACAAGAAGTGTTATCAGAAGCCCATAGTTCATCGTATTCTATACATTCAGGAGGGACAAAGATGTATCAGGATCTGAAGCAACAATTATGATGGCACGGGATGGAAAGAGAGATTGCTCAGTATGTGCCAAAGTGTTTGGTTTGTCAACAAGTGAAGGCTGAACATAAGAGAATAGCAGGACTACTTCAACCCTTACCGATTCCAGAATGAAAGTGGGAGCATATCAGTATAGATTTTGTCATCGTATTGCCCCGCAGCCAGAAGGGAAATAATACAGTGTGGGTTATAATGGATCATCTCACGAAGTTAGCACACTTCATTCCTTTTACGCTGGGACAGTCTACGGAGTTATTAGCAAAGAAGTATCTACAAGAGGTTGTTTTCCATTGATTTTGCAAAGGGGAAAACTTACAAAAAAGAGGTCGAGGAGCTAAATTACAAGTAACACAAAAGATTACAAGTAGATCTCCTCTGAGATTCTGGAGAAGTGTGCCGATAGGAGTCTTGTCAGTGCGCGATCACTTTATCCCTTTGACGATGCGATCGATAGGATTCCTTATCGCCTGGTTCGGGGAATCGGAGAACAGAAGGTTGGTAGAACCCTCTTATTACTTCTCAAACTGCCTCCACTTAGGAATTCCTTCTCGTCTAGTTCCGGAGATTCCTTGAGAGGAAGATCTTAGGGTATCAGTACCCTGATTAGAAAAGTAGTTCTCTGAATTCTCTGAATTCTTAGAAGCAAAAGAATAGGTCTTTGTTTAGCCGTCTCTCTATTTTTTTAGCCTCTGTGTGTGTCTGTGCTCCTTGTGCCTCTGGTGGGCTATTTATAGGGAGAGCAGGGGTATAATTGTCCCTTGAAAATCTGAAAACAGATTGAATCAATCTGTTTAAATCTGAAAAGTAGCCTTGCTGCGAGGCTAAAATCAGCTTCTGCGAAGCTAGAAATAGTAGGTAGCGTCGATCTCCTGATCTGTTTTGATTCTTTCCAAATAATCGAAAGATCTCCCCTGATCTTCTTACATGTTTTAGGAGAGTCAAGAGATTATGGTAAACAACTACCAAATTTGATCTCAGATTTGATCTTGATTAGATTTGATCTTGATCTTAAATTGATTTGATCTCATCTAGAGATTTAATTAGTCAAAGGTTGACCATCAAAGACCCGCAGCGGAGTTGCTGCGTCGAGCTCGCAGCGGAGCTGGAAGAAGCATCTGGCGAAGTCAGAAGAAAGCTCTTTAGTGGAGCTAGATAACATCTGTGACGAAGCTACCGAACATCCTTCTGCGCGGTTACGTGTAGCTTCGAGCGAAGCTAACTCTCTGCGGAGTTAACTGAGCACTTCAGGCAAAACTGTAAGTTAGCTCTCCAATAAAGCTTTGAACAGCTTCAAGGCGATGTTGGACAAACTTAGCCTCTCAGGCGAGGCTATCCCTTTGGGCTCATGTGATGCTAAGTGTTGAGCTAACCTAGCATCTTAGACCTGCTTAGGCCTCTTCAAAGACAATCTGGGCTCACTGTCTACTTCACTGGATCAGTAGAGTCCAAGTTGCTGATTTGTCTCTCGGAGATGGGTACAAAATTGGTCGTCAGCTTGTCTGTCACTTGTCTTTTGTAAATGTCAACAAGTTTAGACATTGTTCCGGCCAGTCAGGAATCTTGCCTTTTTTAAAGTGTCAACAGAGGTGGTAAGACTTCATGGCGTGCCAGTCAGTATCGTGTCCGATAGAGACACTAAATTCCTGTCCCACTTTTGGAAAAGATTCCAAGAAAGCTTGGGAACACGTTTGAAGTTTAGCACAACATATCATTCGCAGACTAATAAACAATCAGAGCGGATGATTCATATTCTTGAAGACATGTTGAGGGCTTGCATGCTAGATTTAAAGGGATCATGAAAAGATCATCTACATTTAGCGGAGTTTGCCTACAACAGCTATCAGGCCAGTGTTAAGATGGCACCCTTTGAAGCATTGTATGAAAGAAAGTGTAAATCCTTTTTGTGTAGGGATGACATTGGGGACAGGAGGCTTTTGGGCCTACAGGATATAACTCAAACAATGGAGAAAATTAAGATCATCCGTGAGCGTCTCAAGACAGCTCAGAATAGATAAAAACAATGGGCAGACTTAGACAGAAGGTTGCTGGAGTTTGAGGCTAGAGATAAGATATTCTTGAAGATATCTCTAAGAGAGGGGTGATCAAATTTGATAGCCGAGGGAAGCTGAGTCCCAATTCGTAGGACCTTCGAGATTTTGGAGCGAGTAGAAGAAATGGTTTATAGATTGGCGTTACCCTATCCTTGGATGGTGTGCATGAAGTCTCCTCACTTTTTTCTATAATGTGTAGGTAATAACCTTTTCTAACTGAATTTAAATTTCGAGGATGGAATTTTCTTTTAGGTGGGTAGATTGTAATATCCTCATTAGATAATTGTAACCCCCTGATTCCTGATGTACGTATCACAGTATCAGTACTCGATATAAGTATAAAGTTGATTTGACCTTCCTGATAGTCTAGTTGAGCTGATTTCAGTTTCAGGTATTATTTTTTAATATTTTAGATTTTTCAGAATTTTCTGAAATTTTTCTGGATTATTTTGGAAAATCTCCATTGGCGGTGTCGACCGATACCGATAATCGGCTCTACTATTTTTAATTTAGAAATAGAGTTGAATTTTTGAGAATCTGCTTTCATCTTGTGTCTTAAAATCGTATTATCTATGTTAGCATATTTTTAAAAATTTTCTGAATTTATCAAAAATCGGGCTAAACCGGTGTCGCCTAGTATCGGGTGATACATTCCAAGATTTTTAACTTACAAACTGGATAGAATTTCTTTATTTTGATTTCATATTATTTCTCAGTATAATATTCTTTATTTTTTAGAATTTTTGAGAACCGTTCGAACCTAATTAAAATTTCACCCAATAAATAATATTTTAAAATTCCTAATTTTTCTATTCTTTTTTCCCCTTCCTCTTTCTCCAACCTTCTCAACTTTTCCCACCGCTTTTTCCTCCACTGCCTTTCTCTTCTCCCCCTCTCCATTTAACGTTTTCTCTCTCCCCCTTTATCTCACTCTAACTCTCTCTGTCTAATTATCTCTCTAATTAACCCTCTCTCTCTCTTACTGCATCTCTCTCCTCACTCTCTCTCTGTTCACAGTGCCTTGACCCACCGACGGCTTGCCGCTGGCAGGCCGGCACTCCGGTGGCCGGCCCGCTACCGGAGGCCACCCCTTCCTCTCTTCTTCTTCTTCTTCTCCTTCTTTTTCCTGTTCTCCTTCTTCTTCCTTTTCTTTTCTTATTCTTCCTGTTTTTCTTCTCTCTTTTTCTCTTTCTCTCTCCCCTCTATCTCTCTCGTTGATCGCCGGCGGAGGCTAGACTTGCCACCGGCGGGACTTCCTCGTCCCGGCCACAGCATGCAGTAGCGAGCGCTGCTGCCCCCTGCTGTTGTCTTGTTCTATTGGGTACAGGTGTAAACCCGAACCCAATAACCTTATTGGGTTGGGTTTTGGATATAAATCCAACCTGATAACAACCCAATAACCCATCATATATTAATGGGCTTGGTTTTTGGATCCAAACCCGACCCAATATCAGCCCAAACCTGCTTCTAAACCCATAAAGGTACTTTCCATAAATCCCCCTGTTAAATAATACTTATTGTGTTTTAATCCTAATTAATTACATATAAACCTGTTTATATGGTTTCTAGCGTCGTTTCGGGCGATATCTGGAGCATCCGGTGTCCGATCTGGACGATTCTGGAACTGTTGCGATCATAGGAAAGAGAGCTACGTTTTCATGGGCAGTTTGTGAGTGTTTTTCTTTTATAAATTCTATTTTATTATATTTCATGACATTGGTTGATATCTTTATTTAATAAATCTTGATTATCAGTAAAGCATTATAAAAATGTTTAATACAATGTAAGTATTGATAAATCACTCAAGTAAGCATATACATGATTGTTCTTTAAACATAAGCAATATCATAATTTCTTTTATATTTTGAATTATTAGAAATAGATGAAGTCTAAATATCGAGACTAATAAATTATTAGCGAATAAATTGATAATAAGAATAGAGAATTATAGATAAGAATAATTTTGTGATATCTATCATATAAATAATATTGTAATCAATCTTGTACTTATAATTATAAATAACATATCTGACATTTGATTATATGGTATAGCCACCGTACTAACCTACTGACAACACTAAGATGCTACCCTTGTATTTTTAGTACATGCATTCCAGTTACACAGATACTCTAGAGCACGGGACAAGGGACACTACTAGTGCACGTGGATATCTGTTTTGCTGAACATCTGTTTTGCTGAACATTGTTATTGTATGAACTTGTGGACATATTACACATATCCAGTAGTGCACCGATATTATTATTTTAATCATATTTCACCATTACACAGATACTATTACACATGACACCATTTATGTCTTTTTTATGCGTCACTAATACATGGATACACCATTTCACTAGATACTGTCATTGCATATCTTTGTATCGTCGTTCCCTAGATACGCGATGCACAGTTACTGAAAGATCACCTAGAGGGGGGGTGAATAGGTGATGGCTAATCTAATGGTCACTTATGAACAAATAATGCGGAATTAAAACTAAGTTGACCAAATTAAACTTCTTTTAATTGAACACTTATGTATAACACAAGAGTGTTGCCGAATTCCCCTTGCGAGGCTCTGGACAAACTCCTCTAGATTCCCCTTGAATGGGTTGAGGTGCCGCGTTGGCTCTCTTGGTTGAATACAAGTGTTAGACAATCAATCCCAAGCAATTATATAACAATTAAGCACAAGGGTATATCAAGCATGTAAAGTAAATATAATGTAAGTAATGCAAGATATAATAGAGACAAAAAGAGTAAGAGAGCAAGAGTGAGAAATCGCAAACACAAAGGGTTTGTTTCGAGGTTCGAGCACACTTGCTCTACATCCCCGCCTTCGACACACGAAGGATTTCCACTATGCACGATCCAACCGGATCTCTCCTTGGTGCCGCAACACCTACAAGCCCTCGGACTCCAAAGTCCCTTACACACCACAAGCCCACCGGCTCGTCGAGGCCGCACCTCGTACAACAAGTCCGCACCCGAACTCAAAACACCAACGAGCACACTTGCCCGTTTCCTCAAATACAAAGAAAGATCTTGGTGATCTAAACACTTGATCACCTAACAAAACTCTCACTACAACACTCCTATAGGATGAATAGCTCAATGGATGCTCAAGTGTAGTGTGAGAAATCAAGGAAAGAACTTGATGGAAAAACTCAAGAAATCACAATAAACACTCTCTTGATAAAATCCCTTTTGATAGGAAATATTGGCACTCTATTTTGTGGAGAAAACTCTGCTAAAAGAATAGAAATAACTGGACAAAAGCTCTCCTAAAATCTTGGCTCAAAACAATGACAAAACCCCCCTTTTATAGAGGTCAGAAAAATCTGACCGTTGGGGTCTGTCAGAGCTGCCGGTCGACCGCCCGGTCGACCGGTAACGGTCAAAAATCTGACCGTTACAGCCTCCGGTCGACTGGCCCGGTCGATCGATAAGAACAGAGAGCACTGCTCTCAGTTCCGGTCGACCGGCCCGGTCGACCGTACAAAACTGCCAGACGTGCACAGTTTTGTGCACGTCGGTCGACCGGCCCGGTCGACCGACCTCTGTGCAATGGGTTAACGTGGAGCACCGTTTTGAGGTCTAAAACGTTCGAATTTGGGAATAAGTATATAGGATGAATTTGTAGATATTGAAGTCTTCTTTCTAATGAAACTTAAATCAAATCAATATCAATTTGGAATTGAAAGTTATCAATAAAATACTAAAAGGTATCAAATCAGAAACTGAAAACTATTTTTCAGACTTCAACCCAATATTTGACATTCTTAACATTTAAATCAGAAAATGATTATTGAATATTAAATGTAGCTCTGAAATTCATCTTTAAAATGCAATATAAATCATGTTAATTGAATATAGGAATCAAAAGTTATGACTAGAAAACTAAAAGTGTGTCGAGAAGATCAGCAGGACGGACGAGAGTTCTAAAAAGGTTTTGGTTAAAAACACATGTATATTTGAAACACCAAAAACCAAAACGGTATTTTTCTAGAACTAAAAATCTTTTATGAAAACACATAAATCAAGAGTGTGTGTGTGATATGAACTTGAGCAATCCACCAACTATCTATCCTTTACATTTTAACTAAAACAAAAACAAAATCTTATACCTAGACACAAGTCTTCATCTTCTTGAAGTCTTCCCTTGAAGTCTTCTCATCTTCTTGACTTGGTCCACATGCAATCCACCGAGCTCATCTCTAGATGTGGTCTTGATGCATAGGCTCGTGAATCGACCGGTGCTAGCTTCCAACTTGACATTTTATCCTTTGTTGAAGCTCCACACCTACTAAGATCTTGATAAGGAATCTGTCACTAATTAAACACAAGATCATTAGTAAACATAACTTCATGAGTTGATCATCATCAAAACTAGGGTGATAGGCCTTTGGGCCAACAATCTCCCCCTTTTTGATGATGACAAAACTCATGAAGTTATATATGCATGGATTAAAGTAAAGCTTCAAAGAAGCTCCCCTTAACTCATGCATATCAAATAAATGATAAAGATATGACAATGAAGCACATGACATGTATGCAAATGAATGGAGATAACACAAAAACAAATCTTTTTCTCCTATTATTTGCAAACCAATACAAAAAAAAAACATATATGCATAACTAACAGGAAGACAAATACTTCTCCCCTTAAGTAAAGAAAACATGCATATATACTCAAATACTTCTCCCCCTTTTTGTCAATCATCAACAAAGGGTTCAAAGTAAAATCAAATCAAAAAAAAATTTCTCCCCCTTTTTGTCAAAAACAAAGAAATAAGGAGGGGTATACAAATCAACCAATAAAGATTTATATGCGATATACATTCATGAAGAGGAAGACGTTAAGTTAGCTTCCCTACAATGTGCATTGCATGAAAGAGGGATGTGAAGCCCTAATTCACACAACACAACTATGTAATGCATAGAAGGAGATGTGAAGCTCCCCCTACACACGTATATCATATAAAGAAGAGATGTTAAGCTCCTCAATTTATAATATACTCAACATGAATCTATATGTAAGAGAGATGTTAAGCTCTCCTTGCATATAGGAAATACAAAACAAAACATTTTTAATTTTTCTTTATCAAAACAAAATTTTGAACTTTTCCCAATAAAACAAATTTTGAACCAATCATAATTTGTAATTTTGATACCAATAGAAAATAGCACTTGAAGATGTGTGATATCAAGTTATCATTGCAAAAAAAATTTTTGTTTCAAACATATTGATATCAATTGTAATCATATAACAAATTTGAAGTTGAGGCCTATTGATACCAAATGAAAGATCTAAAATAAAATCTTTTATTTTTCATAAGCTTATGCATAGCTAATATAAGGTGTGAACTTAGCATAAACTTTTTGTGCTTTTAAGAATGTAAATCAATTGTAAGCAGGCATAAGAAAATCATATATATGTATGTGAATAGATAAGACCAATTTGAAAATTAGGGCATACATATATAGGAACCAAAATGTGAGTAATATACCAATTATAAAATTAACACTGTAAATCATGTTTATACTCATAACCAAAAATTGGTAGGTTTAAAAGATAGTTATGTTTAAGCACTACCAAAATTTGAAGAATAAATAACTAGTTATAAATAATTTTTGAAAAACTAGTTAAAGATCCTTCAAAAACATGAAATCATATGTTATTCATGAATTATACTAAATACATACAAGTTTAAGCACTCATAGTCCATAAAGCTCAAAAAATTATTATTTTTATTATAAAAGATGAGTGTTCAAAGGTTATGTAAATGGTATTTTCATGAAAATAGAAAGTGAAGCATGAATCTCATGAAAATCTTATTTTTCATCTTAAAACAAATCATATATTTTTCATAAAGCATTGCTAAATACATAAAGATTTAATCACTCATGGTATAAAGCTCAAAATATTTTGTATCATAAAGATGAGTGTTCAAAAGATCATGTAAATAGCATTTTTATGAAAATAGTCATTCAAGCTCAAAAAGATCATAAATCACATTTTGTTGTACAAATCAAAAACATGAAAAATCATTTTTTTATTATTATTTATTTAAAATACTAATCTTCATGGTATATGTATGATTTATCCAATTCTAACAATATGCATACATATCCCAAATATGAAAAGAGTCCAATATATATTACATGAAGGCAAGTGACTCAAGGGTATACATGTATATTTATTAGATTTGAATTAAAACACATATACATGAAGTAAGATCAAAGATAGGCATAACAAGTATAAATGACCGAATCATCAAAACTAGCCTATACACATGCATATAGTGGATACAAATGAGCATGAAGTTCAAATATATATGAGTCAATTGTAGTTCACTATTCATATATGTATAAATGCAACTTTTGACATATTCTACATTTAAGCATGTAAATGCCACATGAAGCACCCAAAAAAAAATATGAACATGCTACATGATACATGAAATTAAAAGCATGTGCATAAAAGAAATAGAAGTTTAGAAATTGTTACCAACTCCAAAGCTCCTAGCATGGTGGTTGACCCACCAAAATTCCTTGATAGCGGTGCTTCAAGTATGTGCCATTTTAGTTCAAATGCACTCACCATCAAGGCACCAAATCTCTCACGTTTTGAGAGATTCCTCACCTACATCAAATACACAAGGTGGGGATTTTGGTACCCATATTTTCTTGGGTCCTATGGGGTTAGTCGTCTTGTAAGGAACCCAAGCATTTTTATTTTTATCAAAAATAAGAACATTTAACCTTTCATAACAAAATTTTGCTAAATGGCCTTTGCGGCCACAATGTGTACATATGTACACCTTAGCATACTTATGAGTGGGAGTGTGAGCATGATGTGCATCATAAGCATGTGCATGATGTGAATGTGCTGAGTATGAGGAACTTGTTTCTTTTGAAACAAGGATTCCAATCTAGTATGATTGAATGCACATGAGCTCAAATTAGAGCTCAAATTATCAATTTTATTTTTCAACTTTTTAATCTCATTTTGATCAATGTGTGCATGAGAAGTATGATGAGATATATGATCAATTTTCTTTTTCTTTTGAGAAACAAAATCTTTTTCTTTTTCACATAGTTTTCTTTTTAAAGATTTATTCTCTTGAAAAACAACTTCTTTTTGTTTTTCCACCATATCAATTTTATTTTTCAAATCAATGTTTCCTTTACATAAATTATTTAATTTAGACATAAGGGAAACATTCTCATTTTTCAAAAACTCATTTTCTTTTTCTAAGCATGCCATTTTATTTTCTAATAAATCTTTATCATTAAGCATGGCATCAAAATTCTTTTTCAAAATTTTATTATCTTTTTCTAAACATGCAATGTTACTTCTAAAAGAGTCATGTTCTACATGCATGCAATCAAGTTCCTTTTTCAAATTTTTATTTTCTTTTTAATCATGTCATATTTTTCAAGCACAAGATGACAAAAGGTAGCAAGCTCATCATATGACATGTCTACATCCTCATCATCGGATTCGGTGTTTACCTCAAGGGGGTTATCCTCTTGGACCATGTAGCATACGTTGGAGGTGTCGCTCCCAACGTCCGAATCGCTCCCCGCATAGTATAGATCCTTTTCGCCAAGGGAGGTGAGGGTATCCACACTACAAAAGCCGAGTCAAGATTAGTTAACTTAGACAAATAATCATCATCTAAGCTAGATACTAAAGCATGTAGGGGCTTTGCATTGCCTCAATGTTTTTACCATTTAAGCAATATTCTTTATTAGTTGTGGCAAGATATACACTAAGGCCAAGTCCTTTGAGGAACAAAGACATCTTAACCTTCCAAATTTGGATGTTAAGGATGTCAAAGGGGGGTGGTGACATGAAGTCCATTGTGTGTACAAATACAAATCTGTGATTAGCCTAAAAGAGGATCTTTAACTCTTAGGTTGTTAGACCCAATATCAAGAGCACTAGCTCTGATACCAATTGAAAGATCACCTAGAGGGGGGGTGAATAGGTGATGGCTAATCTAATGGTCACTTATGAACAAATAATGCGGAATTAAAACTAAGTTGACCAAATTAAACTTCTTTTAATGAACACTTATGTATAACACAAGAGTGTTGCCGAATTCCCCTTGCGAGGCTCTGGACAAACTCCTCTAGATTCCCCTTGAATGGGTTGAGGTGCCGCGTTGGCTCTCTTGGTTGAATACAAGTGTTAGACAATCAATCCCAAGCAATTATATAACAATTAAGCACAAGGGTATATCAAGCATGTAAAGTAAATACAATGTAAGTAATGCAAGATATAATAGAGACAAAAAGAGTAAGAGAGCAAGAGTGAGAAATCACAAACACAAAGGGTTTGTTTCGAGGTTCGAGCACACTTGCTCTACATCCCCGCCTTCGACACACGAAGGATTTCCACTATGCACGATCCAACGGATCTCTCCTTGGTGCCGCAACACCTACAAGCCCTCGGACTCCCAAAGTCCCTTACACACCACAAGCCCACCGGCTCGTCGAGGCCGCACCTCGTACAACAAGTCCGCACCCGAACTCAAAACACCAACGAGCACACTTGCCCGTTTCCTCAAATACAAAGAAAGATCTTGGTGATCTAAACACTTGATCACCTAACAAAACTCTCACTACAACACTCCTATAGGATGAATAGCTCAATGGATGCTCAAGTGTAGTGTGAGAAATCAAGGAAAGAACTTTGATGGAAAACTCAAGAAATCACAATAAACACTCTCTTGATAAAATCCCTTTTGATAGGAAATATTGGCACTCTATTTTGTGGAGAAAACTCTGCTAAAAGAATAGAAATAACTGGACAAAAGCTCTCCTAAAATCTTGGCTCAAAACAATGACAAAACACCCTTTTATAGAGGTCAGAAAAATCTGACTGTTGGGGTCTGTCAGAGCTGCCGGTCGACCGCCCGGTCGACCGGTAACGGTCAAAAATCTGACCGTTACAGCCTCCGGTCGACTGGCCCGGTCGATCGATAAGAACAGAGAGCACTGCTCTCAGTTCCGGTCGACCGGCCCGGTCGACCGCACAAAACTGCCAGACGTGCACAGTTTGTGCACGTCGGTCGACCGGCCCGGTCGACCGACCTCTGTGCAATGGGTTAACGTGGAGCACGTTTTGAGGTCTAAAACGTTCGAATTTGGGAATAAGTATATAGGATGAATTTGTAGATATTGAAGTCTTCTTTCTAATGAAACTTAAATCAAATCAATATCAATATGGAATTGAAAGTTATCAATAAAATACTAAAAAGGTATCAAATCAGAAACTGAAAACTATTTTTCAGACTTCAACCAATATTTGACATTCTTAACATTTAAATCAGAAAATGATTATTGAATATTAAATGTAGCTCTGAAATTCATCTTTAAAATGCAATATAAATCATGTTAATTGAATATAGGAATCAAAAGTTATGACTAGAAAACTAAAAGTGTGTCGAGAAGATCAGCAGGACGGACGAGAGTTCTAAAAAGGTTTGGTTAAAAACACATGTATATTTGAAAACACAAAACCAAAACGGTATTTTTCTAGAACTAAAAATTTTTATGAAAACACATAAATCAAGAGTGTGTGTGTGATATGAACTTGAGCAATCCACCAACTATCTATCCTTTACATTTTAACTAAAACAAAAACAAAATCTTATACCTAGACACAAGTCTTCATCTTCTTGAAGTCTTCCCTTGAAGTCTTCTCATCTTCTTGACTTGGTCCACATGCAATCCACCGAGCTCATCTCTAGATGTGGTCTTGATGCATAGGCTCGTGAATCGACGGTGCTAGCTTCCAACTTGACATTTTATCCTTTGTTGAAGCTCCACACCTACTAAGATCTTGATAAGGAATCTGTCACTAATTAAACACAAGATCATTAGTAAACATAACTTCATGAGTTGATCATCATCAAAACTAGGGTGATAGGCCTTTGGGCCAACAATCTCCCCCTTTTGATGATGACAAAACTCATGAAGTTATATATGCATGGATTAAAGTAAAGCTTCAAAGAAGCTCCCCCTTAACTCATGCATATCAAATAAATGATAAAGATATGACAATGAAGCACATGACATGTATGCAAATGAATGGAGATAACACAAAAACAAATCTTTTTCTCCTATTATTTGCAAACCAATACAAAAAAAAAACATATATGCATAACTAACAGGAAGACAAATACTTCTCCCCCTTAAGTAAAGAAAACATGCATATATACTCAAATACTTCTCCCCCTTTTTGTCAATCATCAACAAAGGGTTCAAAGTAAAATCAAATCAAAAAAAAAATTTCTCCCCCTTTTTGTCAAAACAAAGAAATAAGGAGGGGTATACAAATCAACCAATAAAGATTTATATGCGATATACATTCATGAAGAGGAAGACGTTAAGTTAGCTTCCCTACAATGTGCATTGCATGAAAGAGGGATGTGAAGCCCTAATTCACACAACACAACTATGTAATGCATAGAAGGAGATGTGAAGCTCCCCCTACACACGTATATCATATAAAGAAGAGATGTTAAGCTCCTCAATTTATAATATACTCACATGAATCTATATGTAAGAGAGATGTTAAGCTCTCCTTGCATATAGGAAATACAAAACAAAACATTTTAATTTTCTTTATCAAAACAAAATTTTGAACTTTTCCCAATAAAACAAATTTTGAACCAATCATAATTTGTAATTTTGATACCAATAGAAAATAGCACTTGAAGATGTGTGATATCAAGTTATCATTGCAAAAAAAATTTTTTGTTTCAAACATATTGATATCAATTGTAATCATATAACAATTTGAAGTTGAGGCCTATTGATACCAAATGAAAGATCTAAAATAAAATCTTTTTATTTTTCATAAGCTTATGCATAGCTAATATAAGGGGTGTGAACTTAGCATAAACTTTTTGTGCTTTTAAGAATGTAAATCAATTGTAAAGCAGGCATAAGAAAATCATATATATGTATGTGAATAGATAAGACCAATTTGAAAATTAGGGCATACATATATAGGAACCAAAATGTGAGTAATATACCAATTATAAAATTAACACTGTAAATCATGTTTATACTCATAACCAAAAATTGGTAGGTTTAAAAGATAGTTATGTTTAAGCACTACCAAAATTGAAGAATAAATAACTAGTTATAAATAATTTTTGAAAACTAGTTAAAGATCCTTCAAAACATGAATCATATGTTATTCATGAATTATACTAAATACATACAAGTTTAAGCACTCATAGTCCAATAAGCAAATTAAAAATTATTATTTATAAAAGATGAGTGTTCAAAGGTTATGTAAATGGTATTTTCATGAAAATAGAAAGTGAAGCATGAATCTCATGAAAATCTTATTTTTCATCTTAAAACAAATCATATATTTTTCATAAAGCATTGCTAAATACATAAAGATTTAATCACTCATGGTCTATAAAGCTCAAAATATTTTGTATCATAAAGATGAGTGTTCAAAGATCATGTAAATAGCATTTTTATGAAAATAGTCATTCAAGCTCAAAAAGATCATAAATCACATTTTGTTGTACAAATCAAAAAACATGAAAAATCATTTTTTTATTTTATTATTATTTAAAATTACTAATCTTCATGGTATATGTATGATTTATCCAATTCTAACAATATGCATACATATCCCAAATATGAAAAGAGTCCAATATATATTACATGAAGGCAAGTGACTCAAGGGTATACATGTATATTTATTAGATTTGAATTAAACACACATATACATGAAGTAAGATCAAAGATAGGCATAACAAGTATAAATGACCGAATCATCAAAACTAGCCTATACACATGCATATAGTGGATACAAATGAGCATGAAGTTCAAATATATATGAGTCAATTGTAGTTCACTATTCATATATGTATAAATGCAACTTTTGACATATTCTACATTTAAGCATGTAAATGCCACATGAAGCACCCAAAAAAAATATGAACATGCTACATGATACATGAAATTAAAAGCATGTGCATAAAAGAAATAGAAGTTTAGAAATTGTTACCAACTCCAAAGCTCCTAGCATGGTGGTTGACCCACCAAAATTCCTTGATAGCGGTGCTTCAAGTATGTGCCATTTTAGTTCAAATGCACTCACCATCAAGGCACCAAATCTCTCACGTTTTGAGAGATTCCTCACCTACATCAAATACACAAGGTGGGGGATTTTGGTACCCATATTTTCTTGGGTCCTATGGGGTTAGTCTTGTAAGGAACCCAAGCATTTTTATTTTATCAAAAATAAGAACATTTACCTTCATAAAAAAATTTTTGCTAAATGGCCTTTGCGGCCACAATGTGTACATATGTACACCTTAGCATATTATGAGTGGGAGTGTGAGCATGATGTGCATCATAAGCATGTGCATGATGTGAATGTGCATGAGTATGAGAACTTGTTTCTTTTGAAACAAGGATTCCAATCTAGTATGATTGAATGCACATGAGCTCAAATTAGAGCTCAAATTATCAATTTTATTTTTCAACTTTTTAATCTCATTTTGATCAATGTGTGCATGAGAAGTATGATGAGATATATGATCAATTTTCTTTTTCTTTTGAGAAACAAAATCTTTTTCTTTTTCACATAGTTTTCTTTTTAAAGATTTATTCTCTTGAAAAACAACTTCTTTTTGTTTTTCCACCATATCAATTTTATTTTTCAAATCAATGTTTCCTTTACATAAATTATTTAATTTAGACATAAGGGAAACATTCTCATTTTTCAAAAAACTCATTTTCTTTTTCTAAGCATGCCATTTTATTTTCTAATAAATCTTATCATTAAGCATGGCATCAAAATTCTTTTTCAAAATTTTATTATCTTTTTAAACATGCAATGTTACTTCTAAAAGAGTCATGTTCTACATGCATGCAATCAAGTTCCTTTTTCAAATTTTTATTTTTCTTTTAAATCATGTCATATTTTTCAAGCACAAGATGACAAAGGTAGCAAGCTCATCATATGACATGTCTACATCCTCATCATCGGATTCGGTGTTTACCTCAAGGGGGTTATCCTCTTGGACCATGTAGCATACGTTGGAGGTGTCGCTCCCAACGGCCGAATCGCTCCCCGCATAGTATAGATCCTTTTCGCCCAAGGGAGGTGAGGGTATTCCACACTACAAAAGCCGAGTCAAGATTAGTTAATTTAGACAAACTAATATCATCTAAGCTAGATACTAAGCATGTAGGGCCTTTGCATTGCCTCAATGTTCTTACCATTTAAGCAATATTCTTTATTAGTTGTGGCAAGATATACACTAAGGCCAAGTCTTTGAGGAACAAAGACATCTTAACCTTCCAAATTTGGATGTTAAGGATGTCAAAGGTGGGTGGTGACATGAAGCCATTGTGTGTACAAAATCTTGTGATTAGCCTAAAAGAGGATCTTTAACTCTTAGTTGTTAAACCCAATATCAAGAGCACTAGCTCTGATACCAATTGAAAGATCACCTAGAGGGGGGGTGAATAGGTGATGGCTAATCTAATGGTCACTTATGAACAAATAATGCGGAATTAAAACTAAGTTGACCAAAATTAAACTTCTTTTAATTGAACACTTATGATATAACACAAGAGAGTTGCCGAATTCCCTTGCGAGGCTCTGGACAAACTCCTCTAGATTCTCCTTGAATGGGTTGAGGTGCCGCGTTGGCTCTCTGGTTGAATACAAGTGTTAGACAATCAATCCCAAGCAATTATATAACAATTAAGCACAAGGGTATATCAAGCATGTAAAGTAAATACAATGTAAGTAATGCAAGATATAATAGAGACAAAAAGAGTAAGAGAGCAAGAGTGAGCAATCGCAAACACACAGGGTTTGTTTCGAGGTTCGAGCACACTTGCTCTACATCCCCGCCTTCGACACACGAAGGATTTCCACTATGCACGATCCAACCGGATCTCTCCTTGGTGCCGCAACACCTACAAGCCCTCGGACTCCCAAGTCCTTTACACACCACAAGCCCACCAGCTCGTCGAGGCCGCACCTCAAGCTACAAGTCCTCACTAGGACCCAACAACACCAAGTCCTCACTAGGACCCGAAACAAACCGCGAACACAACCGTCCGCCTTCTCAAAGAACAAAGATGAACTTTGGTGATCACAACTCTTGATCACCTAAAATCCTCTCACAATAACACTCCTATAGAATGAATAGCTCAATGGATGCTCAAGTGTTGTGTGAGAAAGCAAGGAAAGAATCTTTGGTGAAAAACACAAGAAAATCTCTTTTACACTCTTTGATAAAACTCTCCTTTTAATTGGAAGTATTGACTCTAATTTTGTGGAGAAAAACCCTTCAGAAAGACTGGGAAAAACTAGCTCTAAGGTCTCCAAAAATCTTAGCTTAAAACAATGACAAAACCCCCTTTTTATAGAGGCCAGAAAAATCTGACCGTTGGGCTCTGTCAGAGCTACCGGTCGACCGGTCCGGTCGACCGGCAACGGTCAAAAATCCGACCGTTTGCAGCCTCCGGTCGACCGACCCGGTCGACCGAGCAACTGGAGAAGAGAGTAAACTCTCTGTCGGTCGACCGGCCCGGTCGACCGATAATTCCCGAGAGCAAAGCTCTCTTAAGCGGTCGACCCGGTCCGGTCGACCGTCCTCCAGTGCACACAGGCGTGCACGCTGTGCACGTCCGGTCGACCGACCCGGTCGACCGGCTACTGTCAGTTCTGAAAAATCAGAACTGCCAGAACCTGAAAATTTTGGGATTAAAGATAGGTCTTTTTGGCTTATAAAAATCCCATAAATACTTAGAAATTCTACAAAAAATAGTTTTACGATATAGAAACATGCTTGCACAAAATCAAGGCATGTTATTGAAGATTTGACTATTTTTGTAACTTGGAAATATTTGCTCATAATAAAACTGTTTTTCTAAAACAACATGTTTTTCCAAATTTTCATCAAATACAAAAACAAGATATACTCTAAAAGCATAGTGTGTATGGATATGATCCACTACACAATCAAGATGAAATATCTAGTTTTTGACAATAGGCTCTAAGCATGGTTTTGGATATAAGATATGTAAACTATGAAATACCAAAATCCAAGATAAATATTTTGTCACAAAGAAAATCTTTTTCTAAATAAAAATTCTTTTCTAAAAGAAATCTTAAATGAAAACTTCAATCAAGAGTGTGTGTGTGATTCATACTTGAGCAATCCACCAATCTATTCTATCCTTTACATTTTTATCTAAAACAAATAAAAATCTTATACCTAGACACAAGTCTTCATCCTCTTGAAGTCTTCCCTTGAAGTCTTCTCATCTTCTTGACTTGGTCCACATGCAATCCACCGAGCTCATCTCTAGATGTGGTCTTGATGCATAGGCTCGTGAATCGACCGGTGCTAGCTTCCAACTTGACATTTTATCCTTTGTTGAAGCTCCACACCTACTAAGATCTTGATAAGGAATCTGTCACTAATTAAACACAAGATCATTAGTAAACATAACTTCATGAGTTGATCATCATCAAAACTAGAGTGATAGGCCTTTGGGCCAACACGTTTGGTTTGGGAGTCACCGATTAAAAGCTCGTTACATGTAGAAAGCCTAATAGAACTAAGGAATATACCACCAAAAATTTTATATATATTATAATATTATATAATATATTATATATAAGCTATAAGAGTTAGAGTTAAAGAACCCTTAGTCAAAACTTCACAGTCACGAAGGTGCATATGACTTAGGGTAAAGTAATAGACTAGATGAGAAGCACAAGTTGACTCCTTACTTTGATTGATAACAAATTTTTGAATAGAGACTAAGTTTAGGAATAAAAATTCATTTTTTCTATAACTTTTAGATTACTTAAATCTTACAATAATATTTCAAATATTTTTTCTTTCAAAATGTATTTTCAAAATACTAACATTTTCCTTTTTCTTTACGAATTTTGTGGGTGTAATCCACTGAAAACCCTCACGAGAAACAAAACTCGTCCTCTAGGGAAAATCTGGAGGTTTAACGGCTTGTTGCACATGCTCAGTGCAATCGCGTAACCTGCGAAAGTGGTCTAATAATTTTTTTGTTTAGTTATTTTGCTCAAGGACGAGCAAAAAATAGGTATGGGGGTGTGATCGGTCGCTAATATACACATTTATTATCATATTCTCATACTTATTATATAATAAACTCTGCTTTTCCCTAATTATTATTTAATTTATTTGCAGGCCCATTACTAAAGGAGAGGGAAGAGAAACGAGCCCAAAAGCCCATCAAATTCTTATTTAAATTTAGAATTAATTCAAAATCTGTAAATCAGCGCAGATCAGGTCGTTCAGATCGGTTGAAAATTAGTTAAAAACATATCTCTTCAAATCAATCGGTTAAAACCAACGATCAATGATCATTTCGTCAATCCAGAAGCTGAAACGAGAAATCAGAACCGGATAAAATAATCTCTCGAAACCAGAGACCCCCACCATTTGGGTGTGACCACCTGGCCACACCCAGGCCGCGAAAACGCGGCCAAAGCTGCGTTTCTGTGGCTTTGTTGCAATGGTTGGGGGAGCGTTTGCTCCCCCTATCTTTGTACGCCCTCCCCGTTGGGTTTTGCCTATAAATACTGGGTTTTTTAGTGTAGTCTTTTGTTTTTATTTTTATGTAATTTTCAGTTTTCATTTATGTAATTCAGAGGAGATCAGAGTTTCATAGGAGAATGAGAATGAAGCTTGTGCTGAGAGTGACACCGGTATAAGTTGTTCTTCTTTTCTCTTATAGTTATAAAATCGAATCTATAGTTACTTTTTATTTATGTACTTTGTTTTTGTGTTCTTCTTCTTCTTTTTTCTACTTTTCTCTTTCTTGTACCAATTACGAGTCTTATAGCATCGAAAGAGCCTTACCTTTGTGAGTGTCACCGATAGCTTATGACGTGGATTTTAACCTCAGTCTGTATCATTTCATGCTTATTTTGTCTTGATGATATAATGTGGAAGAGACGAGAATCAACTCTTATGGGCTATGCGCTGATTGCGTCTACTTCAAGGTAACATCGTCGCCAAGATTCAAGGTAAGCTCTTGGTCAGAAGGTAAGTAGTATTATTTTTATTTCTTTCTTTAACTTTTTAGTGTAAATTACCAGCACCACATCTTCCAAATCTCTCACTCTTTTTCAATTTCTTTCTCATAACTTCTTTTTTCTTTCAATTGTACATACTTCTACCACCTTCTATACTACCAATCTTCTAACTTGACTTAAACTCTAATTTTTCTCTTTTCTTTTAAGAACTAAAAGAAGAATTTTAACCATTATTATTGACTAACTCTATTAAAGAACTAAAGAGACTTACTTGCATTAAAGAACTTGTTTAAAAGCTTCCATCGCTAGTCCCCTCCTTGTGGATCACGACCCGCATAGCCACTTGCTATCGCGGTAGAATTGAGCACCTGCACTCTTTATTTAAAAGTTCTGAAATTTTGTATTCTTGTGTGCAGGTAGAACCTCAATCATGCCACCAGGTGTTTTAGTGGGGTGTATCGGCACCCCTGCTCCTAATTCCATTCTTATTCCAGGGCATACAAATAAGATCCTTATGACATAGCGTCGGTTCCGGCTCAGTACCGGATGCTTGATTAGTCTCTAAAATTGCATATTTCATACCATATCTTCACATTTATTTAATATTAATCCTGTTAATAATACCTATCTTGTATGTTTCTAGGTCCATCGTATGAAATGCAGAAGAAGCCCAAAATCTATTTAATTGTTGATTAAAAGACTACAAAATAGTCATTGATCTTGGAGTGTGGTTTCGTCAAAATCAGGAGCCCAAATCTAGATTCCAGGAAGTACAGCCAATCCCATCGGGCAAGCGGGGAGCGCCCTAGGATTACCGCGAAAAGACGGCAATTGCCATGTTTCATGGCAATTGTGTGGAGCCGCGCGTCGTGATTTGACACGCGGTTCCGTACAGCTCCTCTGGTGACCTATTTCTCTTATAAATACCCTGAGATTTCCAAAGCACCGGAGGAGGAGTTTTGAGGATAGTTTTTAGGGTTTTCTTGTCCATATTATAGTTTTTTAGGATAGTTTAGGTTAGTTCTTCTTCTTCCTTCTCTGTGTATTTTTCATTTCTTATAGATCTTGTAATAGGAAAGAGAGAAGTACATGGGTGAAAGCAAGAGTGCTTGTAATGGAAGGTGATAATTTATGAAAGGTTATCTTTTTGTCTCTCCTTATTTTCTTCTCTCTAACTCCTTTTACTGTTTCTTCTCATGGTAACTAAGTACTAATCGCTAACTTGCTAACTTCTTACTTGATAATCCACATGAATCTAATAGCCACTAATAGGCCTTGCTCTTGCAAGAGCCATTGATGGCTCATGATGATGGATCTAATACTCTAACATCTTAACTCTCTAACAAGCTAAAATTACTTTATTCCATACTTGCTCTTATTTAGTTTTGATAGTTTTAAGTGTAGCTTGCACTTGTTGTTGAGTTTGAATGTGATGAGTTATCTTATGAGTCATACTTTGAAACGCTCTTGAACCAAGGACTAGTGATGGCCAAGTATACATGTGAGGCAACTATCACTAAGAGGTTAGCATGTTAGTGGAGCCATTAGTAGTTAGTAGTCATGAGTTTTTTTTTCCTTTTTACTTTATTTTGGATATATCTCAAAAATCACAAATATATTCTCTTCAATGTTTCCCACTTCTTTGTTTTCACCAAAAACTCTTCTCTTTTATTCTTTATTTTCTTTTCTTTCCATTCTTTTAAACATAGAAGAACCATTAACACATACGTGAATAGACCGGTAAATCTTCTATCACTTTTCGTCCCTGTGAATTCGACCCGTTTAGCCTCTATACTATAACGGAAGTATTGAGGAAGCCAAAGCACGCACTTTTAACTCTTGATTTCAAAACATACACTTTTCGTGCACGGTTTCCCCCGATCAAATTTTGGCGCCATTACCGGGGATGGAAACAGTTTGATTTCACATTTTTTGTTAACTTTTCTTCTTTGTTTTTGGTATGCAAGTCAAATTTTTAGTATTGCAGAAGTCCACACTTGCTTTGGTGTGGTTGGGTAAATCTTATATATTGTTATATTTCTGCTGCTAGTTTTTGTTATATTACCTGTGCACTGTAATAATTTTAAGAAATAAAATACGGTAATTGGATGTTTTAAAACGGTTTAGACATTTGCATCTAGGCACGTGTCAATTTTCATTCCAATATATTGTATTTTATTCTTTTTGTTGTGTGATCTGGACTGAGGTGTACATATGACATTGCATATAGTATAGGACAAACACGTGGTTATTTACTCACTTTGTATGTTCATTCTTTTCTATATTGCACATTTGCACGAATAGGACTTAAGGGCAAAACCAATATAAGATAAGGTGGAGAAGTCATTACCCTCCCTTAACCCAAAAAATCACCTCCCCACTCACACACAACCCAGCCTAAATAAAACTTGCTAGACATTGGTCCCTAGGACATCTCAGACTCATTCAGAAGATTGACCTAAGGGGAAGTTGTTAGAGTTTAACTCTTATCAAATCGGTGTCCAAGGTTGGGGATTGAGAGGCGAAAACCTCAAAAATAGTGGTTTGGTATAATTAGGCCCGTCTCTCTAGCATGAATACCTCCCACTGATCTTACCCCTACCTAGTCGATTAACTTGTGGTCAGATTTCTACAAGGTACCCCCTTGGACAGTCAACCAGTTAGGAGTCGTCTAGGTCTAAGTCAACCTTAACATAGGCTTGTTTTTTTCTTTTTTCTTTTATTTGTTGTTTGTTTTTTTATTTCCTGTTAATTGTGAAATAGATTCTAACAAAAACATTTTTTTCAATCCTAATATGAATTCATATTTCACCCCGACCTCATTTGACTCTGATAACTCCGACCCGGCTATGTACAACATGAATCAATCATATATGCAGAATTGGGATTATCCGACTCAATATGACCCTTATCTCCAATTCTATGACTATAATTTTCAAAATAATTTTCACTCTTCATAGAGTCAATAGGAATTCACCTCCCTGAATCAAATTTTCAACCACATTATTCACAATTTCTACAATATTCATTCCCCAATTCTGCTTCACATCCTCCTTTTCTGAACCACCAATTGAAGAAATCATCGTTGCAAAGGAGTTTGGAAGAAGTGATAAGAGGCCCAAAAATAATTTGAAAACATGGTGGCCTCATCATGTCCACAAAATTTCTAAAATTTATATAGTTTTTTTCCAGAACCACTCAACTCAAAGAAAAATCATTATGGGAAAAAACTATAGAATTCGTGCAAGAGACCGAGCGAATAATACAAAATATAATTGACTTCCCATGTCCTTTAAATGTTCACGTGACTCAAGAATCATGCCATTTTGAAATTCAGCTTCAATTTCATCATACCAACCTGAACTTATGATGATATAGCATTCTTGATAGTTCAGCAAGTTATCAAATTGAACTTAAAGATGAATGTGAACCTGAGCTCCAATTTATCAATTCGAGTCCATCCTTGAATCAATATCGACTCCTATAGTGTTACCTAAACTTAGTAACGTTCTTGAGCGCTTGAGCCATACCCATAACTCCAGAACTTGAATCGATCATTGCATCTATTCACATTCCTTTCGTGGACAAAATCAAGATTTAATTTCATTATATCTATTTAAATTTGCCCAAAATTTTGAGAACAGCCTTGATATTTTGGCAAGTTATCCTTTTCCTGAAATTGAACTTGAGCTTGAAAGTGATCTTGAACCTCAAGTTGGCAATTCTATTTCACTTTTTAATTCAATAATGACTCTGGTATCTTTATCAGATTTTATTCTCTATTCCAGAGTCAACATTGAATCTTGTACCAGTACACTATGAAATTAAATCACCAATATCTTTGATCACACTTCATTGATGGGGAAGTGTGTGAACATCATTCTTTGTCTGGACCCCATTTTTGAACCAATTTCGACTCCCCCTTTTGAATCTCGACTTGTCTGAGTCAAATTCTCGAGTCGTATCATATTTGTTTCCTATTCCATTTGAGTCCAAATCAATCATCTCCCAAAATCACACTTCATTGTTGGACAAGCATGTTGAAGAAAATGACTCAGTAATTATTTTTAAAATTAAAATTAGATGGGGATAACTTTTTAAATAAGACCTTTCACTCAATCATTCTTTTACTGGGTCGTATTAGACAGGTCACAGGTGGGTTTCTGCAAGATCCACGATTTTTAAATTGGAACGCATTTCGTTGACCAATTAGACACCACCGGAACCACCACTATGAGGTAATTTTTCATTCCTATTTTGTTTCATGCATATACACATTCACGATGCACTGAGGACAATGCAGAGATAAGTATGGGGAAAGATTTACTAACATAGTTAGTTTTAAATTTTCTTTCTTTTATACTTCTTTTTAGAAAATTTTTAAATTTTTCTTTTGTATAGAAATTCTTTTCTTTTCTTTTTACAAAACTTTTTGACATAAGAGAAATAATTTTGATTTATTTTTAAGAAAATTAAGATTATTTTAGGAATTAGGAAGACCTAAAATTATAAAATTTTAAAACCGAGTCAAAATAATAGATCTTATTTAAATTTTAGGATAAGAAACTAAGATTGAAAAGATAATTTGATCTTGAATTTTTTTGCCTTAGATTTATGCACTTCACACTTCACAATTTTTTGGAATTGAAACAAAGATTGAAAATGTCATAAAAAATATATAAAAATAAAACAATGATAATAAAAATCACTTATTGAAGTTAGGTAATTATGCCTCAGGAAGCATGATTATTCATGCCTAAAAAGGTGGACAAAAATAAAATAATTCTTTTTAGTTTTGTGGCCTTATTTACTCGAATCCTTAAGTCTGAGAGATGTTTTCTCATCTGGTGCCCTAAAACTATCTGATTTGAAAGTCACGGGCTAAAGGCTCACTACTCGTGTAAATAAGAAAGCCTAATAAAACTAAGGGAAGAAAAAAAAGAGAAAAAAATAAATATACACAAATCAGTGGCATGAATGTTTGAGTCAATATCTCAAAAATCTTCACAGTTCATAAAGTGCATATTTTTCTAAGAGTTTTATGAAAGATCAAAGAATTGATTCAATTTTAAATTCCTACATTTAATTTATACAAGATTTTGCATTTGGACTTAGTTTAAGGAAGAATAATTTCTGGTTATTTTATGACCTTCGATCACTTAAATTTTCTGTAAAAATACTTCAACACTTTTATCTTTTTCAAAATGTGTTTTCAAAATACTAACATTTGATTTCTTTCTTTATGGATTTTGTGGGTGTAATCCGCTGAAAACTCTTAAGAGACAAAACTCCTCCTCTAGGGGAAACCTAGAGATTTAAAAACGGCTTGTTGCACATACTCAGTGCAATCGCATCACCTGCGAAAGCGATGTAATAATTTTCTTAGTTTTCTCTTTTGCTCGGGACGAGCAAAAGATAAGTGTATGGGTGTGATTAGTCTCTAAAATTGAATATTTCATACTACATCTTCACATTTATTTAATATTAAATCCTGGTAATAATACCTGTCTTGTATGTTTCTAGATTCATAACAGGAAATGAGGAAGAAGCCCAAAATCCCATTTAATTGGTGATTAAAAGCCTACAAGAATAACCATTGACATTGGAGGGTGGTTTCGTCAAAACTGGGGGCCCAAATCCAGATTTCAGGAAGTACAGCCGACAGGAGGACAGGCGAGGAGCGCACAGCAGGTGGCGTCGCGCGCGCCGCCTAAGGATTGCCACGAAAACGCGTTAATTGCAGCGTTTTCGCGGTAATTGCATGGAGCCACGCATCGTGATTTGACGCGTGGCTCCATACAGCTCCTCTGGTGCCCTGTTTCGCCTATAAATACCCTGAGATTTTTAGAGCACCAGAGGGAGGAGTTTTGAGGATAGTTTTTAGGGTTTTCTTCTCCTTATTGTAATTTTTAAGGTAGTTTAGGTTAGTTTTTTTCCTTCTTCTTCTTTGTATTTTCTATTTCTTGTAGATTTTGTAATAGAAAAGAGAGTAGTATATGGGTGAAAAGCAAGAGTGCTTGTAATGGAAGGTGACAATTTATGAAAGGTTCTCTTTTATCTCTCCTTGTTTTCTTCTCTCTAACTCCTTTTACTTGTTTAGCTAATGTTCTTCTCATGGCAACTAACTACTAACCACTAACTTGCTAACTTCTTGTTTGATAATCCACATGACTCTAATAGCATCTACTTGATTTTGCCCTTGCAAGAACCAATGATGGCTCACGATGATAGATTCTAACATTCTAACATCCTAACTCTCTAACAAGCTAACATTACTTTATTTCAAGTTTGTTCTTATTTAGTTTTGATGATTTAAGTGTAGCTTATACTTCTTCACTGAGTTTGGATGTGATGAGTTATCTTATGGGTCATGCTTTGAAATGCTCTTGAACTAAGGACTAGTGATGACCAAGGATATATGTGAGGTAACTGTAACTAAGAGGTGAGGTTGTTAGTGGAGCCATTAGTAGTCATGAGTTTTCTTTTCTTTTACTTTGTTTTGGATATATCTCAAAATCACAAATATTTTTTCTTCAATGTTTTTCACTTCTATGTTTTCACCGTACTCTTCTCTTTTCATTCTTTCTTTTCTTTTTTTTTTCATTCTTTAAAATATAGAAGAACCGTTAACACACACGTGAATTGACCGGTAAAGCTTCTATCGCTTCCCGTCCCTGTGGATTCGACCCGTTTAGCCTCTATGCTATAACGGAAGTATCGAGGAAGATAAAGCACGCACTTTTAACTCTTAATTTCAAAATACACTTTTCGTGCACGGTTTTCCCCCGATCAATGCTCCTGAGGTCGTTGTCCCGAGTATGCACGGGACCCAATATAAACATGGTTCATTGATCCCCCATCAGTTTTCAAATAATAACTCGTCTTATTCAGAAGTGGATGTATGTGTGCCAGTGACACATACCTAAACATATGGATCAGATGAATAAATAAGGATTAATAACCCACAATAATAATATTTGATTTCTCCTTTATTTGGATACTGATACTCACATATCAGACCCGAGTGAGTTCTACTAGAGTGCGAGCTCTAGTATGGACTATCAGTGATGTGAGACACTAATAGGGAGGCGGTTGAAATATCAGACAGTACTAATTATTATTATTGAATACTTAAAATGCAACATATCAATATTCTCCTGCTATACTGTTATTCAATCATATAATATGACCTGAGATGACTCTCTGCTTTATTATATATTTTGGTTTCTGAGTTACTGCAATAGATTTTCTGTCCTCTGGTTTACTGGCTTGTGCTTGCATGTTTCAGCGCATAACACCTGACCCTGCCCTAGATATAACTTAATTACCAAATAATAATAAATTCAGCAGCGGGTATTATTGAATCCCTTCCTTATCTGAATAATGGTATCCGTATATCAGAGTTCGAATTAGGTTCTACTGGAGTACAGACCTGGTATGAATTACCAGTGTTATGGGACACTGAAAGGAAATGATTATAATGACAGGGCGACACTGATGGTTGTTATTGTATGATTAAGTTATCATGTCATTTCCTATATTTGCATCCTGTGACACAGTAATTATACCTGACAAACTTACTCTGTTACTTTATGGCAACTCGAGTTGTATGAACTCAGGAAATGTTAACATGGGGTGTATGGTATATATACGAGGGTTTTCTTGTTTGGATAATTCCCTCGACGTATTATTCTCATGAATTCAAAGTCTAAGTTTATATAACTAGTTTTGTCCACACTTGTATTTAACGCATTACATGATGTCTGATTTCACACTTATGTATGCCTATGTCTGACACAGTTTTCGATATATGCTTTCTCTATTCGGGTTATCGTAATACATGTGTTAACTTGATTCCGGTTTTCCACTGATTTCATGATTTCTCTTCATATTTCTGGTCAATGCTTGTACTTGTATGCCTGAATCATACCACTTGATCATGTACACGTGAGTCTGTCTGTACACGCCTCATGGCCTCATTTTTTGTACTCGTTGGGTTTTTTCTGACGACCCTGAATCTACATGTCCAGATTTCAGAGATTGGAGTTTGTGGATTCTCCCGTTTATTGATCAGAGTAGCGCAATGGAAGCGTGAATCTTTGGCAGACCATCCGGTACTTTTTTCTTCCAAGCCCCCTGCTCGGCTCTCGAGTTTCCCTATTGTAGCTTGTGAACCCCCTTTTGTATTGCTCATCCTTGTATATCTCATTATATTTCATATTTCATGCCTTTTGGTGATGTAATATCCATGTAATATTGGATCACATTCTGTGATGACTTTGTAATTGTACTATTAATGATGAATGTATATAACCATTGTGCTTTGCACTCTGATTCATACATGTACTGATGCTTAGTGTATATATGTGAGGGTATCTCTGCCCTGCTCATATACGTCGCAGTAACATCTCCGTACCTGCAGGATCGGGGCGTTAAACTGTTTCTCCGGCATATTTTGTTTCTCCATCCTCTAATTACATGAAACTAGTATGTCGAGGGAATAATCCAAACAAGAAAACTCTCATGTATATACTATATGTTTCATGTAATTATAAGCTCTCTGGAATGCTTACCTGCAAACTTGGAAGGGTCTGAAGTGGGTGTGTCATCCATCGACAATACGTCAACTTTGAGTTGGGGAAATCCTATCACCGGAGTAGTAATCCGGATCATCGAGTAGAGAAATCCCAGCAGCAGAGTTTCTGAGTAGTGAAAATCTCAACAACGGAGTCGGGTCATAATTGATTCCTAGTGAGAAAAAATCTCATCAACAGAGCCGTCACCTCGAGTGAACTTGAAATGAGGGTACAACCCGTCGGCAGATTAGATGTGTCTACTCCGAGCAGGGAAATTCCAAGCAGTGGAGCGGCGATTCGACTTGGACCCGACAGAGGGAAACTGCCTGGAGTTCATCCGCCCGTGGGTAGGATGAGGGGAGCCCGAGTCTAGTGTTTGTGTTTTTGAGTAGAAAAAATCTCATTAGTGGAACATCAAACAGGGCTCTAAGAGGAGAAAATCCCTGCAGCAGAGTAAAGACTCCGAGTAAGGGAATTCCCATAGTGGAAGATTTTGATTCCGTAAGCTAATCTACAAAAAGCGCATAGGAAAGTCTGCGTTGCCGTCGGAAAAATCCCATCAACGGAGCGTACAAACATATCCTCTGAGTGGAGGAAATCCCATCAGCGGAAGGGCTGACTCCGAGTGGGAAAATGCCAGCAGTAGTGATTTCGAGTAAGAGAAATCCCATCAGCAGAATGCCTAAACATAGTCCTCTGAGTAAAGGAAATCTCTTCAGCGGAAGGACTAACTCCGAGTGGGAGAAATCCCAGCAGCGGAGTGGTTCCGAGTGGGGAAAATTCCGTCAGCAAAATGTCTAGCTTGGAAGGGCTGCAATGGTTGGAGCAAAAATATTATTTTATTTAATATTGGAATGAAATACATTGAATTGGAATACAGAAAGTGGTATGGATAAAGTACTGCCCTATTTCTTAAAAATATAGTATCACTCAATTGCTTTATATTTGGTGATCAAGAGTTATTGCTGGTAGGTGGAATGCTTAGTTGTCCAGATTCGGAGGCTACATTGAGAGAATGTACTATTTGAGGAAGCCTTATTAGATGAGCTCTTCCAGATACTTTCAGAGAGCCCAACAGTGGATGATCTTTTGTCCCTTACTGTCATGGTAGGAGAAATATTCCTCTGCTCTAAGAAGTATGAGATCGTACTGGATTGGTCTCGGTGCCAACCCGCGGCTGGTCTTTGATGGTGTAGAAGACCTCATTGATGGGAGCCTCATCTTTTTCATCCGAAAAGCTCAGAGGGCGCTTGGAGAGAGGATTGGGAGCGCTTGTCTCTTGAAGGCAGATTGCCCCCGATCTTGATCTTGGACGTGTGCGAAGGCTTTGTGCGAAGACTTTGACTTTTTCCACTGTCACCATGTTTCGTGGTATGGTTGCAGGAAGTCTTCGTTGCCTCTTCTAATTGGATGTAGGGCTGAGCTCATTCAGGACTTCACTTATCCGAGTGACATTATGCTTTAGGAGGTGCTTGTACAGAGGGTGGAAGACTTGTAGCCCGTTGATGGATGTGAGTGCGGAGACGTCCTCACTGTAGTTAGGGACCTTGGCAAGTTGACTTTGGAAGAAGTTAATGTATGATTTGAGGTTGTAGCTTTGCCTCATCTTGACGGAGAGGAGGTGATGGTTGTTCCTCTTAGCCACTCGGCCAGAAACGTACTAAGTAAGGAATGCTTCGGTTACCTCCTCGAAGTCATGGAGGGAGTGGGGCAACAGAGATAGAACCAATCTGAGGCCACTTCTTTCATACTGAAAGGAAGGTGAGACACATGATCGGGTTATTACAGGAGTAGATCACTATCTTGTTCTGAAAATGTTGGCCCAAAGGCCTTCCACTCTAGTTTTGATGATGATGACTCATGTAGTTATGTTTACTAATAATCTTGTGTTGTTTAAGTTTCAGATCATTAACCAAGATATTAGTTGGTGATTAGCTTCAACAAGGAGTTTAGAAGCTTTTCATGATGATTCCAGGGCCAAAGCGTCAAGATCACACATTGCCTAGCCCATGGATGGAGTTTTGGAGCAAGTCTACTTGAAGATGAAGATCGTCAAGAAGACTTAGGTATCCTAGTCCAGATAGTGTGTTTTAAATCCATTTGTAAAGCTTAGTATAGTTGATATGCTCAAGTGCACACAACACACACGTTTCATGATTTGGATTTTAGTTTTCATGAATAGTAGATCAAAACAAGCTTAAATAGTTTTTATGTATATTAGATATGTTCTAGATATACATACATGGTTTTAACTTCCTATACGAGCTTATTTTGATGTCCCTATTCATGTGTTGAAAAATCAAGTTTGATAAAATACAAGTTTTGTTTTTGATAAAATTTTGCAAGACTCAAAAATGAATTGATATGATTATTATATGTCTTGAAACTTTTATCACTTGTTTGAGTTTTGATATAAAATGATAAAAAATATTTTTGGTGATTTTTAGAAGTATTAAAAGACTTTTATAAAATATTTTTCCCAAGTTTTCAAACTCAGTTTTCTGGTCCAGGACTCAACCAGTCGACTAATCCAGGTTATTAGTCGACTTGGCTGATGTCCGGTCGACCGGGCCGGTCGACCGGACGTGCACAGATCTGTGCACGTTTGGAGTCACTGGGACGGTCGACCGAGCCGGTCGACCGGGTCTGAGAGCTCTGCTCTTTGTTTGTTTGGGTCGACCGGGCGGTCGACCGCTGCAGAAGAGTTCTGCTCTCGGTTTGTTTCGGTCGACCGGGCCGGTCGACCGCTGTTGCCCAACGGTCATATTTCTGACCGTTGGCGGTCGACCGGACCGGTCGACCGGCAGCCTGTCAGGCTGCCAGCTCAGCCTAACGGCTAGTTTTCTGATGGGCCTATATAAACCCCATCTCTTTGGGGATTTTGGCCAAGTTTTTGAAGAGAAAAAATTCTGGTTTTCTGAAGTGTTTAAAAGAGTTTTTCAAAAGTGTTTGGGGATTTTAATCTTTCAATCTTTATTGTTTTAGGTTTTTGGAAAAATCAAAGAAAAGAATATTTTGGGAGATTTGTCTTGGTTTTCATTTTATATCTTTTGCAAGAATTTTCCCAAGTGTTTTTCTTTGTTGCTTGTTTTCCAAACACCTAGTTTTCCACACTTGAGCTATCATACTATCCTAATCTATTAGGATCTTGTTTTGTGGAAAAAGAAAAGAGAAAAAGAAAAGAGAGAGTTTTGAGGTTGTTGTTGTAACCTCTAAGTTGTACACCCTTATTCTTGTTGTATGCCTCTTCGGTAGAGGTGATCGGGTGATTGGTTTGTATCCCTCAAGTGTGAGGTGATTGAGTTTGGTTGTAAACCCTCTTCGGTAGAGGTGTTGGTTGTGGTTGTTGTATTGGCTTCGGGCCTTATCCCTCTTCGGTAGAGGTGGATGTGGTTGTATAGCCTCGGTGGCTTTGTAAAGGTTGAGAGAGGAGTTTGGTACTCCTATAGTGGATTGGGAAATCCTACACGGTGGTGTAGGCGGGGATGTAGAGTTGGGTACTCGAACCTCGAAACAAATCTTTGTGTTAACGTTTGATCCAATTTCTCTCAACTCTATTCTCTTTATATTTGTGCAAAGCATCATACTTCATTCATATCATATTTGCTTGTGTTGAGCATAATTCATCTTGTCATATCATATCTATTTGCTTGTGTTGTGCCTTGCATAATTCATATTGCTATATCCTTGATTGCTTGGTTTGATTGTGTGTGCACATTGCTTGGATTGCTTGTGTGTGTGTGCCCAACTTATACTCATCCAACAAGAGCTTCACATAGCGCCTCAACCCATTTCAAGGGGAATCAAGGGGAGTTAGTCCAGAGCCTCGCAAGGGGAATTCAGCTACACTTTGATGTATTGTATTAGTTTGTGCATAATTTGCATTAGCTTCCGCATTTAGCGCACTTAGTTTTGCATTAAGTTTTAGATTAGCACTAACACCTATTCACCCCCCCCCCCCTCTAGGTGTTTTTCAATTGGTATCAGAGCTAGTGCTCCTGATACTTAGGCTTAACATCCTAGGAGTGAGATCCATTTGCTTGCTAATCTTGTTTGCGTTTGCTTGTTTTGCACACATACAGTTTACCATGGCCTTCATGACCCCACCTATGTATGACCCTTCCAACATTCATGTTTGGAAGATTAGGATGACCGTTTATTTACAAACCCTAGGTCATAAAGTTTATCTTGCGATTACCAAGGAATCCTTTCTTAGTGATCGCAATCATATAGGGGCCAATGCACAAGCCCTAGAGGCCATTAGAAGCACGCTTTCTAAAGATTATCTTTTACGTGTTTCTAACATTGATTCCGCTTTTGCAGTGTGGAATCTATTGACAATAACCACCACCTCCGAGCTTCAAATGCCTATCCAACATGAAGAGAAATCTAGTGGAGAATCCGACTCACAATGCTTTATGGTCCAAGGGAATGACTCCCTTGAGGTACAATCGGAACTTCAACTAGATAGTGATGATGCTAGTTCTTCATGTGATGATATTATTGATCCACATGCCTTGAATGAAGAACTTTCCATAGTTTGTGAAAAATTAATTGAAAATTATAAAATTTTGAAAAAGAAAAGTCTAGGCCTTGATAAAGAAAATAAGTGTTTGCATTCTAGACTTGATTGTGTTTTGCAAGAGAAAGATGAGATTTTGGATGAAAGGGATTCATTAAAATCTCAACTTGATCTTGCACTTAAAGAAAATAACTTTTTGAAAAATAAAAATGATTGCCATGCTATTTTGAAGAAAAATGAAAACTTATCTTCAAAAATTGATTTTGTTTTAAAAGAGAATGTTGATTTGAAAAATAAAATTATTTCCATTTCAAATGATTTAGATATTTGTTTTAAGAAAAACATTATTTTGCAAAATAAGATTGATGAACATGTTTGCCATGCTAGGGTAGTTTCACCTAGATCACCCCTTGCATGCTCCACTTCTTCTATGATTAAAAATGATATAAATATGTTGAAGAAGAAAATGGATTGTTTGGGCTCCACTATGAGCCAATGTGCCATGAACCATACACGCTTGGAAACTTTGTTTCGTAAGAAACAAGTTCCATCTTTTCATGCACACCCTCCACGGCATACACATGCTCCTCACGGACACCATCACACGTATGCTCATGTGTACACTTGTACACATTGTGGTCGTAAGGGCCATCTTGCTAGATTTTGCTATGATAGATTACATACTCCAAATTTAGCAAAGAATTTTGTTTGGGTTAGAAATGAGACTAACCCCCATGGACCCAAAAGACAATGGGTACCAAAGACCACCCCTCCTATTTTCGATGTAGGTGTGGGCTCTCACATGACGTGAGAGTGATGACACCTTGGAGTGAATGCGTTCCGAGCTTCATGGAAATCAATTGGATGCATCACTTTTAAGGGAAGTTTGGTGGAAAGGACCACCATGTTTTGGAGACAAGGAGAGTTGCCTTCTAGGGTTTGGTAACAATTCCTAACTCCTTATTATTGCATGCTTTCATATTCATTTGTTTTATAGCATGTTTTCATTGTCTATGGATTAGTGTGTAAATGTCATGTTTATTAGATCCTTGACATACATGTATAGTATTTGAGACACACATGCTTATATAAACTCATATTTAGTGTTCTCACCTTTTGTTTAGCTATAATGTACATCATGAATCAAATACATGTAAATTTATATAGTAATCATGTTTTAGTTTTCTCATGATGATTTTTTGTTGTTTTATGCTTTATGTGGTATAAACTAGTTTAGATGTAGATTTTATCAAAACTTGCATGTATGCATGTATACATAGTGAGAACAAATTGACTTTTATATGTTTGCACTTCATGCTCATTTGTACCCACTAAATGCACATGTATAAGCTAGTTTTGATAATTCCTTCATTTATACTTGCTATGCCTATTTTCATGTTTTTACTTCATGCATATGTATTTTGAATTCAAACCTAATAAATATACATGTATACCCATGAGTCTTTTGCCTTCATGCAAATACTTTTAATAGACTCGTTTACGGTTGGGATATGTATGTATATTGTTAAATTTGGATGAATCATACATATACCTAGAAGTTTGATAAAAGAATTTTTGATGAATCTTTGCTTGTTTTATATAGCAAAATAATATTCGTGTTTGTTTTGATACTTCATGTTTTGAATATATGTTTAGATGTTAGTTTTCATTAAGACTAGGATTTATATTTGTACATATGATGGGCTACAAATAAATCTATATATGTTTGGGATTGAATGCTTGTTTGTTCCCATTAGATGTGCTAGTATAGTCTAGTTTTGATGATTCATACATTTTAAACTTGTATTCCATTTTTGGTATTTGTTTTTATGATTATGAGTTTTCATTTCATGTATATGTGTATTTTGCCAAACTTGAAGATATACATGTATACCCCTTAAGTCATTTGCCTTTCATGCAAATATCTATTATGGACTCAAAGTGTGTTTAAGGGATATGTATGTATACTTCTTGTGTTGACAAATCATACATATACCTTGAAAAGAATTGGTATCAAATTGTTTTAATGAAAAGCTAAATTTTCATACTTTTCATACTTTTCATGTTTTCTTTGAATTGGTATTTAAACTTCATGTATATGTTTACCTTGTCCAAACTATTAGATATACATGAATATCCTTTTTGAGCCACGTGCCTTCATGCATATATCCTTGTGGACTCGTTTGTATCTTGGATATGTATGTATACTTTGGTTTGTATTAGACATACATATGCCTTGAAGATTAAATAATATTAATTTTTAGTTTTCTTGTTTAAGGAATAATTGAACTTAATTGAACAAATTTTCATGATTGTGATCTCCATACTTGACTTGTACACTCACATTTATTATTTGCTCATGTTTTGTTTTCATGAGACATTTTTTATGCTTAATTGGATTAGAGTGTTGATTATCATGTGGATTTCATTTTTATGAAAAATGATTTGTATTTATTCCTTGCTTGAAGGATTTCGTACTAGTTAACAAAACTTTTCATTTTAACTAGTTCGTATTCTTCGTTATAATATGAGATATACACTTGACCCTATTCTTTCAATTGGTATCATTGAACACTTTCAATTGATATCAATTTTGATCTTTTTGTATACTCATATATGTTTTGTATATGTATGCTTACTCTTTCAAGAATATCAATGTCAATTGGTATCTAACTTTCATACATATATATCTTTATGCTAAGCTTGAAAAATTTCTAATGTTTGATTTGTTTTCAATTGGTATTTTAACAAGCTTATGCATATGTTTAGTTGGTATTTCATAAAGGGGGAGAAAATTTGATTTTGTCTTTCAATTGGTATGTGATTCCCACTCCCTTACTTTATGTTAAAATATAGTTTCAATTTGGTATCATATGTTTAAAAGAGCATATTTCTCTTAATGATATCATAATATTTATGTTGAATGTTTTAAATTGGTATCTCAAAATTTTGTTTAAGAAAAATATATATACTTTTGATTTACATTGCCTATATGTGTATAAATTCATGTTGAGTGTATCTTGTATTGAAAAGCTTAACATCTCTTCTTTATGTGGTACACATGTGTAGGGGGAGCCTCACATCTCCTCTTATGCATTACATAATATGTGTTATGTGAATTGGGGCTTATCATCCCTCTTTCATGTAATGTATATATGTAGGGAAGTTATTTAACCGTCTTCCTCTTCATGAATGTATATCGCATATATCATTTATTGATTATTACATGTTTTATTTCCATTGGTATCAATATGTACCTTATTGTCATATCTTGAATTGGTATCATATTTGTTTTGATTACCCCTTCTTGATCTTAGGGGGAGAAAATTTTATTTTTATGATTTTACCCCTTTGTTGATGATTGACAAAAAGGGAGAGAAGTATTTGTGGTTTGTTTATTATATGCATGTCTTCCTTACTTAAGGGGGAGAAAGATTTTGAGCATGCTTACATTTTTTGCATATATGATGTTTATAATGCTTTATTTGGTATCTAGAACATAGTTGCATGTTTTTGTTTTTAATTTAAATTGGTATCTAGAACATGTTTTATTTTGAATATATCATTGGTATCTAGAGCACCATGTTTATATGCATTATCATTCATGCATGTTTATTGTTTATTTGTTTATGCATGAGTTAAGGGGGAGCTTCTTTGAAGCTTAACTTTAATCCATGCATATATAACTCCATGAGTTTTGTCATCATCAAAAAGGGGGAGATTGTTGGCCCAAAGGCCTTCCACTCTAGTTTTGATGATGATGAACTCATGTAGTTATGTTTACTAATAATCTTGTGTTGTTTAAGTTTCAGATCATTAACCAAGATATTAGTTGGTGATTAGCTTCAACAAGGAGTTTAGAAGCTTTTCATGATGATTCCAGGGCCAAAGCGTCAAGATCACACATTGCCTAGCCCATGGATGGAGTTTTGGAGCAAGTCTACTTGAAGATGAAGATCGTCAAGAAGACTTAGGTATCCTAGTCTAGATAGTGTGTTTTAGATCCATTTGTAAAGCTTAGTATAGTTGATATGCGCTCAAGTGCACACAACACACACGTTTCATGATTTGGATTTTAGTTTTCATGAATAGTAGATCAAAACAAGCTTAAATAGTTTTTATGTATATTAGATATGTTCTAGATATACATACATGGTTTTAACTTCCTATACGAGCTTATTTTGATGTCCCTATTCATGTGTTGAAAAATCAAGTTTGATAAAAATACAAGTTTTGTTTTTGATAAAATTTTGCAAGACTCAAAAATGAATTGATATGATTATTATATGTCTTGAAACTTTTATCACTTGTTTGAGTTTTGATATAAAATGATAAAAAATATTTTTGGTGATTTTTAGAAGTATTAAAAGACTTTTATAAAATATTTTTCCCAAGTTTTCAAACTCAGTTTTCTGGTCCAGGACTCAACCAGTCGACTAATCCAGGTTATTAGTCGACTTGGCTGATGTCCGGTCGACCGGGCCGGTCGACCGGACGTGCACAGATCTGTGCACATTTGGAGTCACTGGGATGGTCGACCGAGCCGGTCGACCGGGTCTGAGAGCTCTGCTCTCTGTTTGTTTGGGTCGACCGGGCGGTCGACCGCTGCAGAAGAGTTCTGCTCTCGGTTTGTTTCGGTCGACCGGGCTGGTCGACCGCTGTTGCCCAACGGTCATATTTCTGACCGTTGGCGGTCGACCGGACCGGTCGACCGGCAGCCTGTCAGGCTGCCAGCTCAGCCTAACGGCTAGTTTTCTGATGGGCCTATATAAACCCCATCTCTTTGGGGATTTTGGCCAAGTTTTTGAAGAGAAAAAATTCTGGTTTTCTGAAGTGTTTAAAAGAGTTTTTCAAAAGTGTTTGGGGATTTTAATCTTTCAATCTTTATTGTTTTAGGTTTTTAGAAAAATCAAAGAAAAGAATATTTTGGGAGATTTGTCTTGGTTTTCATTTTATATCTTTTGCAAGAATTTTCCCAAGTGTTTTTCTTTGTTGCTTGTTTTCCAAACACCTAGTTTTCCACACTTGAGCTATCATACTATCCTAATCTATTAGGATCTTGTTTTGTGGAAAAGAAAAGAGAAAAAGAAAAGAGAGAGTTTTGAGGTTGTTGTTGTAACCTCTAAGTTGTACACCCTTATTCTTGTTGTATCCCTCTTCGGTAGAGGTGATCGGGTGATTGGTTTGTATCCCTCAAGTGTGAGGTGATTGAGTTTGGTTGTAAACCCTCTTCGGTAGAGGTGTTGATTGTGGTTGTTGTATTGGCTACGGGCCTTATCCCTCTTCGGTAGAGGTGGATTGTGATTGTATAGCCTCGGTGGCTTTGTAAAGGTTGAGAGAGGAGTTTGGTACTCCTATAGTGGATTGGGAAATCCTACACGGTGGTGTAGGCGGGGATGTAGAGTTGGGTACTCGAACCTCGAAATAAATCTTTGTGTTAGCGTTTGATCCAATTTCTCTCAACTCTATTCTCTTTATATTTGTGCAAAGCATCATACTTCATTCATATCATATTTGCTTGTATTGAGCATAATTCATCTTGTCATATCATATCTATTTGCTTGTGTTGTGCCTTGCATAATCCATATTGCTATGTCCTTGATTGCTTGGTTTGATTGTGTGTGCACATTGCTTGGATTGCTTGTGTGTGTGTGCCCAACTTATACTCATCCAACAAGAGCTTCACATAGCGCCTCAACCCATTTCAAGGGGAATCAAGGGGAGTTAGTCCAGAGCCTCGCAAGGGGAATTCGGCTACACTTGTTGTATTGTATTAGTTTGTGCATAATTTGCATTAGCTTCCGCATTTAGCGCACTTAGTTTTGCATTAAGTTTTAGATTAGCACTAACACCTATTCACCCCCCCCTCTAGGTGTTTTTCAGAAAATACCTGATGTATTGAATGACAACGCTTGCTCTGGAGTAGTAGTCGAAGGTCCGATTCAAGAACTTCTTCAGGGATTTACAATCCAGGATATCTTTGGAGAGGGGAGAGTCGGAAACTTTGACAGCTGAAAGCGTTGGGTGGCTTTGCAGCTTGGTTTTCGTGATCCATCTTTGGATTAGCTCGTCAAGGGTTCGGAGGTCGGGAGACCCATCGACTCCGAGCTCGATATAGTAGTTTGCTTTTTTTGGGCTATTGATGCCGCTGGAAAGACTTTTTGAGGAAAGTTTTTAGTTTTTGAGGAAGAGATCTTGTGTCTGAATCTCAATGAAAGTACTAGTTTATGGAAGAGATTTTCCGCCACGAGCGATTGGATAGTCGATCCACATCACAAGCCAGATTAGTTGGTGGGGTGTGTGTGAGGGAGATAAAATAATGCATGACACAAAAAGGAAAGAGACACTGGATTTTTATGTGAAACCCTTAATCGGAAAAAATCACGAGGAGAAGGAGAATTCACTATATTCACAGGTCACAAGAATTACAGAAATTCTTTGGTGGAGTCTAAGGGTCGGCATATCGAGAAGAAAGGAAAGCTCCAAAGGTCCCAAAAAAAGACCGCCTTCTCGTTGGAAGAGAATGTATATTTTATGCTTCTAATCTGTGTGTATGGAGGCAGATTGTACGGGCGTGATCATCGTAACTGTACGATCTGCTCATGCTGATTTGTTGTAACGACTGCGATTATTGACGCTTGATTATTAGGATTGCATGTCGAGAAATCCACCACTGTTCATAATTGCTCGGGCTGAATGGCGTTACACGTTACGAATGTGGAGAAATTAGGCGGTGTAACTATTGGCGAAGATCAGGGATGATATGTTGTCATGATTGCTTTGTGTGGGATTGAAATCTTTAGAATAGAGAGAGCTTTGAGATGACTAAGTGGCAGAGCTTTACGGGATGAAGTATCTTCGGGACGAAGGGCTGATTTCGAGAGGATCTCGAGTGGCGAAAGCTGCTGGATGATGGAAGTATCCTTGGGACGAATGGTGGCTTCAATGTGGGCCGAACTGACACCAAGAGGTATGGAGTGACGGAGTCTCCTGACTGCTTGGACACGTGGTGTCATCCTGTGATGGTCAATTTTTGACCGCTACAGTACTTCAATCTGTAGTCTTCTATTTGGGTCATAAAGAATAAATTAGATAACTGTACAATTTCACATATCATGAGACAACTAAGAAATCTCGATAACTTCATTACCATTCACGTAACAAGAGAAGGCAACAGTTAAACTAACTGACTTGTCGCGATCTGACAAGCAAGAAAGAAGCATTCCTTGAATCTAAGACACCAGATGACCTCAAGAATAAAATAAAATGCCAAAAAAGAAAAAAAAAGGGAAAAGGGAAAAGGAAAAAGGAAAAAGGAATTAGGAAGACATGATGCGCCCCCCCCCCCCCCCCCCCCCCCCCGGCATCTTTCCTTCAAGCAAATGGGTTAGGGCCTGATCAAATGGGCCGTCGTTGGGTCACGAAAAGAGTTAGTAGGGCTGCAAGTCCTCAGACAAAGCTCTACATATTATAACACAAGGCCTCTGGCCTCTTTATAAAACCGCAGCCTCAACGTTCAATTTTGTTGGTTCCGTGACTGTCGTCCCCTCGTCTTAATCGCCTCGCGTTCTGGTGAATTTCCCATCAACAAACCCGCGATCGGAGCTAGGGTTTAAGGCCTAGAGCGAGCTTGCCCCCTTTGCAGGTAAAAATGCTAGAACCGAGGTACGCATCTCTGTCTCCGTCTCAGTTCAATCGATATCTGATCGGGCCGCTCTCTACGGCGATTTATGTTATTTGAACGTTCTGTTTCATTAAAAGTGCGATTTTTTTAGAATTTGTTGCATTTATATTCTGTGGTTGCTCGATTGGGGACGGTTTCTCACTTGTCTGGTGTTCAGAGGTTTTGATCACATTGCTTTTATGTTGAGAATCTAAAACCCTAGGCTCATTAATTTGTGTGTTATTGATTTTCGATTTTTGTCTGGCTGATTATTTGCTAGATTGTTTGTTTATTTCCCGTTATTATACCATTAAATTGCTTGGTTTGTTCCTTAGCATCTGAATCGCTGTCGTTTCACTGTTAAGACGTGTGTTCTATATCTACTGTCGTGTTTTTTTTTTACTGCTGTATTTATTATTGTATTTTACTACATTCTTTAAAATCTCAAGCGTATGACAATTTGGCTCCCATTTATTTAGTTCATTTAAATAGCAAAGTAGTTACAGTGATATTGATTGAAACCTTGTTCTGTTTCAAGGTAGTTTGATGTAAATTGGAGTCCCAATTGACATGGGATATGATAATGAGTGCGTAGTGAATATCTCGTCTCTTCCGGGTGAATATTTCTGTCCTGTTTGCCGTACACTTATCTATCCGAATGAGGCTTTACAATCTCAATGCACCCATTTGTACTGCAAACCGTGCCTAGCTTATGTCGTAGCTACTACCCATGCTTGCCCTTATGATGGCTACTTAGTCACCGAAGCTGACTCTAAGGTTTATTTCCCTTCCTTCTATTTCAGTAGCCTGAAATTTTTTAGCTGGGCATTGTTTTGATTACATTTTCTTATCATGGAAAAATTGCAGCCTTTGGTAGAATCCAGCAAAGAACTTGCCGAGACAATAGGCAAAACAGCAGTACACTGTCTTTATCACAGGAGCGGTTGTCAGTGGCAGGGGACATTGGCTGAGAGTACTGTTCACTGTGCTGGATGTAACTACGGAAACTCGGCTGTTGTATGCAATAGGTGCGGAACTCAGATTGTACATCGCCAAGTGCAGGAGCATGCTCAGATATGCCCAGTGAGTTGAAAGTCGACTCCTTTAGTGTAATGTTAGTTTAATGACTTACTTTGTTCTTCGAAGGGTAATATTTATGCATTTTGCCTGAATTCAGGGTAATCAACCTCAAGCCCAGGTGGCGGAAAATGCACAGGCACAAGCTGCGGCAGCTGCCAACCAAGCTGCTACTCAAGATCCATCATCTGCTGCCTCTGCAGCCGCAACTGCAGCTGCTGCAACTACTGCAACAACAGCTCCTACTCCAGTTGCTGGAACAACGGCCGCCCCTTCAGCACCTGCTTCTTCAGCACCTGCATCTGCTGCTGGTGCTGCAAGTGCTCCTATTGGTCAGTTACAAGCTCAAGGCCGTGCTGTTGTCTATCCACAAGCAGCAGCACAGGCTCCCACCCCTGAGCAATGGTACCAGCAGCAACAAATGCAGTACCAACAATACTATCAGCAATATCCTGGATATGATACTTATCAACAACAATACCAACAGTATGCACAATATCAGCAGCAAGCCTATCCACAGTACATGCAACCTCAAATGCAGGCTGCTTCTCAACATGTGATTCCAGGCCAACAGCAGCCTCAGCCTTTTATGCAGCAACCACCGCCTCCGCCCCATCTCCAGCCTGGCCAACCCCAACCTCAAGCACAACCCCAGACCCAGCCCCAGGGCCCGGGCGCGCAACCACAATTGCAACAGCAACATCTTCTCCAACCCCAGCCACAACCTCATCCCCTTTCCCAACCCCAAGCCCAACCTCAGCCACAGGTACCTGCTCAAATTCCCCAAATGCAAACACAACAGCCCCTAGTACCTCCTCAGCAAACCCATGCTCATGCGCAACCCCGACTCAACCCCCGCCCCATGGACATGCTGCAGGGCAACCATATCCACAACCTCAACCTCAACCTCATGCTGCTCAAGCACGCCCACCACAGCTGCAAGCCCCACCCCAGCTTCAAAAGCCTATTCCTCCACAACAACTCCCGCATCAAATGCCACATCCTCAGGCATTCCCCCAGCCCCAGTTGCGGCCACAACATCCTCCCCAGAATCATCCACTCCCACACCCCCAGCCTCACCTCCAACAAGCCCCTATGCAGATGCAACCTCAACCACAGCCTCACCACTATACTCAGCCTACTCCTCCGATGCAACCTCCACAGCCTCCTGCTGTCTCAGGGTACCAGTCCTATCCACAACCTATCCCTGCCCCCCCACAGCAGCATTCAATGCAGATGCATCCTCAGCAGCGGGGCATGCCTCCCCAACACCCTCCTCAATGTCAGAGTCAGTTTCCACCCCAACAACCGCCTCAAATGCGTCCTTCCAATTCTCAAATGCCGATTCCAGTTCAACAGCAGCCAGCCATGCCACCTCCTCAAGGTCCTCAAGCAAATCTTCATCCTTCTCAGCAACAAGTCCAACACCCAGTTCATCAACCTGGTCAGCAAGTCTTTCAGCAATCTGGTATGCAACCACATGGAAATCCTGGTTTCCCTCAGCCACAAGCACAAGGTAGTCTGCATCCTGGCTATCCACCGCAGCCGGAGCCTGTCCCTCCTCAGCACCAACTTCACCCACAGCAATCTTTAAAACCTCAGGGACAGGCATATATGCAGCAGCCTGCTCCTGGACAGCCTCATCAGCAGTTGAATGCTCCACCAGCTCAGGGATTGGCTCAGGCTAGGCCTATGATGGTCAGTCAGGGCATGCCACATCAACCGGTTCCAGAGTCTTCTGGTGCTGGATCTAAGCTTGTGCAGCCCGGTGTGAACCAGCAGCCTCTAACCCAGAATTATATCGGGAGGGCTAATCCTCCTGGGCCAATGTCCTCTGAACTGCCGCCTGGATCCTTGCAGCAGTCTCAGCTGCCACATTCTGGGAGTCAGGGTGGTTTGGTACCTGCATCACTTGCTACCCCAAAACAAGGGACTTCAATGAAAAATGCTGAGAGTACTCAGACAGGCGAGAAAATTTCTGAGGACATGTTTGACTCCAAATCCAAGAGTGATGAGGGGAAAGATGTTGCAGAGTCAAAGGAGAAAGATGATCAAGCTGAGAATGATATCAAAGATGTTTTAGAAACACTTCAGAAGGAGGAGAATGTGGATAGACCAATGGTTAAGCAAGTGAAAGTTGAAGAAGGGGCCGAGAGATCTGGAGAGGTTACTGAGACTTCTCATGGTCTCAATGTTGCTGGTGGAGAGAAGGAAATACGGGGCCAAGAATGTAAACGTGATGCAGGCCCTGATAAGTCTGTGCAGCAGGACTCTTTGCGGCCAAATCTCGAGAGGACTAATCACGGTTATGTCGCTGATGGTCATTTTGGTGGAACTGTTGTTAACAATATGCATCCTCCTCAGCAAATGCAAGCGCCTGGTGCTTTGGATAGAGGTCAGTTGCAGCAACAACCTACTCACCAAAATGTTATTCCTGCTCAAGGACGTGGACATCCACAGCCTGGTTACAATGATAGAAATTCTCTCCAATTCTCTCAACAGTATCCTGGTCCAGATGATAGTCAAATGCCTCCAGGTTTTTCACAACAAATTCCCTATGGACATCCTCCTCACATGTCAGAACCAATAATGATGTCTCAAAGGCCTCCTGCACCTGATAGGATGTTTCCACAGCCCATGCATCAGTCTAGTCAAGAAAGAAGGTTCCCGGAGCCCTCCTATCAGATGCATCTACATGGACAAGCCATGCCACCGAGTCAACTGAGGCCCTCTGGGCATAATAATGTGCATGAAACATTTCCTCACCAGGGGCAAACGCCAGTAGCCCAAGAGCCTTTCTGGCCACCTCCACATGCTGGGGTCTCTGGTCCAGGTCCACTAGCACCATCAGGAGGTGTTCCGAGTCATGGGTTCCCACCAAAAGGTTTTGACCAACAGGCTATGTCTCTTTATGGGCAAGCTCAGAGTCATCTGCCTCCGCCTCGTGTTGGAGGAGCAAGAGCTGCCCTTGGGGATCCTTTGGCACGGCCTTTGATGGCTGGGCCACCACCTGGGCCGTTGGACACACCTAGCAGGATGATGGGAGGGACAGCTTTTATTTCTGAAGATAAGGTGGGTAAGCCTGCTACTGTTAATGCTATGGAAGCTGAAGCACATAAGAGGCCTGGAGTATATGATGGCAGGCAGCTCGAGCCCCACCGCCCCTTGCTGACTGAGCATGCTTCCTATAGAGAGCCAAACATTATGAAAATGAATGGGATGTCAAGCAATGTGCCTGTTGGTGGAATGCATGATTCAGCTTTCCCTCGTGGTTTGCCAGAAGATAGATTTAGGCCTCCACCACAAGAAAGGTTTAAGCCTTTCCCTGAAGAAGGATTCAACGATGAACGTTTTAGGCCTTCTGCATTAGATCCTGGTAGACATATTGTCAATAGGAGAGAGTTTGAAGAAGATTTGAAGCAATTTCCTCGGCCAGCTCACTTGGATGGTGAAGGTCCCCCAAGGTTTGATGGTAATATGTCTTCATCAAGGCCTCTCGATAGGATGGCTCAACAGCCTGGAGGCCCTAATGCAATGACTTCAAGACCAATGCCCTCATACCAATCATGTGCCCCTTTTCCACCTGGCATCGGTGGTTCTGAAGTGCACATGGACATTGGAGACAGAGATAGACCCATTGCCTTGCATGAACATCTGGGAAGGAGACATGATGGAACCTTTCCTCATTCTGATCGTCTCAATCTAGTTCATGAATTTGGTCGTCATCGAGCAGATGGTTTGCCACCTCTAAGAGGCCAAGGTAGAGATTTTACAAGTTTTTATTTGTCTAGATTAGCCATAGGTAGCTAGGTAGCTTATGTTGCAAGATATCCATGTAATTTTGATAAATGATTTAGAGCTTTAAATTTACCATCACCTGCAACAGGTCATTTTAATAGAGATATTCCCGATGGCCTGCCCAGCCAGCTAAGAAGGGGTAGGGATGGCCTTGGACCTCTTGGCCCCGGCTTATCAAGTAATATACAAGGCGATGAAATAGTAAGTTCACAAAATATGCCCAGCTTCTTAAGAGGAGGTGGTTTTGGTGGGTTCCACAGCCATCTTGATATTGGTGAGCCTGGTGGGCCTCGAAATTTGCCTTTTCATTTGCGTATTGGTGACTCTGGCTTCAGTGGACGTTTTAGTTCGGTGAGTTTTTGTCCTTTATCTTCACTCTGGGAGAAATTACATTTTCAGTTACTTCTTTGATTTTGTAATTATATCTACAGCCTGTTTCATTTTTAGTCTTTGTTTCTCTCATTTTCTTCAACATTTGCCTGCCTATATTATTACTATTGAACATGCTTTTGCCATTGTTGTACTCCTTTGTAGGCTTCTCGAGAAGGTGATATTGATAGCTTTGAGCAATCAAGAAAGAGGAAGGCCGATAGCACAGGAAGGTGTCTCATATGCAATATTGATTGTGAGACTGTAGAGGGTTTGGAACTGCATTCCCAGGGGAGGGAGCATCAAAAGATGGCTATGGATATGGTTCTAAACATTAAGAAAGAAAATGCCAAGAAGCATAGGTCATCCATATTTTACTCCATTTACTTGCACCCCCCCCACCCAAAAAAAAAAAAACCCAATGTTAGATGTGAATTTCCAACTTTGGCGCATGTGATCCTGAATATTTCTCTCCTCTTATACAGGACTTCTGAGAATTCTACGCCGTTTGAAGGTGCCAATAAATCACGAAAGTCAAACTTTGAGAAACGTGCAAATAGGCAGTAGAAGAAACATGCGCTGGACAGCAAACTCATGGTATCATCCTGGACTCTCAGGCTAAAGACTTAATTTCTTTGCAAGCAGAATTTCTTTATTCTGTTAATCATTTAATTGATCTTTTTTTCCTACTTTCTTGCATATTTTTGAGAGCAAGTTGGTCTATGATGGTTCAATTAGCTTCCTTTTTTCTGCAGGTTGGTGCATTTTGCATTGGATGTCAGCCTTTGAAACTTATGCTTTTGTGGCAAGTTAAGTTTGGTTTTAGTACTCTCCGCTTAATCTTGCAAACAGATATATAATGTGCTATGCTGACATTGAGCTGCACAAGCCTTGCTGAAATTTTCTTCTCTCTGGTTGGCTCTTCTGATGTGCGGTTGCTTATGTTGTCTTAATATTTCTTTCTAGTGGATATTTAAGTAGGTTCCAAACATTATTATTTGAATTTCTGTCTTTGAATTGGGAAAATTGACACTTTGACAGTTGGGAACTTTCTCTTGTTTTGTCTTTATTTTATCCAAGTAGAAACGTAATGTTTTATATACCATGTGACCTTATTTATCCATGCAGAAGTAGAGAATCATAATGTTAAATATACAATGTTGTCCCGGGTTCATGGGGCTACAATATATTCTCTCAATTGACAAGTTTATTTTTTCTCCATTAAAACAAATGATATTTATTTTCCCTAATAAAAAGACGCCCATGTCCTATTGGCATAATATCTTGTAATGGAAGAAAAGGTGTTGTCATGGGCAGTGCTATGTACTTCCATAATATCATTTTTAAACATTTCCCTTCTTACAGATGTTTGATCCATCAATTTTTATCCATTTGGAGGGCAATAGTACAATGATCTATAATAAAGTTGTGAACACCCCCTTTGATTTTCTAATTATTCTGTCTTTCTTAAACACCTTCATAAAGTTGACATTGAGTCTGTTGGCTTAGGTCTTCTCCCGTTCAGGATCACTGATAGAGACATTTTGACCTTTCCAAGCAGCTGATAATCAAATGTTTTCACTATGTAGATTTATCATAAAATATTTTGTGAATTGCACTTGACTCTTTTTTGATATAGTTTTCTGAGTCCTTTCTTCAAACAGTCAATGAGTCCCTAGCATTTTGAACTTGCTGCCTGCCTTCTACTACTATTGTCAATAAATTGGGTTTGCTGTCTGAGCTTGGCCACTCTATGCCTCCTGCCATGTCCACGGATCTATTGTGATTCCAACCAACTGCAATTGTCCTGACTTTTTTTTGGTGTACTCCCCCCTTTTTATCTCGTTTACCACAGATGCAGCAGTCATCATACTACTGATTTGTATCTCATCTCCTTTCAAATTAACTTGTTAGTTTTGGGGTTCTCAATCAATTCTGTTATCATCTGATCCAAACTAAGTGGTTTACATCAGTGATTTGCATCTATGTGGCCTTTTATGCTGCTTTAAAGGATAACTGTGTTTTAGAAGGCTATAGAAGCATGCTCACCACATTTACTTGCAAGCCTACCTTCCCAACCTTTTATATTTGACTATTTTGATTCTTGTACTTATGATAATACATGATTCTTGTACTTGTTGATTTTACATGCTACTGTTTGTTAGCCAGATGTATTTCTATTTCCTATGGGCATAAATGGAGAATTTTTGTTTGGTGTCTGTTTGACAAGTAAGACTTGGCTGGTATCCTGTCCTGCAATATGTTTAGAGCATCTCAGGTAGTGCTATAAACCTGATTAGTATAAGATTTGTGGTGATCTGTTGCTTGTGTTGCTTTCCTAATGAGGCTTTTACAGAGAGCTCTAGAAGGCCAACAATTTTTATAACATCTTCTGTGTTACAATCTAGTGGTATATTAGTTTTTGTTGGATTCACTAATGATGTTGTACAGAAGAACTAGACCCTATGGCATCAATTTCACATGCTACCTGATAGCGAGAGACAATACAAAGTGACTTGAGCTATCACTTTTAGTTACCTTTCTAATATTTGTTAGAGGGAAGGTCATGAAGATTAGGTATTATATTATTTGACTTGTTTGGAATCTTCTTGAATTTGTTGAAAGAGTATTATTTGTGACCTTCAGACATTGAGGAGATGGCTCAAATAGTATTGATCTTGAATGAGAAGTAACAAGTTACTTGCATGTTTTTATCTAAAACAGCGTATCTTTTCATCTGGTATTAGATCAGCAGTGGTAAAAGTAAAAGGTTCAGTCATCTCATAGTACGATGGCTTTATCAAGACATTTACCATATAATTTGACTTCAAATATCTGATAATGGTATTGGTCCCTTTGCTTCCCCAAATATAGTCAGCGACTTACTAGAGTTGTCTTGAACCGTAGTTTGAAACCTTGAATGCTTCAGTTTGTTATTACAGCCAAATAGACCCCAATAAGAATCTGGTTGAACCTTGAGATGAGTTTTAATTATTTTGTAACTGGCTCTTGGTGACTGTAAAGCTTGTTCCTTTGATTTTGTTTGTTTATGTGCACTTATTTGACTGCAGAAATTTTGTCTACCTGATTCCTGTAACATTTCTCTTAACGCCTGTCAGCCACTGTCCTGGGTCAGAAACTGGGGTTAAAAATACTTTAATAAATCTTGTAAAATATATAAAAATTCCCAAAAATAGTTTTATCATTTTGCATTGATATATAAACTTGTGATAAACATTTCAACTCAAATATCAAGCATATGAAACCATTTTTGTATTTTATCATTTCTACCAAAACCAAAACTAGTATTTTGTCAAACTTGGATTTTTCAATACATGAATAGGATAGTCAAAATAAGTTTGTATAAGTCATGTAAGCATGTATGTATATAGAGCACATCTAATATACATAAAAAACATTTAAACTTGTTTTGATCTAAACTATTCATGAAAACAAATATTGGTTAAGCCAAAACGAAAAACCAATATCCAAACATAAACCGTGTGTGTTGTGCACTTGAGCATGTCAACTATTCTTATCTTTACAAATGGATCTAAACACACTAAACTATGGATACCTAAGTCTTCTTGACGATCTTCCATCTTCAAGTCGACTTGATCCAAAACTCCGTGATCCAACGAGCAAGGCTATGTATGATCTTGATGCTCGGGCTCTGGAATCACCAAGTGAAGGCTTCCAAACTCCTCTTTTTTAAGCAATCACCAACTAATATCTTGTTACATGATCTGAAACTAAAATCACAAGATTATTAGTAAACATAATTACATGAGTTAATCATCATCAAAACTAGAGAGGAAGGCCTCCGGGCCAACACTTCAGACATTGAGGAGATGGCTCAAATAGTATTGATCTTGAATGAGAAGTAACAAGTTACTTGCATGTTTTATCTAAAACAGCGTATCTTTTCATCTGGTATTAGATCAGCAGTGGTAAAAGTAAAAGGTTCAGTCATCTCATAGTACGATGGCTTTATCAAGACATTTACCATATAATTTGACTTCAAATATCTGATAATGGTATTGGTCCCTTTGCTTCCCCAAATATAGTCAGCGACTTACTAGAGTTGTCTTAAACCGTAGTTTGAAACCTTGAACGCTTCAGTTTGTTATTACAGCCAAATAGACCCCAATAAGAATCTGGTTGAACCTTGAGATGAGTTTTAATTATTTTTGTAACTGGCTCTTGGTGACTGTAAAGCTTGTTCCTTTGATTTTGTTTGTTTATGTGCACTTATTTAACTGATGTTTTGTCTCCTTACAGAAATTTTTGTCTACCTGATTCCTGTAACATTTCTCTTAACGCTGAGCTCTCTTCCATCATAGGTATACGCACGAAGTTCCCATTTTCATTTCAATGACATATTGGAACTTTTGCATCAATTTTCACTTGGACTTTGGAATTTGAAGTTTTGGTTACTCTTATGGGATTATTTAGTGACATCTCCTTTCTTGAAGCTTATCTGACCATAGTTCTTGTAGAAGATTTGAGCTCTCATTTCTGCGCGATGTTACAAGAACTTTGAAGTCCCCTAACATGATTGTCTCATTTATATTGTTTAAGTTTTATTGCCAGCAAATGGGCGTTGCTATGTGGCATAACTCTGATACAACAAACAAAAAGGATTGACCAAAGTTTCTTTGTCAACTTAACATTGACCCTCTAATTTTCCAGTTTTCTGGCCAGGGAAAACTATATATATGGATATCTGATAACACATAAACTAGCCATCGACTAAGTGTTTAATGATTAGAATGAATATGAACTTTCACATGTTCTTCAAAGTTTGCTCGAGTGCAATGGTCCCCATGGATGACTAGGTACTGAAAGAAAATCAATAAAGGGGTAGATAGATGTTTACCAGGTGAGTCCTTTCAGTCCAAAACACTTAGGTCACTTAGCCGAACCCAAAACTAACCTTCTAAAATGTGTATCAGGAATTAACTATTGTAGCCCGTTTTGGGTGATACAGGTTTTGGTTGGCACAACTTAACTCAATAACTTCATACAATTAACCTATTAACTTGTTTCATTTGGCCTGATATACCTGATGTTCTAGTTTGCTCACTCACATGTGTCGTGTGCATTGTTCCCACAAGTTCTTAAGTTGGTCACCTTTGAATTGGCTTATGATTAGATTAACATGTTCCAATAGTTAAACAGCTGGTCTAAGGTCAAGCAGCTAGTGTAGCCCAATTGAAACATATTCTTCATATGTTGGCTTTGGTGCGTAAACTGTTCTGTACACAAACCCTTTCACCATGGCTGAGCCTGTTGAAGAATGGTGGTCAAAGCCTTAAAATTGTTAGAAGTGTCCTGCTTTGGATGACATATAGAAAATTCATGTTTAAACGGACTGATGAATTGTTAAGCACTTTAAACTTGTGGACTGTTAAAATCGTTAAGAAGTTACGAAGAACCATCTTTAATTTATAGATAGTTCATAATTCTTGACTGAAGTAATGCTATTACTCAGTCTTATCATCACTAACATAAGCAGCTAGTTATCATCTTCTAACTTCCAATTTTGTAAGCTCTCAATGAGTTCTATGATTTTGGAGGGAGACTTTTAGCATGTTAGAGACAATGGAACTATGAACAGGTAAAAAGAATAGAATATTCAAGGCGTCTTTTGTACAAGGGAATATATGATGGAGATAAATATGAGATAAAATAGAGAGGGGCGCAAGGGACATTTTAAAGGGTTCTCCATTATGCCAAGGTGGTCCTGTGGAGGAAAGCATACTGAAAACATATATACAGCATATTCTACGTTGGATGGTTCTCAAGAGCAACTAGGAATTAATCATATGGGAAACATGATTTGATTGTTTAGTGCATATTCCATTTATCACTTGTATTATTAGTATATCTGAGTCCTGAAAATTGACTTCATTTCAGTGGATTATTATTTAGGGTGAATTAGCTATCTTCTTGAATCTTGAGAGTATTCCATATACTGTGAATTTCAATAGATACTGCTCGGATTCAAACCCTTCTATTTGCGATCTATTATAATGCCTTCACCACTTCTGCAAATGATACTGTAACCGGAGGCACAAGCCTTCTTCCCTTATAAGGTGCTTTATTTTATACAAAGAATGACTTGCGTTTTTCCTTTCCTCATAAATCTTACTACTTTATATAATGACAAATATTTTAAGCAGGAAGGATTTATGGATAAGACATTTGCCTTCTGGTAGTTATCGAAGTACTTCAATAATAACCTTATGCCACAACTGTTTCAAGAGGGAGTGTTCTAAATATTGAAGTTTTTTTTTGAAGTTTAAGTGTGGTATTTGCACAACTGATTAATTATGGTGGTGCTCAGGATTAATTCTTTAGTGGGAGAATGGTGAAGGTATCTACCTTGATCTTCATGTCCATATTTGGGTCTCTGTTTTGGAGAATGATGTTTGAGTATGCGATTGTGCTTCGCCTACTGTAGGTTGTTTTATGGTTTGATCAACATGACGTATTACACTACTTGGTGAGTCACATGCAACTTTTTATGGATCCTAGTATTTTGAAGCAATGTAGTAATAGTTACATCATGCTTACAATCATCTGAGTAAACCTTTTTTTTTAAAAATTCCAATTTGGTTATGGTGCAAATGGATTTTGATCTTTACATACATCCACAGAAAAATAATCAGATTAAACTTGTCTGCCATCTTTTAAAATTTGATTCTAGCTTGCTGTGGGATTCTCTGGGCTCCTATGGAGTATCAGGTGATGTCAACGGGAGAAGCTGTCTTAAACTTAGCCTAGAAATTGCAATGTAATTGTTAACGACCCTACATGAAGGCCATAGAAAACCTGTATGTGTTCATGGGAGCATACTTTTGTTAGTACAAACCAGTATGTGTTCATAGGAGCATACTCCTGTTAGAACTTTTTTTGGGGGGATCATTTAGTCTCTTGGAAATACAAGAATCTTCAGGTAGTCTGTGCAGCATCATGTCTATATGTTTTTCAGCCTTTATATAGGGGGTTCTTGAACATGTTGGACACTATGAATTGGGTACCAAATGTGCTGTTTTAACACTTGACTTTTGATACAAGTGATTTTATAATCATGCAGCTTACACTCTCTGCATATCCGTTAACAAATTTTCTTTTCAAGAATTCGTGTAGTGCTCTGCGAAAACTCATCAAATCTAGAGTCTGAAAAAACAGACCATGTCTAAATGTCTAATTTTAGGGTTGTAGGAGGTGTTCTCTAGGCATAGGCGAATCACGGGAGAGTGCATGATGTGCTGGGGTGATATATTATCTTGGGGGAAAATTATCTAAAGTTAGATGTGTGTAGAATGGCAATGTACTAGAGTTTTCTGAATGACTTTTGATATTCTTGCAAGTTTAGATCCAAAAATAAAGCGGTGAAACTGTGGAAAGTTTGGAAGAGAATGTATACTAGAATGTATATAAGAGAAAAAAGAGAGTCCAGAAGAAGCCTACAAGTCTTTGCCTTCCTACTAGAGAGAGATTCTCGAAACTTCTTTTATTTGTTCAACATCGGCCTTTATTCCTTATTCATATACTCTCTCCAAGAATATATATGTAGAGCGATGTCGCTTCTTCCATCGAAAAACCATAAAAGTGGATGGAGTGGGAAAATGATTGAATTTGTCTCAAAATTTCTTTGTTTCATTCTTTGTGCCTCTAAACTTGTTAATATAGCAAATTTTCTGGTTGATCTATTCCATTTACAGTCCTCTGTAGTGCCAGGTTAATGGCTGAGGAAACTTGAACCAGAGAGATCTACCCTTAATTGTTTACCCAGTACACCATTTAGTTGGTTGGGAACCTGCCTTGTTCCAATGCAATTTATGTACGAGCATTAATGTGCGGATGGAGCAGAGCCTGTTCAAGCTTGTTTGTTTGTTTCTTACCAAGTGTAGCCAAGCCCAACTTCATTTTCAGGCCTACATCTTCTTTTGAAAGTCTGGCTTATTTGTTATCAGCCCAAACACGATCTTTTAATTTGGGAACCTCATATATGACCACCTTCGATCTAACTTCAGACTTTCAAAATTTTAATATGAATTATGTTAAGTTGGGTTATCGGTATTGGGTTATTGGGTTATTATCCGTATACCCATATCCACCTTGTACTCTATTTATATCTCTCTTCTCTAATCCTTGTTTTAAATATCAGCCGAGTTGGCCGAGATATCGGCCGATATCTCGTTTTTTGCTTGCTGCCGATACGGATACGAGGAAATCATTCGCTCATATCGTTTGTAGCAAAAAACGGTCGATATTTGAAGTATTGCCCGATATTGGGCAATAAATCTCCTGAGATATCGCCTGATATGAAATAACTTATTTATTGCACGACTGCGTACAAATGTATATTGTTTTTTTACTGTCTTTGCATGCATATTACATCATTTTTATTTAGTCGATACCTATGATACTAAACGAACTTTTAGTTATCAAAATTTTATTATATATAGTGTCTGATATACGCGCGTATCCCCGATATCTCCCCCGGTATTCGATATCTGATATGAAAAAACCCATCCGATACGATCCCGATATTCAATATTTAGGACCTTGTCTTTAATGAATGAAGTATGCTTTTAGGGTTTATTTGTTTACATGATATCAGAGCAAATAAAACCCCAACCCTAGTTTCTCCACAACCATCCGCCTTCTCTAATCAAGCATTCTCTCAACCATCCCAAACCTTTGTGTGGCTCCTCAAAAGACCTCGTCATTGTTGCTGGACATCAATAGAGTCATCACAACCCTTGCGTGGGCTCACTGAGATTTGCATTCACGTGTGAAGCCGTAGGAGATTGCTGCATCCTCGCAAGGATCGATGAAGCTTCTGCACCTCGGCAACAATCACAAGGCTCTCTTGCACCCCTCTGAGGCCCGACAAGTCTTGCTGCACCCAAGGGAGACCTCGTCGGCCTCTGTTATGTTTTTTTTAGGCTGACAGGTTCTGCTGTGCACCTGCAAGGCTCGACCAATCCTGCAGAAGCCTTGTTAAGGCTCTTTGACATGAAGTGAAGGGTGCACAATTGTTCCTGCTACCTACGACGAGTCATCTTTGGCCATATCAAAGTTTTCTGCTTACTACTGGCAGTTTTCTGGTGTTTTATCTCAGTGGCTACGATGTCTGATACTTCAAGCTCCTTCACTCTGGCTTTCTTGCCGATAGTTGAGACTTTTATACCCAAGATAATTTTGGAGACTACAGTAAAGTTGAATGGCTCAACTACTTATTGTGAGCACAAGCGTTTCGCGTATTCATTAGTGCCCAGAACAAGTTGACTCATATTCTTCAGCCTCTACCTGTTGCTGCAGATCTATCGTATGTGACATAGCTTACTGGAGATTATTCTGTGATGATTTGGCTCCTCAACAGTCTGGAGGAGAAGATCAGTGGTAATGTCATGTTCTTGACCACGTCTAAGGAGATGTGGGATATCTGAAGTTGATGTATGGAAATAAAGCATTCTTCGAGGGTATTTGAGATATATGAGCGCATGTTTGAGCTCAAACAAGGAGATAAGTCTGTGCCCGAGTTTTATGGAGAATTAAAGAGTTTAATTGATGAGTTGGAGATGCATCAGCCTGTTGTTACTGATGCAGCACACCGAGAGAGTATCGTTAAGATCTCACAGTGTCGAAGTTCCTGTCTGGCTTGAGTCCTACACTACGATTCCATGTGCGAGGTCAGATACGTTGATTGTCACTTTTTCCAGGGTTATGCGTGTTTTACTGGAGCTGATGTGTCATCTGCATCATCTATTGAGCAGTCTGCCATGTACTCTGGACGTGACAGAGGTCATGGTCGCGACCACGATTTTGGAGGACGTGGCTCATTTGGAGTTGGACGCAGTTTTACTGGTGACGGACAGAGTGGTCCTGAAAAGGGGCCTAGGCACTGTAAGCACCATAGACGGAGTAATCACATCTCTGAGAAGTACTAGGAGAAGTTTGATCGACCTGAGTGGGCACATCTAGCTGATTTTGATCCTCCTGCCCTTTGTGATACTCATGTTCTGTTATCTACTCATCCTGGTTCTTCTGGTTTCTCCACTATTATACTATCCCAAGAGGAGTATGATAGACTATGTCAGCTGGAATTCTCTCAGAACTGTCATTCATCAACTTTTGCATCCTTTTTAAGTATGTACGGCTATACTGTCTCTCTACAAAAGTCCTGAATTTTAGACTCAGGAGCCTCATCTCACATGTAAGGTATTAAATAAAAATTTGTTTCATTAAAATTTTCAAATATCTACCCTTTTAATAAAATTGTTGATGGCACCCAGTTCACCTGTATTAGGCAATGGGGTGGTTCAGGCTGCTCCGTTTTTAACTCTTACTGATGTCCTATATGTTTCAAAATTTTTTTTGTTAGCCACTTGTCTATCAGTCAGTTTACCAAACATAATAACTACAAATTAACCTTTTTCCCTTCTCATTGTGTGTTTCAGAACCTGTCGACTGGGAGGAGGATTGGTTTGGGGCATGAGCGAGGAGGCATGTACTATTTGGACGATCAAGTGACCCCTACTGGCTTAGTTGCAAATCAGCTTGATCTCGTTCTACTCTGACACTGACACTTGGGTCATCTTTCGGTGCTAAAACTTCGGCTTGTCGTTCCATTGCGTCTTCTTGTTTCTTCTTTAGGTTGTGAGTTTTGTGAGTTAGGTAAGCATTATTGTGTTACTTTTTCAGAGTTAAATAAATAATCGCAATAGCTCTGCGTTTGAGTTAGTCCACTCTGATTCTGGGGTCCACGTCGTGTGCTTCTATTAAAGATTTTAAATATTTTCTGCTTTTTGTTGATGACTTCTCTCACATGACTTGGTTGTACTTGCTAAAAGAGAGGTGAGAAGTTTTTAGTATTATTGAACTCTTTTTTAATGAAATAAAAAATCAGTTTTCTACTTTCATTCGTATGCTTCGTACTGATAATGCCTAGAGTATGTTAAAAATGTTGTCTGTCTTTTGTTCAAAGAATAAGATTATTCATCAGACATCCTACTCTCATACATCCCAATAAAATGACATTGCTGAACGTAAACATAGGCATATTCTGGAGTTGCTAGGACTATGATGATACATATGCGTGTTCTGAAATATTTATGGTCTGATGCTTTGTTAAGTGCTTGTCACCTGATTAATAGAATGCCCTCCTCTGTTCTTGATAGAAAAATTTCATTCTCTTGTATCTATCCTAACAAGAGTGTCTTCTCCATGTCTACTTTTTTTGTTCAGACTTGTCTCCTGGGTTAGAGAAACTGTCTTCTAGATCTATTAAATGTGTCTTTGTTGGGTATTCTAGAACTCAAAAAGGATATCGATGTTGTACTCCCTCTATCAAGAAGTATTTTATGTTTGCCGATGTCACGTTCTTTGAGTTTGTTCCATATTTCTCTTTACCGGTTCATGTTACTGCATTTGAGACTTCTTTCTTCACTGTCTGTGCCGTTGCCTGCACCTATTTTTACTGACTCTTCGCCAATACCGTTGATAAACACTTCAGAGCTACCTTTCTCAATGCCAATTCAGGATTTCAGATACGTATACACTCATCGTCAAAAAGTTCTCGTCTCTGGACTAGTTCCGGCCAACCCCTCTCCCGTAGATGGTTCTCCTCAGCCATCTGCATCTCTCTCTGATCTTTGATATTCTCATTGCTTTTTGAAAAGGTAAACGGTCTTGCACTCAACCTCTTTCGAATTTCATTTCCTATGATCATCTTCATCCCTTTTTTTATCAGTTTGCTATATCATTATCTTCTAATAAGTCTATATGTCTTCTAATAAGTCTATATTCAGGTTTTGTGAGGAAACTTTATTGGTATCTGCTTGGAAGCAGGCCAGGGATGAGGAGATGGATGCTCTGTTTTCTCGCGAAACTTGGGAGTTGGTTTCGGCACCTACAGATGCTACTGTTGTGGGATATCACTGGGTCTATACTTTTAAATTATAGCCCAGATGGATTACTGGATCGGTATAAGGTCAGACTTGTGGTCAAAGGTTAATACACAGACCTATGCCATCGATTATTTTGAGATATTATCGCCAGTTGCTCGGATGAATTCTATCAAAATTCTATTCTTTGTTGTTGTTAACTTGTCATGGCCCTTGTTCCAGCTGTCAAGAATGCTTTTCTATATGGAGATTTTCATGAGGTGTATATGGAGCAACCTCCAGGTTATGTTGCTCAGGGGAGAGAATACAGTTTGTCATCTCAAGAAGGCTATACATGGCCTCAAGCTGAGTCCAAAGGCATGGTTTGAGAAGTTCAGCACTACCATCTCTGGCATTGGTTTCACCGATGTTACTCAGATCACTCTGTCCTTGTTTGGCGCATAAAATCTGACATCGTAGTTCTGGCGGCGTATGTTAATGACATTTTGCTTAATGGCAGTGATTCAACTGAGCTATTGGAGACAAAGTAGTATCTAAGTATTATTTTGTGACCAAGAACATGGGGGGAGGCCTAAATACTTTTGGGGATTGACGTTGCACATAAAAAATAGTGTACTATTCTCTTAATGAAAATATGTTTTGGATCTAGGCCTGATCACGGTTCCGGAGTAGGCGGTTTCAGAATTGTCGTTTCGGGGGTCGGAGGAACTGGACAGGCCATGGCCGGTTCCGGAACCTGTTCAAGACAATACATACAATATTTTTATATAATATTTCAAAATTCCTAAGTGGTGTAGTTGTTCATCACGCTCATCTCACACACTAGAGGTCTTGGGTTCGTACCGGGGTTCACACACATTTTTTGACATTTCTTCTAGGCAGAGGGGGAGGCTCGAGGCGGGTAGGGGGTGCTGCGGTGGTAGAGGGAGGCTGAGGCGACAGATCTACGGAGGGTCAGCGGAGGAGGGTGGGGGGTGGGCCTGGGGCCAGTACAAAGGAAAAAAACACGATTCGAACCAGGAATCGGAGGTTTCAGTTCTAAAAAACCAAAATCAGAACTGAACCGCCTGGGCCTTGGTTCAGTTCGGAACCGTGGAACTGGTGGCCCGTTCCGGTTCTCGCGACCGCGATTCCGGTTTCAACCGAACTGTTGTCGGGCCTATCTGGATCTTCTGGAGGAAATAAGACTTTTGGGGTGCAAGCCTGCTAGCACTCCAACGGAAGCCAGTGTGGACTTATGATTTGATGACAGTCACAACTTGATGATTCAGGATAATATAAGAGATTGATTGGGAAGTTGATCTATCTCACGGTTATTAGGCCAGATATTACTTTTGTTGGTGTACTGAGTGGTTCATGCATCAGTCCAGAGAAGCTCATTGGTCAGCTGCATTAAGGATTCTGGCTTATCTCAAGAGTTGTCTAGGGAAAGGTCTGGTGTATAGAAAACATGGACATGTACACATTTCTGGATACTTTGATTCAGGTTATGCTAGTGACAGAGGGGATATGAACTCTACTACTGGGTATTGTACTTTTGTTAGAGGAAATCTTGTAACTTGGAGGAATAAGAAGCAAGATGTTGTATCTCGCTCGAGTGCAGAAGCTGAGTATAGAGGTATGTCTCATACTGCATGTGAGATGGTTTGGTTAAATAATCTACTGATGGAGCTTGGTTTATACAGCTTGGATTAATGCATATGCATTGTGATAATCAGTCCGCTATCTACATTGCCTAAAATTTTCTATTCCATGAAAGGACTAAGCACATTGAGATTGACTGTCATTTCATTAGAGATGCTTGGACGAAGAAGGTGGTTACTTTCCAGTCATATTTTTTTTTCAAAACAGCGGATCTGCTTACTAAAGCTGTCTCACCTCATGTGTTTTCTAACTTATGTAACAAGTTGGGTATGTTAGATATCTATGCTTCAGCTTGAGAGGGAGTGTTAAGTTGGGTTATTAGTATTGGGTTATTGGATTATTACCTGTATACTGATATCCACCCTATACTCTATTCATATCTCTCTTCTCTAATGAATGAAGTATGCTTTTAGGGTTTATTTGTTTACAAATTAATTTTAAATTTAAGAATTATGTGGGTAATTTCAAGTTTAAGAATTATGTGGTTAATATGTGCCACTTTTCTTAAGTAAGGTAGTTTGATGTTGGACCTTTCTCTTTTCCTTCATTTCGTCAAGTCAGCCCTGCTGTTTTTCCCATTTTTTGAGTGCTATGTATAATGACTTCTCTCAACAACTATGAGGTGGAGAAATATGAGATTGAAGAGAATGTCAAAAGGATTCTCAGCTTGTTCAAGCTTGTTTGTTAATGTGCGGATGGAGCAGAGCCTTTTCAAGCTTGTTTGTTTGTTTCTTACCAAGTGTAGCCAAGCCCAACTTTATTTTCAGGCCTGCATCTTATTTTGAAAGTCTGGCTCATTTGTTATCAGCCTGAACACTATCTTTTACTTTGGGAACCTCATATATGACCACTTTCAATCTAACTTCAGACTTTCAAAATTTTAATATTATGAATTAATTTCAAATTTAAGAATATGTTATGTCGGTAATATGTGCCACTTCTCTTTGTTTGTTAAAGTAAGGTAGTTTGATGTTGGACCTTTCTCTTTTCCTTCATTTCGCCAAGTCAGCCCTGCTGCTTTTCCCCTTTTTTGAGTGCTAAGGATGATGACTTTTCTCAACATCCATAAGGTGGAGAAATGTGAGATTGAAGAGAATGTCAAAAGGAATTGATTTTACTATTTAAAAAGGCCTGGGTCGTAAGTGATACCTCTGCCCCCATAAGCAATTTCATTCAGCTCTGACTCATGGTACCAGCCACATTGGCAAATAACAATGTTTCTGCACATTGCAAGAAATTATGACAGTTAGTAGCATCTGGCTTCTTTGGACCTCAACCGGAGCACATTTTATTCGCACATGCTCCACGAACCTTCTAATCCATCAATTTACTTCATCAGTTAAATTTTATTCTTTGCAGCTTTGAACAAGGCATCTGTTGGTGGATGATTTATATTACAATCTTTTTATTTGCTACTTGGTGACAAGACACGTTGCCTTTGTCCGGTGGCTTAGATAATTTCATAAATGCTGTGGCTATTGCCTCTCCTAAAAGCCTGTAATTTGAATAGTTTCAATTTACATTAAGTTGGTTTACATACTATAATCAATATTTTCTTAGAGTTATTTTAAACATACCCTTGATTTTTGGGAATGCTCTAGACCATCTGATAGCTAATATCATTTGTACTTGGAATCTTCTATTGGCGGGTAAACTTTATTCTTTTTCAGGAATTTATTTGGGAGCATTTACGAGCTTCTCCAGTTGCTAACACCAGGTTGGGTAGAATGTGTTTCCCAAGACAATTAACTTGGTAATCTGGTATATTTTTTGCTTTATTCTGCATCATTTTGATCAACTCGTTTTTACCAATTCCAAATATTAGATTGATGGTGTTTCTTTTCCCATGCTGATGATCCTAATCTTTGGTTCTATGTTCATTGCTTGTTGTAGTTGGGATGGAAGGAAAATTCCCTACTGGATTGAGTCTTAAGAAGGTTAAACAATTTGTTCAATTAAAAAAGGAAAAAGGAAAGAAATGAAAGTTAAACAATTTGTTTGCTGCAAAAAGAAAAATGTACAAACAAATGGAAGATGAGCAGTTTTGGAAAGTTAAATAATTTGGAAAATGTATTTCCAGTAACACTGAATTTGTGGTTTTTTTTTCCATTAATAGGCCCAGTAATTGCTGAATTTTGTCAAATTAGTTGGAATTGGAATTTGTATTGTTCAGACCAAAAGTAATTAATCTGGACCTCTTCAGATTAGTTGGATAGGAGGCTTGTTATCAAAACATTTTACCATATCTCTGTTAAAGGCAAACTTTCAACATGAGCTTTGAGGGTACTAGAGGTAGTCAACAATGTTCTACTATGGTTTTATGCATGGAAATATACTATTAAGGCAACTGTATAGTTGGACATCTGATAATGAGAATCCAATGTGAAGGTAGAATGGAGCTTTTGGTATGGATATAAAAACAATTATATACATGTCAACGCTGGTGGCTACATAAGATAAAGGGAACATTCAATTAACTGGTGAAGGCATCTGAATTTTTATGCCATAAATTGGCTAGTATAAAAGCTGAACAGATACTGTGTATACCTTTTTTTAGAGGGAAATGTGTACCAAGGTTACCCCCTGGGTTCTTATTGATTATTCTCATCATAGATTGCAATGCCGTATAATGAAGGGAAATTTCTGATATTCAAGTATATAAAGTCTATTCTTGTTCTCTTTCCTCTTTTTTATTTAAAAAATTCAAATGATGGCCTAGACAAATTGAACCAAAATTTATGGTAAATCAGTTTCTTAAATAAACAAGACTCAATGGATTTGTTTTGGGTAGGATTGGTTAGTATACTAGTATTCAGATCTATTGGGATTAGATTATTGTTTTAAATATCGGCCAATATACAATGTTCTAAATGGCGGCCACTGCGGCTACATCGGCCGGAAAAATTTATCGGAGATGGGGATATATCAGGGATATATCGGGGATATTTTCAAAAATCGGATGTCAAAATTGGACTGTAAATATACACATCTTGTCTTCAATCGCATCTCAATAAGACAATATATGCATAAATTATATAAATCTATATAAAACATCATACTTATATGTTTAAGATATACTTAATTCGATAACTTGCATCAAGCCTATGAATTCATAATCACTATCCAAGTGTAGAATCTTCAAAAATGTCACAGTACCACATCACTCGAATTACCCAAATACCTAACTTAGAAATTGGGTGTAATACACTATATCGGGCCCCAAATCGCCGAAATTGCGGTCGATATATTGGGTCCATGCCTATTTATCGGCGATTTTGGATGGAAAACGCTATATCGGTTTGGATGTGCCAAATCATTGCGGCTAGGTGCTGTAAACGCAATATCGGCACAATATCGGGGATATTTAGAACACTGTCGATATACCGGGGTATCGGTTGAGAGACCGGTATTTTATCCAAAACGATACAATTAGTGCAAAAATTTACTGGATATCATTTTGGACCGATATTGGCCAATATATCGCCACGTGGCCTATATATCAGCCGATATCCGAGATGAAATATCCGATATATCAGCCCTTATAGTTACTTATTTAGATAATAATTATTATTTTTTGCTTGAGAGATTGTTTTATTTTATTCTATGTTCATTATGATATTTCAATGATGTTTATATATGATGTTTGGATAATAGCTTATTTCTTTTAATAATGTCTTATATGTATTTACTATTGATATATCAACCGGTATTTAGTACCATATCGCGATATATCATCCGGTATTCATTACATAATTTTGCTGACCGGTATATCGCCGATATCCGATATTTAAAACACTGGATTAGATTGTAATCGTCACTTTGATCTGCACATCTAATTCAAGTCCTGTATCTTGTGGTTCCGTTTCTAGGCTTCTAAACGATGGTTGGATTAACTTTCCTCATTGTAACACAATTTAACTAGAAAACATGTTCATGGACATGTAGCAAGGATGTCAAGTGTCAAGAAGTGTCACATGTGGGAACCTTTTTCAGACCTGATATTGGATACGCCTGTATTCTGTAGATGTGATAGCAAATATTTCTGCTTCAATGTGTGTAATGAGTAATCTACTTAACCTATTGGTCTGTAGTTCTAGTTCTATAATATAAATTAGACTGCGAGCTTTAATATTTAGCTGGCATCATGCATATAAAGCTGCAAAAATAGCAATGGATTTGTGATTTTGTCAGTATTTTGATCTAACAGTCTCTTTGTTGTATCGTTAGTGTCCTCAAGTGCACAGCGTTGGACTGTCTAGATAAATCTGCATTAAAGAAATTAATATGAAATTTATTCTGAATTTTTGTAATCTTATGAGTTAGTCAACTCACCTCTAGGAGGTCAAGATATAAAAAGTAAAGTAGTTATAGTGGGCCAATTTAGTTGTGTTTTGACCTGGAAACTGTCATTTTTTTCTGTATCTGTTTAGGTTTCGGTTATGGAGCCTGAATTAGTTTGTGCATGGGTTGACAAAGAATTTTCTGATAGAAACAAGAAGAGTGTCTTTATGTTCACGTGGGAATAACCTCTCATTTCAACATACAGGGTGATTGGAAAAAAAAAATAGGAGCCAAAGAATACAGACAATTTTCTTCTTAAGGATGTCAAATATTCTCTTGGTAGCTCTTGAACATTGTTTTTTCGAATATAAACATGTATTGGATAATTAGATCACTCTTAAGGGACTACTATCGGTGGTTTAAGAAATTATCTTTTCATAACGGAAATGCTAAACAGTTTGCAAAGATGTAAAGTAACCCTTTGTGATTGGCTATTGCTTGTTGGTTGTCCACTAGAACCAAAAAACTTGGTCGCGTGCTTTGATATTTGTTCGCAGATCATGGGATCTTTGTGCTGTTAGCAGAAACCAACAATGTTTGACTGTCAGTTTTGGACTGTCCATTTTCTTGTTATCGGCGAATTGCCAGTTTTGGACTGTCAATTTGTGGCATATCTAAAAATGTACCATTTCCATGTTCCCACTGGACTTTATGTTATTAGGGAAGTCATTCTTGAATAATTGAATTAGGCTCCATATCTGCTAATACCTTCTGGTTGTTCCAACTCTAGGAAGAACTTCGCGATGAAGCTTAATGCACATTTGACATTCCCCTTCCATTAGTGATCATCGATCTTTATGCTCTGGCCCACGGAATTGTTATATGTTCCATGAGTAAGAAGTTGTGCATCTGGATGGACCAAATACCTGGAGCTTTTTCCGCTATGGGATAGACTTCGAAAGTCTTTAACTTGGAATTATTTCTATTTCTTTTAAGTCACCGCTAGCGTATACCGCAAAAGATAAAGTTTTATTTCCTCAAGTTTCTTAATCAACAGCATATTTGTTTGTAGTTGACATCTTATTATTAATTATTGTAGAAGCACATTGTTGTTTAACTTTAGTTATTAGTATGTATGATTGTTTCACTGTCTAGAATTCACTTCTGCATTGTGCTGTGTGGCAAAGTCATTTCTGTTTGAAACTTTATCACTATTCAGTTTGCTAGAGTTTTTTCCCCCCCTTTTTTTAGCAAGGATTCTGATTAATGCCTCCTATTGTTATTGCTAATTGATCTCCCAACTCCCTAAGTTCTTGAATGGAATCATTGTTAGTTCCTCTTCTAACTTCAATAAATTCTTTCTTATTCATTAAAAAAGAATTCATTCATTTTCATTTTTACAACTTCATATGTCAAAATTCCCTGGAAATGTCTTTTACAACAATTGTGGCGTCTTCGCCATTTTAACATCTTACTTTTTGTTATCCTTGCACTATGATGTTAAATGAAGATAACTTGAGGGAAATATATGGTCTGATATGCCTTTCGGACACAAACATTTACCAGAAAATTGTCTTTTACAACATTTGTGGCATCCTCGGCATTATAAAATAACGCTTTATTTTAATAATCTGTTTTTTTTCAATGTCATTCGTATTTTAGTAGGTATCTATGATGACTTCCTTGTTATCCTTGCACTATGATTTTCAGTGAAGATATCTTTGGGGAAAGAAATGGTCTGAGATGCCTTTCAGACAAACTTTTGTTCATAAAACGTGATGCATTTTTCTCATATTTAAAAAATTGCACCTTCTCCTGTGGGCAGTTATTTCAATCCTTTCCAGATGTTTGGGTATATATTCACAAACATATTTATGTAAACCAAGATGCATATTTCTTTCTTTTTTTCTCTTTATAATTTTGTGGAAAAATATCTTTGGCCCTTAAATAAATTTAAATTTTTTTTTTTTTTCAAACTAACTATAAAACCCTACTTCTTTTCATATTTTCTCACAGGCATGTACTTGACATCAAGCAGCCAAGATCTAGGTACTAGAATTTGCCTTTGCCCCCAGATCCACCCACTCAAGTGATGCTAGTGTTAATCTCAGCTATATTAACGTGAGAAAGGCGGGGTTAGGCATGTGATAATAACCTTATTGTGATCATAACTTTAGAAAGGGGCATTTGGTTAAATTGTGATTCTAGTAGATTTCACTTGGATTTTCTTCTCTCTTTTTTTTGGCTAATAATTTCACTTGGGCTTAATGAGAGTGGTCATTCCTGGAAAAGGGGAAGTGGTGTCATTACTATTCTTTCCGCGCTCCAAAACCTTTTACATTGACTCATACAATACATCATGTGTGTGAAATCTAGTGCATGCTTACATGAAAACCAATGCGTCGTCGGAGAGGTTGGATGGTAGGAGGATGGGCTTAAATTGTCCGTCTTCTATATCTACATGCACACGTGAACTTCTATCCTAAATCACTACCTTGTTTTACCCATGACTTTCACATCAGGTGTTCGTTTTTTTTTTTTTTTTTTTTTTTGTTGTGCTTCCACCTTTGTTTTGTTTTGCTGTGTAGATTGTTGCTTTCCTTTGTAATCCTAAATCTAGACGACCAAGGATGATATTGAAGACATCTGAACCTATGTCTGTTCTTTCTGGAGTTCTCCGATGACTGCTGCTGCAACGAGTTCTCTGGAGCCTTTTTTCTCCCGTTGGATTATGTAATTTTTTTTTTTTTTGCCCCCCCTTCTTCGATTGTATGAAGCTTTTTATGGGGGTTTGGTTGGCTTTCGGCCATTGCTACCCTCAGTTCCCGTGTGTGCGCTCCTGTAACAGGTTGTTTCATGGAAGCCCCTGAGAAGTGACAGTTCTATGTAGAAGTTGATATTTTATGTTTTTTTGTGAAGGGTTCTTTGAATCAGGCAAGTTCTTTGTGCCAGAACTTTGAAGTTGATTTCTGCCAGTGGTTTATAAATTTGTGATAGGCTTCTCTTCTCAATTAAAGTGTCAAGGAAATCACACGGTTGCATGGCTGTACAAACGACAATGTCAGCGTACTTCTTTTTCTGGGCAATTTGTTATTGAACTGTTTGTTGCTTTTCTGGTGATTGCGGTGAATTCTCTTTTTTTTTTTCTTTATTTTCTGTTGATCTACTTGCTCGCTGAGTTTGGAACAAGCAGGGGGGATTTGGTCTTGAAGAGGGAGAAGATGGGGTGAAAAAGTCTCACGGTGGCTGGAGAAAACACACGGCGTGTCCTACTTAAGGGGCGCCTGAACGTGCCAATGTCGCATGCGTGATGGCTCGAACCGGCGACCTGTGGATGAGCGGAGCTCTTGCGAACTCAAAACTGACTGAAATGTCACTTGTGGTGTGGGTTGGGCGTTGCTACAGGGATTGAAGAAGAATGATTTAGCCAAGTCCTATCTTGGGGGTATAATTGACAAGATACATGAGAATGCTCATAAAGCAAGGAGAATATTTATAATTTTTTAAAAAGGAGATATATGCGAAAAACTCTATTAAAATATTAGTAAAAAGATATATTTTTATAATAAAATTATCTTCAACATTTTGAAATCTTTTCTAATAAAATAAAAGCTATATATATTATTTTTATACTTTTAATAATTAATCTAGATTTGCTAATTCAGCAATTCATCTAATTTATTTAGGTGAAATATTTTAGGAATCAATGTAAAATATCAAGAGGAATCGATGTATAACATGCACATGATCATTATGTTATCCCTAAATCACACTCACTAAGAAATCAAATTATTCTTGAGTTTAGAGAACAAAAAGATCTTGCTCAAAATATGATTTATATAGAGTAAAAAATAATTTATCAGGAAAATCCAAATTGTAATAAAAAAGTAATTAATTATATTGATATATAGATGAAAAGGTAAATAAAATATTAGTGAAAAACCATGAGGTTTAGATTTGGTGTACTCATTGTTGTATTTGTTTTAACAATAAAAAACTATTAATTTTGCAACCATTTTACTTGACTAAACTATAAAATAAATTCATAGTATATTTATTTATATACATCTTAGGTCACAAAGATTAGGCTAATTTTACAAACAATACTATAAACTATTACTGCTTTCAAAAAAAAACCCCTTAAACTATCAAATTCTCAAATAATACCAAAAATTATCCTTCGAATTCCCAAAATTACTATCTTCCATAAGTCCACCGTTTACATTTCTCTCACGTGATTGTTACGTGTTATTTTTATGATTTTTATAACCAAAGTGCCTCTATTATAATTTGTGTAAAACATGATTTTTTTTACTTTTATTTATCAAAACCGAGTAAAGCTCGGTTTTCTCTCGCGACTCACAAACTTTGTCAGTGTTGTCTGTTCATCTTCATTTTGTGCGAGGAGGGGAGGGGGGAGGGGGGGGGGGGGGGTTGGTTTATGAGTTGCCTACAGCCCCTTCATCTTCCTTCTCCTCCTTCCTTTTCTTCCTCCTCCGGTAAAGCTGATCGGATTCTTACCCCCTCTCCTCCCCTACTCGAAATTCCTCTCCCTCTCCCTCTTCCTCTCTTGATGCAACACCTCTCTTTCCTCCCCTTCTTCCAAATTCATACCCTTCTCTCTCTTGCCGCCGCTGGTCGGTTTTCCGTCGCTGACAGTGATATACTTGTGTAATCAATCCACCTCTCTTCCTCATTCTTTAAGACAATATCCCACTGCCGACTTGATCCCTCTTCTTTTTCCTCTTTTTCTTTTTTATCATACTCCTCTCCCAAAATGTCATCTTCAGGTACCAGAAGAAAGTGTTTTTGTGGCGTGAGAGCTTCCAGTGGCTGATCTTCGACGAAATCAAATCTGAGTCCTCATTTTTCGGGCTGCTGCAATTGCAAGAATAATGATTGTTGATTTTTTGAGTGGATGTACTTGAACGAGGCTAAAGGCTTTAGCGGTGGATTCTTACCCTCTCTCCTCCCCTACTCCAAATTCCTCTCCCTCTTCCTCTCTTGATGCAACACCTCTCTTTCCTCCCCTTCTTCCAAATTCATCCCCTTCTCTCTCTTGTCGTCGCTGGTTGGTTTTCCGTCGCTGACAGTAATATACTTGTGTAATCAATCCACCTCTCTTCCTCATTCTTTAAGACAATATCCCACTGCCGACTTGATCCCTCTTCTTTTTCCTCTTTTTTTTTTTTATCATACTCCTCTCCCAAAATGTCATCTTCAGGTACCAGAAGAAAGTGTTTTGTGGTGTGAGAGCTTCCAGTGGCTGATCTTCGACGAAATCAAATCTGAGTCCTCATTTTTCGGGCTGCTGCAATTGTAAGAATAATGATTGTTGATTCTTTGAGTGGATGTACTTGAACGAGGCTAAAGGCTTTAGCGATGGAGTGAATCAAACAGAACACGACGATTCTTAAAGAGTTATGAATAAGAGGCAAAGATCGAAATTTGGAATGGACCAAACAGATGCTATGTGGAGAGAAATTGGTGAGCTAAAGGATATGATCAAAGAGATTCACATTCAGATTCTTCAGTTAAAAGCTAAATTGGAGAGTTTTGTTATGAAAATTTGTAAAATTACAATGTGTGTGTCAATTATTTGTGTTTATTTTGGGTGTTTTTACTGGTTTTTCCCTTGGAAAGTTGTATCTTGTATGAGATTTCTCAATGAGAAGCCTTGAATTTTTTGATTTATATGATGAATATGATTAATGGCAAGCTTTCTTTTTTTTTTTTTCCTCTCAAGCCATCAGTAGTTGTAAATTAACTTATTTTCGCTTTGTATGATGAATATGATCAATGATTAATGAGAAGTCATCATATTAATGTTCCTCTACAGTATGAAAATGCACACAAAAATTTAGCATTTAGCTCAAAGTTATGATAGACTATACCTGAACTAGTAGAAAAGTCTCAAATAACTTCCACGTACTGCATCATTTGTCCCACAAAATCACTATAGACTATTGCAATAGTCACAAAAAACTACCATGAACTATATTATTTGTATTTCAAAACTACCATAAACTATTAAAATAGTCTCAAATAAATACCATGATTTATATAAGATGCCACAAAAAGCTAACTTGGACTAGTCTTATATTTCAGATACATCTATATCTTACATATCCTGAATACATCATCAATCATAATTGTATGTTCCAGAACATATTCATCTTATATTTCAACATGCACACCACCAATAACATATACATCTTCTATTTCAGCTGTGTGTTCAGAACATATTCATATAATAATAGACAACTATTTACTTCATGAAATATTCAACAATTATAACTATCTACTACATCAAATAATACAACTATAAAATAGTGATATCACAACTTGCTATCTAGTATCACATTTGCTAGCGAGTCTCAAAGCAATATCATACCCAGTATCACATTTGCTATCCACTTACAGTAGTTAAATTCAAATTACATTGTGAATTTTTTTTAATCATGTGAACATGGCTACTCTTTTATTAAGCAAAATGTGCAAAAATTAGGTGGAACCAAAAGCTTTCTTCACATAAGCTCCTCTCTATAGCCAAAAGCTTTCTTCACCATCTTCAAGGATTGGTAACCTGAGACTTTGAAAGCCAATGGCAGATTGATCCCGATTGCTTGATTGTTTTGTTTCCTGTATTAGGTGTAATATGAATGCATTTAGCAATTATAAATTTATTTGTTATAAACAACAGCCAAAATATGATTATACTCACCTGTTTAAGATATTTTGAAGACACATTCTTATAACCTCTCTTTGGTGCTACTTTAGCTGGCCTACCTCTTTGTACAATATTGTGAGAATCTTCCCACTCAAATATAACTCTACGACATCTGAATACAAGATTCACTCTGTTAAAGTTGATCTAAATTATTTCAAGTAATTAAAAATAAAAAAATCATTATTTTTTACTTATATATATATATATATATATATATATATATATATATATATATATATACACACACACACACACACACTTATATATATATATATATATATATATATATATATATATATATATATATATATATATATATATATATATATATATATATAGAGAGAGAGAGAGAGAGAGAGAGAGAGAGAGAGACACTCTATTTTACCTTTTTTAGAACATTGACAACATTTGTGAATCCATCTATCTAATTGACAAATTGTAATCCCTTGTCCCGCACTCATGATTGCCAATTCACTTTGAAATCTCACCATCACCAACCTCCTTATCATCTCTAATGTTGTTATTATGGGTTTATCTCTTAGTTCAAGAATGTACTTATTTCAAGCTTCACAAATATTATTACATAACAAGTCACATTTAGAATAGGTCTTGAAATGTGACCTAGTCCTCATCTCCTCACCAATTTTAACTATATAAGCATGCCCATATTTACATTCTGCTTTAAGTTAATCCATAGCTATAGTGTACTTATCTTTTTGGTATGCAGAAGCTGCCCTCCGCAATAGATTCTTTAGCGTCTGTTCTCTCCATTTTTTCTAAAATTACCATACAAATATCTAACACAAAACCTGACATTTGTATCTGGCACAAGTTGTTTGAGACTCTCAACTAGACCCTGAAACATAAAAGCAAGCAATAGTTAGAAGTTTCACACAAAATAGGAAACATATTAAATCTCATATGAACTTTAATCTTACACACATAATAGTTACCTTTTGTCTATCTGTCAAAAAGGTCAATCTACGTACATTCTCAATTCCAATAGTTTAAACTAGTAAATTAATAAATCATGACCAAGACTGGGAATTCTCAACTCTGACTACTGCATAACCAACTGGGAATATTTGGTAGCATCTTTGGCCACTGCACTCAGTAAACATCCACCTGCTGTGGTCTTGAGATGACAACCATCCATGCCTATAATATGTTTGCAGCCTTTGAGCAACCTCTTGACTATTGCTGGGAATGTGATGAATATAGCCTTGAAAACCACCGCACTCTCATCTTTTGATATAGGATCCACATATACAACTGCATGACTACCTGGATTGCTCATTATTACAACAAGTCCCTAATTTTCCCAAATTGTTCTTTATTGTAGGGGTAAATTCTCATGGGAGAATTTATCTACACTTCAATTTGTAACAAAGATTAAGAAAGAGTAACAAGATAATACAAAGACACAAATTTTTACGTGAAAATTCAATTTGGGAAAAACCACATGAAGAGAGGAGAGAATTCACTATTTTCAGGAGGTTACAGTAAATTCAGCAGAGCTGAAACTCTGGTCTAATCTCTAAATACAATGGATAATGGTTTGGGGAGGTCTCTTCTCTCTAATGGAAGGGAAATCTTCTTTTCTCTTTTTCTTTCCCTTCCCTTTTTTTTTTCCATCTCCGTGTGTGTGTGTACACACACATACTGGGAGATGGAAAAAAAAGGGAAGGGAAAGAAAGAGAGAAAAGATACACCGGAAGGCTTCATTGGCAGGGCGGGTCATCCACGTTTCAATAACTGCATGATCTGCACCTGACTCTTTTATAACAACTTGAATTCTGCATTTGATGATGGGAAAGATTTCTGCTATCTTTTGTAACAGTTCACATTGGAGTAGGGGTCGTTGCAACGTTTGAAACATGGGATGATCTGGCAGCATAACGGATTCCATAAATGTAGATGCATAATAATGAAATTGGTTTTAGCAGTCACATTACTCAGGGCGAAAGAATGGGTCTCGAGGTGGCGATGTTCTCGAAAGGAGGAGTGTCCTCGGGCAGTTGTTCCCTCGGAAGGAGGAGCGGTCTCGGGAACAATCAAAAGATGCTTTGCAGAGAGATATTTGGATGGCTTATCTTATCGTCCGCCTTAGGGAGGTTTTGATGAGGAGGGACACATGTATTGATCTTGGTATAGGTCAGAAATTAACCATTACAGATGTCCCCTTCGCTTTCTCCTTCTCCAGACTTCAAGGGGAAAGAGTAGAGTGGACTGACTTAGCTTTTGAACTCGAGAAGTTGAGGCGTCACTGTAGGCTATCTAAAAATTATTGTAGACAAAGCCAAAAGCATGAACCTCACAAACGCGGAGGTCAACCTCGCGTCCTTAGTCAAATGCAGAGGTCGGATTCCAGCCTCAAACGCGGGCCTTATGGCGACATAAGGGTCACGTTTCAACTCAAAAGCGAACCTCGCAAACGTGGTGGTCGCATTCCAACGTCAAACACGGCCTCATGGCAACGCTAGGGTTACGTTTCAACTCAGACGCGAACCTCGCAAATGTGGAGGTCACGTTCCAACCTCAAACGCGGACTTAATCAACAACACGACGCGAGGATCGCGTTCTGTGCCGAACGCGATAGTCATGCTGCTCTTCAATACGCGGACCTCAAGATCACGTTTCAACATCAAAATGTAAGCCTGTGAAGCTTCATGTTTCAACTTCAATGCAAACCTGTAAGCTCTGCATTTCAACACAGACGCGAGCCTGTGAACTCCGCGTCTCAACATCAGAGCAAGGTCCGCATCCAACGCGAGATCCACGTTTCTTCTGTAACTGACAACCGCGAATTTGATCAGTTACACCCTATGTTCTCTCTATGTAATAGGGAATAACTTTCCATTATGGAGAGATTTAAGGGGTTGGTTGCACCCCTTCCATTATGGAGAGATTTAAGGGTTTGGTTATACCCCAAAATTCTTTATAAATAGCTATGAATAGCTAGGGAAAAGGGGGAGTTCTAGAGGAGGAACCAAAGAAGCCACAGGCTAGAGGAGGAGAATCCCGAAAAAGACACACTTGATGCTCAATACATGAAGCTGGATAACTACAGAAGGTTGAAACTTGAGCACAACACTGCTGAAAGAGAATACTCTTTATAAACTTGCTAAGTTCAAATTCTATAATCTTTTTGAGATTTTAGCTATTAGTTAAGGTTTTATACTTTACCAGTGTGCTGCCAATGAGAGCAAGAAGATCCGAAGATCAAGCTTCCGGTTCGGCTGGTCAACAGAGAATAAGAATCACTCTTCACTACTACATGAAGAACCCAACATTAAATAAAGGGGAGATCCAACCATTCTTACCTCTTTTGTAATGTCGTAATTTTTTTTACAATCAAATAAAGATTTTACACGCTTTCAATTTTTCTGAGAAATAAAAGATGGCGACTCGGGGATAGTTTTCTCTACCAATGAGAAGGCCATAATGCAAGCCGACCTCAGGCTTTTCGGATCAACTGTTGAATCGCTCGTCGTCAAATTCGTCCAAGAGAAGTTCGAACTTCTCTCCTCGGGCTCCAACAAAATGCGCTCTCAAGTATCTTCGGGGACTTCTCATAGAGAGGCCCATATGCTTTTTGACAAAGCAAGTGGCTCAACTTCTCTTTGGATTCTGACAACCTCCTATGGAGACAACATGGCTTGTGACGTCTCTCAAGAGACCCGCAAAGCCAAAGTCTTGACTCATGGCCAACACAGTGGTGGAGGCCAATCTCACCGCCAAACTTCTCCTAAGACTCAACAAACTCACTTTGCAGGGGGTTCACATCAACTCAGGCAAGCGGAATGCTGATCATCGATGAAGATGCCAAGCTCACCATCAGTAAATAGAGGTTGAAGACAGTGATGTTGGCATCAAACGCGGAGCTCGCGTTCAATCCCGCATTCTTGTAACAAAACGCGATGCTTGCGTTCACAAGCTGCGCATTTCAATGCTAAAATGCGAAGTTCGTGTCCAGCCATAAGATGTGCCAAAACGCGAGATCTGTGTTTCACTTCAAAAATGCGAGACCCACATTTAGCCTAAGGTCGCGCCAGAACACGACCTTTGCATTTCAATTCTAAAATACGAGAGTTGCGTTCAGCAGCAGACAGTGTCAAAATGCGACCTTCGTGTTTCTCTTCAGAAACGCGAGACCTGTGCTCAGCAGGAGGCTATATTAGAATGCGATGTCCACGTTTCACTTCAGAAATGCGAGGTTCGCGTCCAGGCCCAAGATGCCAAGTTCAAATGTGAACTGGGAAGCCCTCACCCCCATGGGTTCGAGACTAGTTTTTCAGATACCCTTGCAATGGATCTGAGGGACTACTTTGCAAGGAAGAGGAGCATTCATCAAATTGCTCCCCAATGCTATTGCAAGCAACTTATCTTAGCGGCGCTATCTAATTACCACTGCAGCTTTTAGATGACTAAGCCATCTTCTTTTAGCCGATTGTCAAGTCTTCAAACTCAAACTCCACCAAGAGGCGACAATCTCATAAGAAGAAGTTGGTCTCTGGCACTGAGTACCCGGAGGTGACTTCTAACATGGTGAGTCCAAGCGCCACACTAAGCAAGTCAAAAGGGAAGCAACTTGCCTTTAGTTCTGAGGAGTCGGATACTAAACGTTCCTTATGTTTGAAAGAAATATTGATCAAGCCTAAAGGAATTTGGCGACATACTTGGGTCCGAACTAGGGCAGTTGTCCCAATCGACTACAATTCGCTAGTTAGAGGGATTGAAATAGGCGATGAGCACTCTACTATTGTGGGATCTCATTCATCTAACTTTTATAGGGAAACAAAAGCCTTCACATATATGACCGATATTCCAGAAAAGGTAGCCAAAAAATTTGAGGAGCAAGCTCGAGTGCAACAGGCGCAGTACGAGATACTTCAAGCTCAACAAGAGTTTATCAACGATATCAAGAAGATGATAGATATTTTGCTTAAAAAGTCAAAGAAGAAGACAAAAAATCCAAAGACTAAAGTTTCTTCCCACAAAAGTAAGAGTAAAGAGAAGGAAGATAAAAACTCTGTCTCTGAACACTCTGATGACAATGGGAATAATTTTGGATATCAAATCTGGAGTCTTCTTCTTCTGAAGAACCAGAAAAATCAGAAGATAATCATGCGAGAAATGCATGAAGGCTATCTCAAATTGAAGCAATCTTCAAGAAGTAGGAGTGGTCAAATCATACCCGGTCGGGTGGGATTCAGCTCCTTATCCTCCCAGGTTCAAGGCACCGAATCTGCACGCCTTCGACTGCAAAGGTTGGCCGAACTAACATATATACTACTTCAAATCTCAAACAGGAAATGTAGTATCAAACAATGCCATCATGGCTCGTTTATTCATCGACACCCTCAAGGGGGTTACCTTTGAATGATTCATGAAGCTTCCTGCCGGCTCTATCAAGAAATGGGCCAATCTCGAGAAGCTCTTCCTGCCGATTTTATCAAGAAATGGGCGCAATTCTTCGAAAATGATACCGAAGTACCATTGCCAACTCTTCTTGCTACAAACCAAAACAAAGGAGAGTCAATCAAAGTGTTTGTGGAGAGATTTCAGAGTATGACGCTCCGATGTCCAAGTAGCATGACACAGTCTATACTGGTAGAGACTTGCCGCCCTGCAAACCACACTCCTAGCTCAAATAAAAGTAACTCAAAGTTACACATGGAAGCAACTAATATTACAAGGCGAACGAGCAGAAAACATAGTTGTAAGAGTAAACTAGAAAGATTGCAAGAGCATATAGCATTAAATTTACTGGGCAACGAAGTGATCTGACTTATACGACTATCACGTTCAACATTTACCTTTGAACAATCTAAACCATTCCATTGGTATAATGTCAAAGATTATTTGTGTTTGTTATAAACCCCCCCTAGAACTACATCATGTACTACGCCAAACAAAAAAAGTACTATCCATGATTAAGTTAACACCACACCTCTGATTAAATAAGTACTCATAAGGAATGCCAATTTTTCTGTAAATTTCCCACAGAGTTTATACTTCTTTAATCCCCAGTAAGAATTTAGAAGTTATCTATAGAATAACAATCCACCGTCTCTGACGGGTAAAGGATAGAGGAACACATTGGCTTTTAAGTCTAATATAAAATTCTCGAGAACTCATCATGCTGACGGAACAAAATGGCTAGCCCAACTCAAATGGTAGTTGAAAAAGGCAAATAAAATCTGTTGATAACTGAGAGTTTACTAAAAACTAAGGGACTTGAACCTCAACTTTTTCTCCATAATTCCCTACCAATTCCTTTCCATAGAATGGTATAACCACAAAAAGCTGTTTTCATTTCCCCAGCGAAATGATTACAGATCGAATATGTCACATTAACATTATACCACTGACAGTAAAACTTTCATATCCCCAGCGGATTAAACCCCACTTGTCGTTCTCTCTCATAGAATGGTAAGTCCACTCAAAGTACTGTTATGTTCAAAATCACACCTCTAACAGTAAACAAACCCTTGTCAAGTTAACATCACACCTCTGACAAGTCATTTTCTAATCTCTAACGGAGTCCATCACATTAACACTACACCTCGATTGTAAGACTTCAACCGATCCCCAACAGGTTCAAATCATACTTGCCATTCTCTCTAATAGAATGATAAGTCCTTTTAAATTGTGCAAATCGCAATTGTTCGAGGTGAAAAGAGAAGAGTTCAGAGCAAACTGTGCTAGTTGAGATGTTTATGTTCAAAGCCCTGGGGATGTATTTAAGATTTATGTACTCCCTCGATCTGCCATTGTAGTAAAGTAGCTATAACGAGTCGTATCCATAGGGAGAGGATGCGATAGAAGCGTTTGTCCGGTTTTCTTAGTTCTTGTTTTTGAGAAAATGAAGGTTCTTTTTTGTTTTAAAAAAAAAAAGTAACGAAGAAAGGTGTTGGAGTGATGGTTGTGAGAATTAAAGAAAAGAAAACAAGAGATGCGAGATAAAAATGGCGAATGTAGTATTGAGTTAAAGAAAACAAAAGGAAAGTAATTTTGTTTGAAAAAGAAAAGAAAAGAGATTTTGAAAAAAAAAATAAGTTGCTTTGAAGAAAAGAGTTTTGATAATAGAAGGAAAATCATGACTAACTAATCACCATATACTACTAACATACTAACCCCTTGGATGAAATGTGCCTCATGTGGATTCATCGGCAAAATGTACACCTTGATTCATCAAGTCTAAAAGATAGCCCAATTGTTGGAGTGACCTTCTCTTAGCTTAGTTATGTAGCCTCCTTTGATCATGGGCTCTTAATTAGTGCACAAGAATGGAGTACAAAAATTGTGATTCATATATTAACAATGCATAACAATAATGATAAGTTCATTTGATCATCAAGGCTAGTTTAATGAAATAAGAAGCTTATGTATAAGATTGTTAGCATTTCAAAGTGAACCGACCTTCATGTTCCATCAAGGCAATTGCCAAATTGGCAAGGCACTAAAAAGAGGCACACATGAATCATCTGGGGAGAATCAACACAACTTCCATAATAACAAGTTATCACTCATCTTCATTGGGAAATCAAGAATATTTGCAAAAGCACAAGATAAAAAATAAATGCATCCAATGAATCCCATGAGTTATTCATCCAAGAGTTAGTAGTTAGTAGTATGTGGTTAGTTAGTCACGTTAGTGAGTTAGTTAGATATGGAATTAAAAAGCATGAAAGTAAGCATGATTACACTCATTGCAAGGAAGAAAAACTTGTAAAGAAAACAACAAGAAACTAGAGGAGAAGGAAGATGGAGCTTTGCATTGATTGTCACCTTCAATTACAGAACTCTCACTCTCACTCTTTCTCTCTCTATTTTCTGAAACTAATAAAGAGAAATAAAAATTACAAAAGAGCTCTAAAGAAATCCTAAAATTTTCTCTCCTTTTCTAACTGGAACGAACAAAGGCCCTAGGGGTCTTTATGTAGGCACCAAAATCCTAAGTCCCTTCCATCGCAGCCGTCGAAGAAAGCGATACATCAACGACCACAGATTTGCCACGGAATCATGGCCAGAGCCGCATTTTCGCGGCAGAATCTTAGCCATTGCGCTAGCGCCAGCTCTGATAGCCTGGCTCTACCCAGATGTCCTGTAGAAGTTTCTAATTCCATGTGAATATGTTCTGGTTCATTACAAATTTGGGCTTCTTGGATTGGGCTTCAAATAATCCACGTTAAATAATTAGAATTTTGGGCTTTCTTCTCCATTAAAGTGTGGACCTGAAAATTTAGAGAAAAACCATTAAAGACCAGTAAACCTCTTACCCCTAGAGGTGGAGTGTTGTCTCATGAGGTTTTTTAGCGGTTATACCCACAAACTACACAATAAAGGGAAAACAAATATTAGTGGTTTTGAAAACGTATTTTGAAAGAAAAGAAAAAAATTTTACGATCCATTTTTGCAAAAATTAAGTGATCTTATAGTTTTAGGTTAACCTAAACTATTCTTTTCTAATTATATGTCTCCACTCGAAGTTTTATTTTCAATTAAGGTTAAGTGTCAAAAGTAGATTGATCATTGGATTTTGCATCAAGTTAAAATATATACACTTATATATATGAGGAATCGCTACTTAGACTATGATACTTTTATTTTTTTTATTTAATATAGATATATATATATACACACACACATTCTTATTATTTTTCTTAGCTTCATAGGTTTTCTAATTTACCCATGTAGCGAGCCTTGAAACGATGACTCTCAGGCCAGATGGTCTTAGGGCACCAGATGAGAATACATCCCTCGGGTTCAAGGACTCAAGTAAACAAGGCCACGAATGCTAAGGACTTAATCACCTTTAGGCGTGACTGATCATGCTTCTTAAGGCACAACTAACTAGCTTAATTAGTGATCAAGTGTTTATTTATTTTTATAATTTTTTATTTTATTTTTCTTTTTATAAAGGCATTTAAGTTTACATTTTAATCCCTCAATGTGTAAATGTATATAATACTTAGGAAAAATTCAAAATCCAATTATCTTTGTATCTTTTTTTCTTAACCTAAAAATCCAACAATTCTTCTTATTTTAACTTAAATTAAGAAATCCTAGTTTAGAGTTTTCCTAATTCCTAAGATCAAGTTAGTTTTCTTAAAAATGGATAACAAAATTTTTTTTTAGAGGAAAAGAAATTTGAAAAGAAATTTCCTAAAAAGAAAGAAAAATCTAAGGAGAATCCTAACAAAAGAAAGAAAAAAAGGAAAAAAAAATCTAAAAGGCAAATCCTAGAAAAGAAAATAAATGGAAAGAAAAATCTATGTTAGTACCCTCCCCCCATACCTATCTCATGTATTGTCCTGAATGTATGCAATATGATATTAATGCATGAAATAAGGTAAGTGAAAAAGATATCACCCTCGTCGATGGCTTGGGCCGGCTGAAGTGCTCGGGCCGGCCAACCACGCCCTCCTCTATACGATCAAGCCGTGCAGACTGTTCTCCACCATTTGTTTTTTAAGCTGAATTTGTCCTTTAAAAATTTTCTTCATGCCTTTTCAAATGAAAGACATGAAGGCACGTGACTCAGTGGGCGGTGGCTGACGCCAAAAATCAGGCTCGTCCTCCTCCTCCAACAATTCCTCAGAAGAGGACTCAGCTGGGATGTTCTCTGGTTGGACAGTAGGTGTCCAAACTGTATGTGTGCAACTGTTATATCCACTAGTTATACGTTCTGGGGCCATAAAGGACAATCATAGGCAGAAAAGACCTCATATGGTAGAGAATTCCTACACAGAAAGGTGACTAATACGGGACGCGAGTACTTTCAACTCCTTGTGCATTGGGAGTTAGAGATCAAGCTGTGGAGAATGACCATGTTTATGCAGACCGTGTGCTGCCTAGTCATCAAGCTACGGATTATTTGCAACACAGGCCTATTAAACGATGTGGTGTGGTCAAGGCCTAAAATGTTGTGTCAGACCCATCGTCCAACGCAATGGACATTGCAGAATGTAGTGCTAGCCTTAAGCCTACGGTTTTGCTCCGTACAACGGGCATCCATAATAGCCATGTATTCTATAAGAGATAAAAGCTCGTTGTGATGTGGTGAACTGGGGACTTGTGTGTAATCCTCAATTATATCAACAACAACAGTGATGTCTCCAGTATCAAAATGCACAGTGAATTGGTGGTTGTCAAGATCTATGGTAGTGGTGTCAATGCATGTATAAAACCTCTTGATAAGCTCAGGACAATAACATGGTTTAAACTTAGAGTTATCATATACAAAAGCATACCAATTTCTCTCTCTAATTTTATCCAAAAAGACATGCCCATATCCATTCATATCATAAAAATCCTAGAGAAATATTTTTCTGTGAAAATTGAAGGGGCCATGTATAAAAATTCGTGGAAAATTGATAAAAAATGCAAACCTCTCCTGGAATCCTTGGGGGGAAACGAAAAATGGACTGCGCTGGGCAATCCAAGCAGGAATAGTTAAGGGTTCTGTAGATCTGAGATCTACCCGAGAGATCGACTGTGCAAAAATTTGGCGGCACTCTGGGGTCGGCAGAACGGCCACAGATCCGCGGCTTCCAGAAGATTTCCATGGCAAAGTTGAAGCGGCAGGAGGAAGGGTTTTGTGCGAGGCAGCGCTTTCTCTCTCTCTCACTCCAGATCTGGATTTAGGTTTAGGTTTGAAGCACGGGAGAGAGAGGATAAGAGGGTATTTATAGAGGGGGAAAGGGTGAGTTTCTTTTTTTATCCCTAGGTATAGGCAGAAATTCCTATACTAGGATTTGGTTTTTGTATTTTTTAAAGAAAAGAGGAGCATTTATACAAGAAGAAACCCTTGTGGTTTATTTTACATTGAAGTCCAAGTTTTTCTTTATTTTTTAGTTTTATATATTTTTTATTTATTAATAAGAAAAAGGAAAGAAAAAATGGTTATTAACAAAAAGAGTCCCCTAAGAAAATTTTTACAATGAACAACAGGAGAAATCAGAGAACGGCCTGGTCACTTGCATACTGGGTCACAGATATGTGGCTCAGGCTCGGTTGTCAAGAATAGTTTCAATCGTTGTCCATTAACCTTAAATACGTCACTATTCTTAGGATCGGAGATTTCCACTGCACTGTGTGGAAAGATAGTTTTTACCAAAAAGGGTCCAGACCTACATGTTTTTAATTTTCCGGTGAAGAGATGGAGTCTAGAGTTGTAAAGCAAAACCTTTTATCCTGGAATAAAATTCTTCCTATGGATGGATTGATCACGAAAAAGTTTGGTTCTGCTTTTGAAAATTTGGGCATTGTCATAAGCTTCATTTCTTATCTCTTCTAACTCAAAAATATGTAGTTTCTGTAGATCAACGGCTTTGTGTAAGTCAAAGTTCAGTTGCTTAATCGCCCATAAAGCATGATGCTCTAATTCTACTGGCAGATAGTAGGGCTTTTTTAAACACAACTTGGTATGTGGACATACCTAGAACAGTTTTAAAGGTGGTCCGGTAAGCCCAGAGTGCATCGATAAGCCTAACAGACCAATCCTTCCTATTTTGCCTGACGATTTTCTTCAGAATGAGTTTTATTTGTCTATTAGTCACTTCGACCTACCCATTCATTTGAGGATGGTATGCCATGGATAATTTGTGAGATATAGAATTTTTTTGCATTGGGGCTTCAAAAGACCGATTGCAAAAATAAGAGCCATTGTTACTTATTATCGCACGGGGGGCTCTGAAGCGGGAAATGACGTTTTCTCTCAAAAATTTGATGACAACTCGGTTGTCATTCATCCTCATTGGCACTGCTTCGACCCACTTAGAAAGATAATCTACAACAACCAAAATTTATTGGTTACCGAATGAATTAGGAAAGGGTCCCATAAAATCGATACTCCACACATCAAAAATTTCTACTCCCAAAATTGGGTTAAGGAGCATCATGCCCTTCCATGTTATCTGACCCGTTGTATGACCCGGGAAAGGAGAGGACAAGAATTTGCGGTAAAAGTTTTCCTTGAATCAAATGAAAAGGATTACAACAAAAACTGTTCCTTCCGGTTACAAGGAAGGGAGAATGTTGAATCTTGAATTCCCCTTTGTTTAAGGCTGGGTTCTTCGTGTGGCGGTGGAGAGTGAATCTTGTTCTCCGTTGACCAGATGACCGTCCTTCTGGGATCTCCTCTTCGGCCGGTAGAAAGAGTAACTCAGCTCTGTCTACCAAAACTCTCAAAGAGAAGGTAGGCGAAAGCTAGCTCGTACGCAGCGAACTTGCTGAAGAGTTGATCTGCTTCTTTTCTCTCTGTGTCGCCCCCTTGTTGCCGATTGCCAAAAGTCCGACCTCTTCTTCATAGCGACGGGGCTATTTATAGAGGTCTTTAGGGGGTGAACGTGCCCCCTAAAAGTGCTCCACGATGAGGGGCCACTTCCCGCTACTTGTGCGGTGACTGGCCCCGTAATCGGGTGGTTACAACTGAGGCGCGGGTCTAGCAAACGCGTCTTGATGCTGAGACGCGGGTGTCGAGCCAACGCGCCTTGATGCTGAGACGCGGGCGTCGAGCCAACGCGCCTTGATGCTGAGACGCGGGCGTCGAGCCAACGCGCCTTGATGCTGAGACGCGGGAGTTGAGCCAACGCGCCTTGATGCTGAGACGCAGGTGATAGTGCCAACGCGCCTTGACGCTGAGACGCAGGTGATAGTGCCAACGCGCCTTGACGCTGAGACGCGGGTGATAGTCCCTCGCGTCTAGAGCTTGAAACTTTGCTTTTCAATGGCTTGTCCTCTAGTAACTTTTGGACAGCCTACAGAACCCCCTCCAAAGTTTTCGATATTCCGCAGTTAACTGGGACGGATTTCGAAATACTTTAGATTTTAGCCATATTTGCTTTCATGACTGGACTGTTAGTGCTTTGGGTTTGATGTTATCTGGAATTGGTCTTCGTGAGTGTACTGTTTGAACTCCTTGAAGCCACCAGAGTTGATCATGTTGAGTGTCTAGATGCACAGTCTAAACCTTCCCGATTGCTTTTAGTCTGTCACGAGTGTGCTTTAAGTCAGGAGTGGTTAGCCGTCTGCTTACGTCAGTGTACTGTTGAACTGATTTTGCAGAAGCAGGAGGCCGAACGCAGGTTCTTTTCAAAAAGCCGAGATGGTACTGCTTTAAAGACACGATTTCTGTAGGGTGCGTCCTTTGGCAACGGAGACGAGCCCGATCTTCCATGAGGCAGACGCGATATTGGGCCTGCTGGGTAGGACGCGGACTTAGGAAAGACGCGACTCTAATAAAGACGCAATTTTCTGAGCGCAACGCGACTTTCTGGGTGCATTTATGGTGATGCTGACGGGGCATGTCCATCGGAGAGGTGCGTCCCTTGGGTGCGAATCTGTGCCGTGTCATGATTACGCTGCCAGCTGGCCTGGGGAACCGGCAGGATTTCACCTTTTGGCGCGTGGATTTCCTGGTTCATTAACTGAACCGCGCCACGTGTCAAATGATGACTCGCCGCGGAGCCGTGGCGCATGATCTTCTCTGTTCAAAAAAAATGATTTGGTTCCACGCGTCAAGCGGTGACTCGCTGCAGCGTCTATCGGGCCACACGCCGCGTATCTTTGCGTCTTATCGGGCCACACGCCGCGTATCTTCGCGAATCCTTGTGCCTATAAATAGCCACAGTTGGAGGGATACCTCTTCTTCTCCGAACGCACTTGCTCAAGAAAGAGAGTTCTCTTCTTCCTCTGTTGAACTGTTCATCTCCATTATTGGACTTTTGAACTATTCATCTTCTTTACTGGACTTTTAGATGGCACCCAAGACCAAGCCAACCGCATCTTCTTCACGGGCGACCGCCGCCGAGGACCAGAGGGGTGCTTCTTCTGCGCAGGACGCTGCTCTCCCAGGTATAATGCCTTTTAGGCGTGGATTTCGCCATTAATGGAAGCCCATAGAACCCTAAGAATTTTTAACACAAGATATAACTCGTGTTTGATTCTCAGACGCGGTCTCAGACGCAGTCTTTGAGTTGATAACCGTGGCGCGGATTTGGACCCTCGCGCCATTGGGTCCTGCGCTTCAGATTCTTCACTTAGAATATTTCTAATTGTGAAGAGTTCAGACGCGGACTTGGTTTACAGAACGCGGATTTGATCCTTGCGTTCTGTTTCATCAGCTGTTGATTTTGATGAATCTGGCACCCGATTCCAAGCACTTAGACATCTGGGGATGTGAAAGGAAGGGAGTTACCCTTCTTAACTTCTGGCGATTATGGTGATGGAAGGGTTAAGGTGGATAACTCCCTTCTTTTCGCACCCCAGAAGTGACATCAAGGAGAATATGGTGGAGACGCGGATCCTGCAGGTCTGGACGCGGATTTGATAATTCCTGCGTCCAGTATCTCTTCTGCGTTTGGACGCGGTTTTGCATGTCTGGACGCGGATTTGATAATTCCTGCGTCCAGTATCTCTTCTGCGTTTGGACGTGATTTTGCAGGTCTGGACGCGGATTTGATAATTCCCGCGTCTAGTATCTCTTCCGCGTTTGGGTTATGAACACTTAGCGTATAAAGTATCTAACTAAGTGTCTTTTCCTTTTGCAGTGCCCCATCCTTCTGCCTCACTCGCCAAGACGCGCCACTTTGGACATGTGGGTGGTGCTGACCGGGACTTGACCTTTGTGCTACGAAGGACTGTCCCTGTGACTGCTGACCAGTCGCCGGATCGCAGGGAGAAGCTCTCTAATGTTGACATGAGAACTCTTCGGGTACTTATGACCGATGCAGCATTCACAACGGATGCTCACGTCAAGCTGGAGAAGCCTGCCTTCTTCTTCGGAGATCGTATCAACGATGGCGGCTATCGTGTGTATGACGAAACTTATAAATGGCTCCGTCAGATAAAGGGTGGAAGGTTCTTTCTTCCGGACATGGAGAGGATGTTCCCGCTGTCCTACTTCCAGCACATGTCCGTCCCTCGGAAGATGGAATGGGACCTTTCTCGATATGTCCCCGAGATTACCCTCGGCGATTTGGGTTCCCATAAAGTGCATCGTCATGATAGCCATGACAGGTCGGTTCTCGGCCTATTCCCTGGGTCGCGCAAGTCTGAGGTTCCGGCGGGAGAGATACCACAACTTGGCACTACCTTCCTCAACGCGTTCATGGAAGCGGAGGGTGATTATCCGGTCGGGTTCCGTGCGCCTGGGTGGGTCCATTCCACGGAGAACTACTAGTGGGGCAGAATGGTAGGTTTCGTCCTCACCGACCTTGGGGATCTGCTAAAGCGCGTGGGACTGTACGTGACGGTCAGGGCCGTACAGTGGGGTATCCCACCAGGCTCTCATAACTTTTTCGGGATCCTGGAGCGCTACAATCCGCTGACGGGGACATTCTTTACCCCGGTTGGAGAGATGGGCCTTGCACTGCACGAACTGCATGAGGTCTCGGGGCTAGCAACAGGGGACATCCCGTATGAGGAATATGTCCCGACCACTGAGGAGCTCCACCACTTGAAGAAAGAGTTTCCTCGGGTGTACGAGACTTACTGGGAAGTGATGTGTCACTTCCACATTTGTGGTCAGATAACCAACTGGCGGTCGCAGGGAGTCAAGCAACTGTCTTGGGCCAGTTACTTATTTAATGGTATCGATAGTAAAGACACTCCGATAACCCGACTGGTTCCCAGTTCCGACAGGGAGATTGAAGACAGGATCGACCAGGCTTCTTAAGGCTTCTACACCACGGTCTCGAACGAGGACGGTTTCGACCCTGACCTGGTCTTTGAAAGCTTCCACCATCAAGCCCGGACCCCTATCTCCGATAGGGCACTGTTGGCAGGCTTCTTGATGCTGTGGCTGAAGCGTTGTGTGGTGCCCACGCTGCCACATGAAGTTATTGTTGCTGACGTGGTGTACCCGGCGGTGCTCCTGGCTCATAGCAACCCTATAGCCCTTCTCCCGGCCATGGTGGCTGGCATTCAGAGCGGGTTGCGGGCGCTAAATAAGAGTTTCTGCGAGGCACCGAAAACTGCCGACTCCCACGGCAAGACGTATGTCGACTCAGAGGGGAATCCGACGGTGAAGCGTCCTAACCCTCGGATCGAGCTGCCTTATACGTACCTTCTGGCTTGGTACGTGATGCACTGCCCTTCTTTGATGACGGCGGTGCGTTGGAGGGAGAGTTCCGTCCCTTTTGTACAGCGGTTGGAGGAGTCGAGGTGGAGTGACGTTTATATATATTACGTCCGGAAGCGACTTTCAGATCCCGCGAATTACCAGATCAATCGCTGCTTCCCCGAGATCCCTGGTGCATCCTCCGGGGATCAATGTACTGATTCCGCGGGCTCAGATGGCTTCACGAGGTTGTCCGCGGGAGCCTTTTGGTGGTTGATTAATATCCGGCCCGGATATGTGCTTTTCTGGCAAGGGACTTCATGCACCATCGAGCCGTACATGCCGAATCGTTTCGCTCGACAGTTCGGCTACGATCAACTGTACGTCGGGAATCCCAATGCTCGACTCGCCTTCGAAGGGAACTTGTTCGAAGGTGCTCGGGCTTGGTACTACAGTGTGGCCGGAGGGACGGGAGCAATTTTCCATCTACCTATCGAGGGGTCCAGGTGCCGTATGAGCTTCAGCTTCTGCACTTGGTACTCTCAGGTTAACCAGTCACCGGACTTTTTTCCAGCGTCTTCATGTATCGAGAGCATCAATGCAAATCTCGAGGCAAGGTCAGAGTCTGGTAAACCCTCAAAACTCACCGACCAGTTCCTGAAGGCTCGGAAGGAGGTCGGGAGAAGACCGGGAAGGGAGCCACGAGCAGTAAGGGCGGAGCCGCGGCCAACAAGGGAGGAGCCGCAAGCAGGAAGGGCGAAGCCACGAGCGGGAAAGACTCGACAGGCGGTAAGCAAGCGTCGTCAGCGCTCTGCTTCAACTGCTGAACCTGCTCCCAAGAAGGTTCGGAGAGACTTGACAACCGAAGTCTCCCAATCCGAAGACATCCCTGCTGTCGTTGAGGTACCGAGGGAAGAAGACATAGCTGAAGAGGATATTCCTTTAGTCCGTGCCCCTAGGTCGAGTAGCAGAGACCGTAGGTCTGCGGAGGAAGGGGAGCTCATTGACAGAGCCATCTCCGCTGATGAGGATGAGCAGCTAGAGGTCGACATCATGAGTGGAGGAGATGTCGATATTCCAGGGATTTCAGTTCGACCCGGGTCTTTACTTGCTCATGAAGGGAGAGATGAGGTACAACAACCTGGGTCGCCTTGTGTCTTCATTACCAGTCCTCGGGCAGTTGACCCCAGTCCTACCACTGGGGTAATTGGTGGCAAGGCTCCGGCTGCAGAAGTCTCGCGCGAGGCGCTATCGTCTTCCTCACTCTCAGGGGAAAGCGAGTTTGAAGACGAGGTGACTACGGTGATGAACCCGCTTTCCTGATCCGAGAAAGTTCTCCCATATCTCGGAGGAAGAAATATACGGGGGTGAGCCATCAATGGTATCACAGCCGGCGATTGTTCCGCGGGAGGTACTCTTTTCACCTTTTGACCTAATTTCCCTTTTTAATTTTGAAGAGGAGGCTTTAACATTCTCCCTTTTATGTTGCAGGATTGGCTGAGAATGTCGAGGCTGCACCCTCCTCGCAGATCGAGGAGATGGTACAAGAGTTGACCCAGCCAGAAGGGGTTACGGCTTTGGTTGCCGAGATAACTCCAGAGGGGGCAACTACTGATGCCGGGGAGGCTTCTCCTTTGCCGGAAGAGGAGGCAACCCCTAAGGCCGGGGAAGAACCCACTCTGCCGGGTGAAGGGTTACTATTGAAGCCAGGGAGACTTCCACTCCGCAGGATTTGCCCAAGGATTCGGTGTCTCTGGACCTCCCAGATGGTAAGGAAGTCCTGATATCTTAAATGTTTCGCTTTTCTCCTTTGTGGCTAATGTCGCAATAATTTGCAGAGGGAACTGAGGGGGCTCAGGTGGAGAGTCCGGCGGTCGGTACTCTTCCAAGAGGCCACACAGCTCAGGTCTCGGCTGAAGCTTCCGAAGGGGTTGCGCTTACTGCCCCATCATTAGCTGTGGAGGTTCATGCAGAGATGACGCCTCCGGAAGCGCCAGTGGCCAGTCTCGCTCTTGACGTATCGACGGTCAGCACGACTCTCGTGCAAAAAGATCCGGCTTGCGCCCCTTTCCTCATGATAGAAAGGGGGTCGGGGAGTACCTCTGGTGATGATACAATGGATTTCCTGACACGCAAGACGGTGCAGCAGTTCCTTGACGCGATGCGATCGTGCATCGATTTTATCCTGTCTGGGCGTAGCTCTTTTGACTTTGCCCGGACGTTTCTTGGAAACATGGTCGGGAACATCGAATTAACTGGAGGCTCCTCGCTTGCCAATTCGTGTTTGCTGTTGGTGGAGCGATTGGGAAGTGACTTGAAAGAGCTGAAGTCTTTGGACAATAGTAGCTCTTCTCAAGAAGCCCAGGTCATCTTGACTAGGCTCCTAGACAACCAAGAACGAGAGCGACAGGAGGTGGAAGCACAAGTTGCTGAAGAGGTCCGCAATCTCGAGCGTTCCCAAGCTGAATGTCAGAAACTGGCTGACGATTCAATGGAATCCGAGTTCATCCGGCAAAACGCAGAGCTCGCCATTACCAATGCTCGGTCTGCCATTGCTAAAGCGGAAGCCATGATCGCGGATAATGAGAGGTGCCACCATCCGGAAGAGACTGGAGGAGCAACAAGCTGCGAAGGCTCGAGCTGAAGAAAGCCAGACCATTCATTCCTCCAAGTTGGAATCTCTGCGAGCACAGCTGGCTGCAAAACCCTTTTTATCTGAAGAGGAGCTGCGGGTCCAAGCCATGATGGAGGCTGAGAAGGCACGTCAGCACGAGATGCATCGCCTCAGGGAGCGAATCCGTTCTTTGCCGGATCAAGACTTTTAGCCTTTTCTCCTTCTTCCCTCCCTTTTTTTTGTAAAGAAGAGGACACTCTATTAGAGTGTTTGTATCCACTTTTACTATCTTCGATATAATAAAAGTTTCTTTTGAAATTTTTGTTCCATCTTCTTTGTTTAGCTGTGGATGAATTCAACTCCCTGATCACTGGCTGTGAATACTGAACTTAGGTAAGACCAAGTTCTTTCAATGAGACGCGGCGTCGAGCTTGCTGAGACGCGGCATTAATCCATAGAGTGAGACGCGGTCATCATTCCATAGGAACTTAGATTTCACTAAGTCCTTTTGATGAGACGCAGCGTCAATCACAGGGTGAGACGCGGTCATCATTCCATAAGAATTTAGATTTCACTAAGTCCTTTTGATGAGACGCAGCGTCAATCACAGGGTGAGACGTGAATTTGTCTTGCTGAAAAAGACGCAGACAGGGGAGACGCGAGGGACGCAGCAGTGTTTGCTGAAGGGACGCGACCTTGAGTCACATGGACGCGCCTTCCAATTTGAGAACGGTGACGCGGACTCTTGGACGCGGCTTTCCCATCTGCGTTAAATGCAGCCTGACTTTGACCGTCAAGTCTTTACTGACGATTGGACGTCAAGTCTTCACTGACGATTGGGAAACGGGTCATCCGTTGTTTTCCAAGGCAGTTGTCCACGCGTCGATTTTTCATTGGATTTGGGCGTTTAATGCCCTTTAATGCGAAACCGGCGCTGGCGGTTGGAGACCAGTGTCTGCGACGGTTCCCAAAGCGACACTCCACGCGTCAGTCTCTCATAGGATCTTGGCAGTCGTTCCGATTAGCGCACCATTAATGACTTTTATTAGGGTCTGCCTATAAATAGGGCTGACCCTCTTCCTCTTTAACAATCCAGACCTTGGACTGTTCTTCCTTTGGTTTGCTCTGAGAAGTCTCGCTTCCTTCAAAGTCTCTAAAAGAGATCCTGTGTTCATGGATGAAGATGGCTCTGTAGATGAAGATGACCCAGGGCTTTTATGCTCCTGTTTGGTCTCTTCAAGAAAAAGCGTCTCTTGGATCATCTTGCTCGTCCGCGTACTGACGCAGAGAGTTAAACTCTTGACAGAGGCTTCTGCCGGTATGCTGTCCCGACCTGCCGTGATGTTTCTAGTCCACCCAAATTTGCATTTTGGCATTATCATCTGGAATTTTCTCATGAAGTCTGAGTAGGTGCATTCCTTCTGGAATTTGCGCCGCCAACTTCCTCTCTGGACGCGAGTACTGAAATCCTTGGCGCTTGGCGCGGGCTTTGCTTGTTAAGCTCGCGTTTTAAGGCCATTGACTTGAACGAATTCCAAATTGGGCTGAAATTTTTAGACCCGAATCTTGCAACTCTTGTTTATTCAACAGGGAGATGGCAATTTTCGGCGTCTGAAGTTTCTCGCGTCTTATGCTTTTAGACGCGGACATAAGATGAGGCTGCGTTTGAATCCTGTGTGTCCCACAGTTCTGATTCGCGTCTGTCTCTGTCACCGCGGGGATTTGGTTTGCTGCGCGGATCATTCCTGCGTCTGCAGTCTTTGTCACCTTGCTGCGCGGATCATTCCCGCGTTTGTAGTCGTTGGCAATAGCCGCGTCTGCCACTTAGTTTTCTTTTACCGAAGTACACTAAGTTGCAGATTTTTAACTCCTCTGTTTATTCCCTACAGGTAGGCTTGATTGTTCTTTTTTAGGTTCGCTGGGCCCCTGGAAGAATATTTCTGCCGGCGGACTTGCTCGATATTCTTCCACAAGGGAATATATTATGGTCCTCGTCGTCCACAAGGGAATATATTATGTCCCTGACGAGGAATCGACTCTCGCCAAGGTCTCTTCAGATCTCCTGCACCAATCATATCTGATGGCAAGAGATGGTCAGGGTAAATATGACGGCGAGGAGGTTCCGGCGGTTGTGGTGGCGGATAGGATCCTCTTCCTCTCCCACTCCAGAAGTCACATCAAGGACAGTCCATGTCCGTTGGATGGCCTGCTGGGGAAAGAGATGTTCATGAATGAAGGGCTGCAGGACTTTCTGCTGCCACCGGACCTCAAGAACACCATTGCTCTTAGCTTAGTCAGCTAGGGTGCTTTCGATGTTTACATCATGCATCGTGGTGTAACCAGCTTCTATTGTAGCCACAAAACATCGCGCGCTTGGAATCAGACGCGGCTTATAAGGAGTGAGTGCAACCTCTGAGAGAGAGAGGGACTTCTTTGTACTCCTTAATTGTAACACTCAATCTTATTGTATAAGAGAGCGTTTTTACTGTAACACTCTATCTTATTGTATAAGAGAGCGTTTTGTATCACTTTCATATGTTTGGAAATAAATAAATGTGATACTTTTCTTTTTGCCTCTTTCATTGTCTTGAACCTTTTTGTCTTAAACTCGTAGAAGCAAAGAATCTTTGACTTTGTTAAAATTATGATGGTAACTTTAATAAGTCAAATTTTGTAGGGAAAGATCCTATTTCAGGAACTCTCACAATACTGTCAGAGGTGTAATATTAACTTGACAGAGATGAAATTTTTGATGAACCTGCCACTTTATAAGAGAAAGTGACAAGTATAATTGGTACCCCAGGGAGGGTGAACTTTTATCAAGTGTTTGGGATTAACTTGATTGAGCTCAACTGGGGATTTGAAGGAAACACTGTTGATGGTGTAGTATTAACCTAACAATGTTTTTAGGTAGACTTGTTATTCTGTTGAAGAGAATACAAGTGGGACTAGACTAGTGGGGAATCTAGGAAAGTTTGTTACCGTCAGAGGTGTGATATTAACTTAACGGGTTGAAAGTGGTCTTGTCAGAAGTGTAATGTTAACTTGACAAGGATGTGAGTCAGAGGTGTGATATTAACTTCACTCAGAAGTGTCACTGTCATAGGTGTAATGTTTAACTTGGCAGTGAGAGTAATGCTAGAGGTGTAATGTTGAACTTAGCATTGGTCATCTCGGCTTGGATAAGGGAGTCGAGGAAAAGGTCAAAACCATAGGTGTATTGTTGAACTTAGCAATGACTTGGATGCTAGAGGTGTGGTGTTAACTTAGCATCATCCATTTCAGCTTCGATATGGAAGTCTGAAGAAAAGTGATTGTCAGAGGTGTAATATTAAACCTGGCAGAAACTTTATTACTGTTTAGAGGTGTGGTGTTAAACTTTAACAGCAATTTGTCAGAGGTGTGATGTTAACTTGACAAAGATTGCCTCATAATAAGAGCAATTTTGAGGACCTGTCATTCTATTGGTGAGAATTGACAAATGAAAATTTGAAGTGCCAGAGGTGTAGTGTTAACTTGGCAAATTTGAAAATTTGGTACTCCGTGTAGAGTTGACAAACCAAAATTTGTACTCGACAAGGAATATTGAAAAGTTTCCATTACCAGAGGTATAGTGTTAACTTAGTAATGGTTGTATTTTGTAGACCTACCATTCTGTGGATGAGAATTGGTAGGGGATTTTGGAGGAAGGAGTGGAGCCACGTCCACTTAGGATTTTTAGCAAACCCTCAGCTGTCAACGGGTTTGAGGTGCCTTTACCAACTACCGTTTGAGTCGGGCTAGCCATGCTATTCCCCTCAGCATGATGAGTTGTCGAAGACTTATGTTGGGCATAGAAGCCAACATTTCCTCTATCCTTAGCCGTCGGAGGCGTTGGACATCAATGAAGAAGCTCTTCTTGCTTTGATCAGAGGTGTACTTTTAACTTGATCAGCGGAAGAATACCATCTAAGGATAGTATTTCTTCAGGAACCTGCCATTAATCGGCATCATGAGTGTATCGCCATTTGAGGTTATGAGGCGATATGATCCATTTGAGTAGACTGACTCTACTGCAAATGGTCCTTCCCACTTGGGCTGAAATTTGCCTTTTGTCTTGTGCGTCACTACCATGGGTCTTCTGACGGCTAAGACAAGGTCGCCTTTCTTGAAAGTTCGCACTTTAACTTTCTTGTTGAAGGCTCTGGTAATTCGAGCCTGGTAAAGCTCGATTTGCTGTTGGGCCTGCAAACGCTTATCGTCTAAGGCTTCCAATTCTTGGAGTCGCTGTCGATGCTTCTCCTCTGTTGTCATCTCCGCTGTCAAGGCGACACGTAGAGATGGAATTTGAATTTCCAGTGGGAGCACGGCTTCACACCCGTATACCAAAGAAAATGGCGTAGCCTTAGTTGGGATTCGCACAGTTGTGCGGTAGGCCCATAAGCATTCACCCAACTTGTCGTCCCAGTCTCGTTGACTTTTCGAGACGAACTTTTGAGAAGCTTGCCAATAGTCTTGTTGAAAGCTTCTGCGAGGCCATTAGCGGCAGGATAGTATGCCGTTGAGGACACACTCTGGATTCTGAACTTGGCACAGAATCTCTGGAAAGCCTGGCTGATGAACTGGGGTCCATTGTCATGGACAATTCGTCGAGGTACGCCGAAACGGTAAATAACGTGATGTTTCACGAACTTGATCACGTTCGACGACTTGACCTCCTTCAAAGGAACAGCTTCGGCCCATTTGGAGAAGTAATCGGTTATTGCCAAAATAAACCGATGTCCTTTTGATGATGGTGGGCTGATAGGGCCAACCACGTCCATGCCCCACATTTCAAATGGCCAGGTAGAGGCCGTAGAGTGGAGGTAGCCTGGTGCTTGATGGATGAAATCGCCATGCACTTGGCAGGCGTGACATCTCTTGGCATAAGTGACGGCATCGACAATCATCTTGGGCCAGTAGTAACCCAATCTTTGGAGTCGATGTGCCAATTTTGGGCCAGGTTGATGGGCTCCACACATACCGTCGTGGGCCTCTCTCAATACCTCTTGGGCTTCTTTTGGTGAGAGGCACCGGAGTAATATCCCGTCATGCGATCGACGATACAATGTTCGCGTAATCGCATTATAATAGAATTTGGGGGCTTTCCTTCGAATGGCAGCCGCCTCTCTGGTGTCTTCAGGCAGAATGCCGTATAAGACATAGTCGATATAAGGGAATCGCCAGTCTCTAGGCTCTGGACCGGTTGATGCTTCAAGTGCTTCTTCGCGGTGACGACCTCCCGTTGACTCCTGATAGCCCTCGAGAGCATTTCTTGGGCAATATAGGTCGTGGCTGTAGACGAATATCTTCTCCATTGCTCCCGCTGGAAGAGCTAAGGAGGCAGCCAGGGATGCGAGTGCATCTGCGTGCGCATTTTGCCTACGCGGTACATGGTCGATGTAGAAGCTTGTAAATCCTTCGGCCATGCGGATAGTAGCGTTGTAATAGGGTATTAAGTCTTCATGTCTGACTTCGTACTCCCCGCGAACTTGGCTGACGATGAGCTTGGAGTCGTCGTATGCCTCGAGATTTTTAACGCCAATCTCATCGGCGAATTGCATCCCAATCAAAAGAGCGTTGTACTCCGCTACATTGTTGGAGCAAGGCTCGGTTAACGAGACAGCTCGAGGAATCACATAGTTCTATGGGAAAACGAGTACTACTCCTACCCCTGCTACTATGTGTCCCTTCGGGCTTGTTCTTGATGCACCGTCGAAGAAAAGTTGCCATACTTGACTTTCGAATGACGTCTGAGTCAGACAGACTTCGGCGACCTCGTCTGGGAGATCCTCGTAGAGTTTGATTGCCCTCGGATCTGGGTGTTCAGCTAAGAAGTCCGCCACCGCTTGTCCTTTAATAGCCTTTTGTGGCAGAAAATGCATCTCATATTGGGAGAGTAATATGGCCCATTTTGCCAGTCGGCCATTTAGCGATGAAGGTTTAGTCATAAGTAACCTCAGGGGGTTGACTTTTGATATGACGTTTATAGTTAACCTACCAGATAGTGTCGCATTTTCTGGATAGCGAACACCAGTGCCAAACATTCCTTCTCGATCGGGTTATACCGATGTTCGGCTCCGATCATTATTCTACTTAGATAGTAGATTGCTTGCTCTCGTCCTTGGTCGTCATTCTGAGCTAGTAGAGCTCCCAAAGAATGATCCATCGCTCGAACGTACACCAGGAAAGGCTTTCCAGATACCGGAGCTGCAAGGACTGGTGGTTGGGTGAGATAGTGTTTAATCTCCTCGAATGCTTGTTGGCAAGCGTCATCCCAGATGAATGAGACACCCTTCTTCATCAGCTTAGCGAAGGGTTGGCATCTTCCGGAAAGGTTTGAGATGAACCTGCGGATGTACGCCAATCGTCCTTGTAATCCCCTGAGCTCCTTGAGGCTTCTCGGGGGTTGCATCTCCTGGATAGCGCGGATCTTTTCCGGGTCCAAATGGATTCCGGTGGAGGTTACAACAAATCCTAAGAATTTGCCACTGGCCACCCCCAGGAAGGACTTTGTGGGATTCATCTTCAATTGATGAGCCCGCATGATGTCAAAGACCACCTTCAGGTCCGCTATGTGATCACCTTTAGTGCGGCTCTTTACCGCGATGTCATCAACATAACATTCCACCGTTTTGCGTATTTGCTGATGGAAAATGGCATTCATAGCCCTTTGATATGTTGCCCCTGCATTCTTTAGTCCGAAGGGCATGACGGTGTAGCAATACACTCCTAGGGGTGTCCTGAAGGAGGTGTGCTTTTCGTCGTCAGGATACATCTTGATTTGATTGTATCCTGAGAATCCGTCCATGAAGGACATTCGTTCGAATCCACAAGTATTGTCAATCATGACATCTGTGATCGGCAATGGGAATTCGTCCTTGGGGCAGGCCTCGTTTAGGTCGCGGAAGTCGATGCAGATCCGGATCTTCCCGTTCTTCTTGGAGACGGGGACGATGTTGGCTACCCAGTCGGGATGCTGTTCTTCCCTGATGAAGCCAGAATCAATAAGTTTTCTGACTTCTGATTGAATTGCCTCCATTATTTCTGGGCGAAACCGTCGCTGCTGTTGTTTGACAGGCTTTACGTCCGGATTGATGTTGAGGCGGTGCATGGCCACTTGAGGATCAAGTCCTGGCATGTCCTCATAATTCCAGGCGAAGACGTCTATATACTCTTGTACAAGAGATATTAGATCCCTCTTCTCCGAAGGTGACAGGCCGTCACTTATGAAGATGGGCTTAGGGTTAGCCTCATCTCCTAGGTTGATCTGAACAACCTTGTCTTCTGTGGGTGGCTCACGCTGTTCAAAGCGGGTATCCCAAAGAGCATTTAAATGTTTGATCCAAGGGTCTGTATCAGATTGGATCATTTCTTCATTTCCATCTTCCAGGTGGCTTGTCGAAGCCATGTTCACTGAAAGTTCCTTGAAGATGTTGCCGACACTGACATCTGACTCCCAAGATGATGTGTCTGAAGAGTAATCGTTGCTTGATGATTCTTGAGAATCGGAGGCTGATGGGACCGGAGTTGATACATAGCCCAACCCCGGCGCGTCCGATGATAATAATCGGGGGCCTTCCCTTTCGGCACAAAGGATCGAAGTAGCGTTCTCCTTCCTTTGCCGAAGTTCAACCCGGGTCTGTTGGTTAGATCGTACCCCATGCATTTCATCATTTTGAGCGCTTTTGGTTCATAATGACTGAGCTGAGGGGATTCCTCTTCACTTTCCGAGTCTTCGCGGGGCATTGGCTCAGACGAGATTCTCCCAAAAAGAATTGGTTTTTGGCCTTTTCGTCTGACTGGAACCATGAATATAGATTCTTACGCATTACCATTGTCTCGGTATGTCTCGAAGGACGACTTCACTGGTACATGCAACGATGTCAAAGCATCTACTGCCGACCAGGGATCGTTATCTATATCAGTGCTAGTATCTGACGGTATTGAATCAGAAGCACACACAGAAAAATACGCAAAATCTAAATCTTCATTAATATACCAACCGCCTACATCATCGGTGGTATTATCGACATCGGGCTTATTAGTGCCTGTTACAAGTGGTTCTAACTCCCACAGGCACTCTTCTTTCTCAAGCTCAGTGTCAGCCTCATTACCAGAGTCTGGCTCCTCTGGTTGTGGGGCTTCATCCGTCTCCACCGGATCTTGGTACAGCAAAGAGTCGGTGAAATAATTCTCGACCCCTTTGAACGGATACCTTTCGGCGATCAACGTCTGCACCTCTCCACTCCCGTCAATGTATTTCATGACCTGGTGGAGAGTGGATGGAACGATGGAATTGCGGTGAATCCACGGTCGTCCCAGCAATAGATTGTAGGAAGTGTCGGCGTCGATGATGTAGCATGTCACCTCCGACTTGAGGCTTCCAATCTGACACTTGAGCTTGATCTTCCCCATCGGATGGGTCTGGTTGGCATTGAACCCATAGATAGTCGTCTGGGTAGGGCTCAAACGATGGGTAGGAATGCCGAGATGTTGCATGACCCGGCGAGGCATGATGCTCAATGCGGACCCTGGATCTACATGGATGCGGTTCACCTCAGACGATCCGATATACCCTGTGAAGTACAGGGGTCGATCATGCTTCCCTTTCACCTGCATATCATCTGCCGTGAAGGTGATGCAGGGGGCATTCTGGGAGGTGTGGAGGCAATCCTCTACATCTTCCTCCTTCGGCACCTGGGTCATAAAGACCTCAGCATTTGCCAGGGCTTCTTGCAGAGCTTCCCTGGTAGACTTTGATAGTCTAAGAAGTCATACAAGGTAATGCGTGCCGGAATGTTGGCCAACTGAGCTAGGACATCAAAGCGGTAAGGTGCCGTAGATCCTTCCACGATGCCCTTTTGAAGGGCTCGAGAAAATCGAGTCTCCTTCTGCTTCTCCACAGGTGACTTTGTGGAGGGCCTGACTGGCTCCGCAGTTGGTTGTGGAGGGGCTACTGCCGTCTCGCCGTACTGTTTCAAGTACGCCTGTCCTGAACGGGTTCCCGTCGTTGGTTGGTTGGGCTCTGCGGCCAAGACTATCGTTTCCTCCTATGAGTCGGTCAGTGAAGGGATATCAGTCTCCGCTTCTCGGGAAGAGGCGCATACCACGTTGCAAGATGAGGCTTTTGCCTTGCCTTTGGATTTCCTGTTGGTCACAGTAGTCCATTGCCGTGCATCGACAAGGTCAGGGTGGACCCACATGATTTCCTCTTGAGGTGTAGGGACGGGTACCAAGCCTTTCTCTTGCTGCTGGTGAGGGTCTGTGTTGACTATTCTCAGTTCTCCTCTTGGAATAGGGACCACCCCCGCAGGCGTTGGGGGTTGTCTTACGAACTGGAGAGCTGACGTCACATTGGCCGTCACCTTCTTCTGCTCTGGTCGGAGCTTTAACACTTCCGCGTCAATCAGAGCTTGAAGGACATCCTTGAAGACGTAGCAGCTTTTGGTAGGTGTGCCAACATTCTGTGGTATAGACAGTAGTTGGGATTGTCGGTCTTGCCGACTTCCTCGGGGCGCCTAGCTTCAGGGAGCTTCAGTCGGTTGCTCTTGTTGAGTAGTTTAAAGAGTGAATCGACATGTTCCTCCTTGAAGGAATATTGCTTGTTGGCGCGAGGCTGACTTGAAGAGCCACTTGCCCAGCCTGATTGAGGTTTGGCGGGAGATTTGGTCTCCGTTGCCAAATTATCCTTCCGCTTTGTTTGGAGGGATGTGTCTGGCGCACGCCTGGTCGACCTTTCCGGCCTAGGCTTACCTTCCTCCGCTCTGACGCGGGCGACAATCTCCTCAGCCTGTTCACCTTGTTGGACTAATTGTTTTCAGGTGCGGCTTTCAGCAACTCCTATTTGAGTAAGGAGTGAGGTTTGGAGATTGTGGCGGCATGTTTCCACCAGGGTGGCCTGGGTCATACCGCTTGGACACCGGAGTGCCATGTTCCGAAATCTTTCCACGAAAGATTTGACGGACTCCCCTTTCCGCTGTTTGGTAGCCAAAAGGGTGGGCATCGTGACTTCGGAGTCATCTTCGAAGAAGCGTGTTAAGAACAGCTTCTCCAGATCGCCCCAGTTCTTAATAGAACCTTCTGGGAGCTTCATAAACCATTCAAAGGCCAACCCTTTCAGGGTGCCAATGAACAGACGCGTCAGAATAGCATCATTGTCTACTACATTCCCGGTTTGGATTTGAAGTAGTAGATGTGCTGGTTGGGTGACCCCTTCCCGTCGAATGCTTGGAGGGTTGGAGCCTTGAACTTAGGAGGGTATGGAACTAAGTCCCACTCAACCGGATAGGGTCGAACCACTCCTATTTCTTGGAGGTCTTTGCGATTGGCAAGGGCCTCGAGGCGTCGCTCCAATTGACTCATTCTTTTAGCATGAGTCTTTTCCTGGTCTTGGTCGCCTTTTACTTGCGACGAGGGCTTGGACGAATCCGAAGTAGATTGTTGTCTCTCTTCAGAAGGTTCAGAAGATGAGTTTCCTCCCTTTCTCCTTTGCCCTTCGACTCCTAGGAGGAGATCTCCTCCTGTCTTCAAGCAACTGCGCAAGCGCCTGCTTGATGGAGTCGATAGATGCCTGTTGAGAAAGGATCATATCCATTTGCGCCTTCTGGATCTGCTCCAAACGTTTGGTCGTCTCGTCAGGAGTGCCTGTCATGTAAGCAGAGGCCTCCTTCTCGATGGAAGAGTTCGATGCCCTAGATTCCACTACGGCGGAGTGAGAATCGTTCACTTCAACGCCGTGGGCTAAGGCATTATAGTCAATTGGGGGAATGGCCCCCGTCCGGGTACGAGTGTATCGATACACCCCTTCCGATTCAGAGTCAGACTCATCTGAGCTGACTGCCGGTTGTTTTCCCTTGCTCCTGCTTGTCATATTCGCAGTGAGCTCCTGGTACTCAACGTCAGAGAAGGTTCTCCTTCTGTGGGAGCGTCTTCTTTTAGCTGACGGGGGAATCAGGGTCAGCTGTCTGATCAAAGACTGCTGGTTCACGCCTGACTCGCAATGGCATCCAGACAGTATGGAGATAAGCCGTTGGCAGCAGCATGCCGAAGTGACCTGATTGGCACTTCTTTTCTTTGTCAAGTAATCCCTCAAATCCATGGTAGGGGGATTGAAAGGATTAGCCTCGCAACGTCGAAGACGGGAGGCATCCATGTGCTGTACAGCCTGGACGCGGGCATCAGGGACGCGGTTCTCGCGACGCGGCTGTGTAACGCGCGTCTGGCGTCTCTGCTGAGATGAAACGCGAATCTCGCGTTGCTGCCTAGTGTGTCTGGGCAGAGACACTTGAGAGAGGATGGACTGCTGGGCCCCACGCCTGTGGGCGCGTGCTTCTTGCGTTGGACGAGACGTAGAAGCTTCGCCTTGGCGTTTGATGAGTTGGTCTTCAGAAGACTCAACTTGAGGAATCTCGCGTTTGGGGCGCCAAACGCGGATTTCACGTACTGGACATGGCGCGGGCAAGGCGCGAGATTGTACGTCGCGTCCAGCCTCAGTTGGACAACCAACGGTTCCAACTTGCAGTTGACGCGCACGTCTCCTCTGTCGACGCTCAGCGTTTCGATTGCGTCGAGGAGGTGGAGAGAAACCAACAACATCTTGATGTTGAACATCAGGGATTTTAACCACGCGGGTCTCCTGAGAGACGTTGACGCGGGTTTTCTGTGCGCCGGAGTTGGTCGCAACAGCAACTGTGCTTGGGATCACGCGGGTCTTCTGAGAGGTGTTGATGCGTGAACTTTGCTGGGCACAGTGGGCAGCAGCAGCGGCGCCCAAGAGAGTTTCTTGTCAGGCTTCAGGGCCATTCCCCGTCGAGACCCTGCGACAGACGCGGGTCTTTGGGCTCTTGGAGCCAGAAGAGAGAAACTCTTCATATTTCGCCTGGTCGAACTCGACGACGAGTGATTCGACCATCTTCCCCTTACGGAGGACGTCATCCTGTGCCATGATCTGTTCGTCAGTGACGAAAGTAGTCCCCAGCGGAGTCGCCATCTCTTGTATGACCCGGGAAAGGAGAGGACAAGAATTTGCGGTAAAAGTTTTCCTTGAATCAAATGAAAAGGATTACAACAAAAATGTTCCTTCTGGTTACAAGGGAGGGAGAATGTTGAATCTTGAATTCCCCCTTTGTTTAAGGCTGGGTTCTTCGTGTGGCGGTGGAGAGTGAATTTTGTTCTCCGTTGACCAGATGACCGTCCTTCTGGGATCTCCTCTTCGGCCGGTAGAAAGAGTAACTCAGCTCTGTCTACCAAAACTCTCAAAGAGAAGGTAGGCGAAAGCTAGCTCGTACGCAGCGAACTTGCTGAAGAGTTGATCTGCTTCTTTTCTCTCTGTGTCGCCCCCTTGTTGCCGATTGCCAAAAGTCCGACCTCTTCTTCATAGCGACGGGGCTATTTATAGAGGTCTTTAGGGGGTGAACGTGCCCCCTAAAAGTGCTCCACGATGAGGGGCACTTCCCGCTACTTGTGCGGTGACTGGCCCCGTAATCCGGGTGGTTACAACTGAGGCGCGGGTCTAGCAAACGCGCCTTGATGCTGAGACGCGCGGGTCGAGCCAACGCGCCTTGATGCTGAGACGCGGGTGTCGAGCCAACGCGCCTTGATGCTGAGACGCGGGCGTCGAGCCAACGCGCCTTGATGCTGAGACGCGGGCGTCGAGCCAACGCGCCTTGATGCTGAGACGC